>JAJJWX010003865.1:0-473380 GCA_023529315.1 Papaver bracteatum | reverse complement strand
AAGGTCATAAGCTCCTTATGCAAATAATATCAATGATTCTTAAAATCTTGAGAAGTGTTTGAAAGGTGAATCAAGGAAAAAGATCAGTGACTAATGATCAACACACCTTGAGATTTTTATAAGTATATTCTTTGATCCACTTGCTGCGTGGGTGAGAACTACCATCAGGAGTACCAAGTTCTCGCACCGCCTTACTAAGAAAGGCATAGAGTCTCAGGCTTGGCATCATAGCACCAAGAGTATAAGCAGGAATTTTTGACTGATGTATTGGAATTTCATGAACTTGTATATCACCAGATGCAGTCGCTAACAAGAACTCTTCGTATTTTCCTGTTGCAATGTGAAGAATGGCATCTTTTGTAGGGTCTAAACCCAGTTTCTGCACAAAGAGAACTTCTTCATTATATATGATGGTAAATTCTTTAAACACGTCAAAAATCATGCTAACTGGTAAACATATATACAGATGTGTATTGCATATGAATCATCCGTTTATTCCTTTCCATACACTTTTATCTGAGTCGGTAGGTTAAAAAACTGCTGCATTTGATATACATCTACAGTTCACAATTCGTGTTGTTATTTTCCTTACTATACAATTATGTACGTAAGTCCAAATACTCTATAAAGGCAAAAAATCGGTGGCACTTGATCTGCATCTACGATTGGCAACTGCAGTTTTTGTTAAGAGTCCTTTTTCTAAATTAATCAAAATAATTCAAGATTGTTGCGACAAGAATGTGACCATTCCTAATTGTCTCTGCTAACTTTATGGAACTACTTGTTATGCAGCAGGTGTAACATAAGATAACAGCAAACTACCCACATGAAGCTTCTCGATAAACAGAACTAAATCATACTGATCTGATGCAAATGAAGAAGTGTGAAAACGAAGATTTCTTTCTAGGATCTAAAGCCAGATTACTGCATTATAACAAGACATATCCAACGGAATCGGCCAAAGAATTTCATAAGAAAAGAAGATAGTTCCTAGGTATCTATGATTCTGATAAGAAGCTAAATGAACAATATCACAAGCAACTTATTTCAATTGAAAGGACCAAACCTAGTAATCTTGCAAGAAAAAGAAAGATGGAATTCACAAAAAATCTCAATAAAATCCTATTTCAGCATAATCAATAAATCATTGCAAGAAAAAAGAATCCTCATAGTACTCTTACCTGTTCAACAAAAGAATTGTGCCTTTCCAGTTCTTGCTTCACATTTTTACTCCACCCTAAGAATTGTGCCTTATCAGAATCATCTTCACATTGATCTGCTGCTAACTTGAACCTGAGTATGTACACCAGAACACATACACACATCAAAATCAATACACAAACGCAAGAAACCAAAAAATTGAAGGAAAAAAAAATCAAGAAGAAGTTGAAACTTACACTTCCAGAAAATTGTTCAGCAAGTGTGCATAATTAGCAATGTATTCATAAAATTCTTTATCATCTAAACTTCCAGAAGCCACGTGAAGAAACAAAGGTAAATACCAGAAGTACAGTTCTTCATTCTCACAGTTATTCCATAATCGTTCTGAAATACTAATCTTAGATTCTGATGATTCTCCAGCTTGTTTTGATGATTCTTCTACTTGTTTTGATGTGGACATGTTGTTGATTTCTTCAACATGTTTTGATGATTCCTGTAATGTGGAGTAGAAATTAAGCAGAGAGAATAAGAGAAGAAGATATGTTTTCTTGATCAGCTTCAAGAACTAACAAAGAATCCAAGAGAGCAAGAAGTATTTATAAGAAAGAAGAAGAGGTTTAACCTGAAGAAGCACCATTTGTACCTCGGCTGCACCGAAGAGGCTTGCTTAGTCTTAGCCACGCTTGGCCGTATTTCATACATCGGCTGCGTGATTAGGAATTTATATTTTGAGTCATAACGAGGTTGAATCATCTCTGCTGGTGTAGGGAGTTTTTCACTCTTGAGATAATTAGTAGCGAAACCACCCATTGATCATCAAATTGGCAACTAAAAGCTATTACAAGTACTGAAATTAGAAGAACCTAGTGCATTTGGAACCCTAAAATCCAATCTAATACTTAACTGTTAAGAGAGACGATGCCATTTCTGAGAACACCTTCTCAGGCAATCGCTTGAAAAACCTGGAGTAATTCCCCAAGTTATAGTAAAGAAAGCTGTTTTTAGGCATACAAGAAATTTATTGGGCATACCAAGTAAGACAAAATAGAAGTGTAAATAGCAATATTAGAAGCCCCTTAACCAAATTTTTTTGGTAATGGCAAATCTGCCCTTTTAGGATTAGTGTTAATAGTAATGATTAGTTAAAATAAATCTGATTAGTGATTAGTTTTAAGATTACTTTCAACCAAAATTGTTTTCCTGGTTTTGTAGGTTTAAATCATCAAAAGTTTGTGTTTTCTCACTAAGGTTCGGCGAGTTTGGATGAACAGTTCGGCTAGCTGGAAGTGTTGATTAAGAGCCGAACCTACCTTGTAGACCAGAGTTCGGATTGTTTTGTATTGTCCTAATAAGCCGAACCCTACACTGAACTGTCTGGAAAAAAAATGTTTAGGGTTCGGCTTATATTTAGAAATTCGTATGCGCCGAACCTGTTGGAAACACATTGTTCGGCTATTTGAATAAGTAGAATATAAGCCGAACTCTATCATGTACATTCCTGGGTTAATAATTTTGTATTGGTTCGGCACATATTATGATTATCGAATACGCCGAACCCCTATGCATCTCTTTCTGTGACTAGGTTCGGCTTGAAATTGCATGAAATTTCAAGCCGAACTGTTCATATACACTTACATGAAGCTTTTGTGAAGAACAGTTCGGCTCAAAACACAACTCAATTGTGAGCCGAACCTTATAAATGCACTAGGTTCGGCACATATTATGATTATCGTACAAGCCGAACCTAACCATTAATTTTTCTTTGGAGCATCTAAAAATGTTCGGCACATATTATGATTATCGTACAAGCCGAACCTAACCATTAAGGGTAAGGACATATTAGTAATTTAAATTGTTTGAGGATATATAAGTAATTAAACTACCCCTTATAAAGCCACCATGGGTGGAAAAATAAATTTGTATGCCCAAAATGTTTCTTGTATGCCCAAAAACACCATTCATAGTAAATGGATAAGGAAGAAATGATTCGTTTAGTACCATTTTCCCATGGGCTTTGGACCCTCTGTAACCCAAGCTCTCTACTTATTAGTCCAAATTTTTTTTTCTTTCTTTCTGGATAGCCAGTTTAATACAATAGAACCTCTATATAAGAATACTCCATATAGGAATAACCTCTACCCAATTTGGGCCAGTTATATTTAAGAATAAACTCCATATTGGAATAAGTAATTTTTTTTTTTGGTTCCTCTTAAGGAACTTATCTCCATATAAGAATAATTGACATTATAATATAAATAATATAGGTCTTATCATACATCACAGTTTAAGATGAACAAATTTTTGTAAGCATTTTGCACGATCCTTATACTTCTAAGTGGTTTAATATTTTCACTTGCACAACTCAATAAATTTTTTATGTCGTGGTTGAGTTTTTATGGGTTGTGTTGTATAACAAGCTTCATATATCCCTAAAACTAAAAAAAAAATATTTAGTAATTCTACTACCCAGGTACATTATGATGTTTCCGATGCGTATATATGTATTTTTCCTAGGTATATATATAACATTTTTTTTTGATATTTTCAAGGTAGACCTCCATATAAGAATAACCTTCATATAAGAATGTTTTTCAGTAGTCCCAGGGATATTCTTATATAGAGGTTCTACAGTACTTTGATCCAAAATTTGGACGAGTTAGTCCAAATTCCAGCGATTCTAGAAAATAGATTTTTCCTTATTATCTTTAGTACTCATTTAATCTTGGAAGATTATACATATTTTTTTGTCCCGCTGACTGAGTTAAGCTAGAGGATCCGCTAAGTGGTTTGCATCTCCTTGTGTATAAGTGCAAACCCAAAATTCAAAAGAATTTAAAATATTAAGAGTATCTTGTCCATTTTATCGTTGTCTTTCCGTTAATAGCTGATATCACATTCAAGCAGTCACCCTCCAGGTGTATCTTTTTCCAACCATTCTTTTGAGCCCGTAGAACTGCTTTCAGTAAAGATTGTGTTTCACCCTGCTTTGGATCAATTGCTAGAGATGCATCTCCTCTCAATCCATTGCTGATATCTTCAAAATATCTACATATTAGACCCCATCCTGACAACACATTTTTATCTATATGAGATGCATCAAAATATATTTTGTAAACATCATTGACTGGAGGAGTCCAGTTTTTGCTAATCTCATTGGATGCAACAATCTTATTAGTCCTTTTTTTTTCTCCACTGTTCCCAAGCGCTACTTATTATTCCATTTTTTTTCCAGATAGAAAGTTTGATCCAAAATTTGGACGAGTTAGTCTAAATTTCAGCCTATCCAGAAAATAGATTTTTCCTTACTACCCTTATTTGTCATGCTGAATCAAATATCTAATCCAGTCCGGCTCATTATTAATCCAACTAAAGCAAATTGAATGAGTTGTTGCAAATTTAGCTAGAGAATCCGCTAATTTGTTTGCATCTCTGTGTGCATAAGTGCAAACCCAAAATTAAAAAGAATTTAAAATATTAAGAGTATCTTGGACTAATTGTACGTTGTCTATTTTATTGTTGTCTTTCCATTAATAGTTGATATCACATTCAAGCAGTCACCCTCCAGGTGTATCTTTTTCCAACCATTCCTTTGTGCCCGTAGAACTGCTTCCACTAACGATTGTGCTTCAACTTGCTTTAGGTCAATTTCTAGAGATGCACCTGCTCGCAGTCCATTGCTGATACCTGCAAAATATATACATATTAGATCCCATCCTGACAACACATTTTAATCTATACGAGAAGCATCAAAATTTGTTTTGTAAACATCATTGACTGGAGGAGTCCAATTTTTTTTAATCTCATTGGATGCAACAATGTTATTAGATTGAATGGATCTGGTACTATTCCAGTCACTTATCTGCAAGATAATAATGTTAGCCACTTCAGTATTACTAAAAGACTTATTATCAAACACTTTTGCACATCTAGCTTTCCACATTACCAAATAATAAAACTGACTGACTTGTACATATTAAAATCTTTTTGCATAGCAGTACTATTCGCACATAGAAAGAAACTGCAAACCCATTGATCCAAATCTTGAGTCTGAAGAATAACATCTGATCTAAGGTTTACTGCATTCCAAACTGGCCTGACTATAGGACAGTCAAAGAACAAATGCTATGTGAAAAAGCGGGGGTCTAACAACCTCACCCAATATTTCGCTTAGCAATCTGTATGGACTAACTCCAATATACTTTTAAGAGAATCAACTAGACAGTCAGACTCAATCTTAATAAAAAGTATATCAAAGAGTTATATCTCAATTTCTCGATCAATCCTCACTAAAACAAATAGAAATCTGCGACCCTGATTGAATACAAGAGAAATAACTTGAACAGTACCAAAGACCAATGTTCCGGGATCAATTAATTTCAATTAACAACCAAAGGTTGGATTTACCAATTGATCGATTCAACGTACAACCTATGATATTTTAATTATATAACAAAATATAATGCGGAAAAAAAATAACACAAACACCAGAACTTTTGTTAACGAGGAAAATGCAAATGCATAAAAACCCCGGGACCTAGTCCAGATTGAACACACACTATATTAAGCCGCTACAGACACTAGCTTACTACAAACTAACTTCGGCCTGGACTGTAGTTGAACCTCAATCAATCTCACACTGATCCAAGGTACAGTTGTGCTCCTTACGTCTATGATCCAAGCAGGATACTACGCACTTGATTCCCTTAGCTGGTCTCACCCATAACTAAGAGTTGCTACGACCCAAAGTCGAAGACTTTAATAAACAAATCTGTCTCACACAGAAAAGTCTACACGAATAGATAAATCTGTCACCCACAGAAATACCTACGAGTTTTGTTCCGCCTTTTGATAAATCAAGGTGAATAGGAACCAATTGATATACCAGACTTATATTCCCGAAAAACAACCTAGAAATATCAATAACCTCACAATAATCTTAATCGACTAGCGAAACAAGATACAAACGATGAGACGAAGGTGTTTGTGACTAATTTTCTATCTTGCCTATCGGAGATATAAATCTCAAGCCAATCTTACGATTGTACTCAATCACGATAAAAACAACAAGATCAGATCACGCAACTACAGAGAAAATAGTTGGCTCTGGCTTCACAATCCCAATGAAGTATTTAAGTCGTTAACCTACAGGGTTTCGAGAGAAACTTAAGGTTAAAGGAGAATCGACTCTAGCTTATACAACTAGTATCACACATGAGGTATGGGGATTATGTTTCCCAGTTGATAGAGTTCTCCTTTATATAGTCTCCAAACCAGGGTTTGCAATCTAAGTTACCTTGGTAACAAAGCATTAAATATTCACAGTTAGATGAAAACTTGATTAGATTCAAGCTAATATCTTTCAACCGTTAGATCGAACTTAGCTTGTTATACACAAATGAAATATGACTTCATTTAAGTTTGAGTAACCGTACCTAAACGAGTACACCTAGTTGGTTCAACACTAGTTAACCAATGGTTAGCCATATGAGCACTTTCATATCAACCTTATTCATCTTCACCATAACTAGTTCAAATGACTCAAATGAACTAGTTAGAGAGTTGTTCAATTGCTTAGATATCATAAAAGTATACAAGACATAGTTGAAGCAAAATCGGTTTTCATTCACTCAAGTCGATTCATGAACATTATAGCCACAGTTTGCAAAGATTGCATTCCTTAGTATATATAAATGTTTTAGTTCATGAACAAACCGATTTTAGAAAGTAACCTACCTAAGTATGCGAACAGGTACGCATACTTAAGTAACCATATTGAGTTTGTTATCACTTCCAAACTCCTGCGAAAATTCACGGACGTGAACTTTCCGCCAGTATGCGTACGGGTACGCATACACTCCCGGATTTCCAACAACCGCCAGTATGCGTACGGGTACGCATACTTTGGGTTCCCGGTTTTGGACTTTTACACAAATGTGAAAACACACTATGCTTATATCCAAATATGGTTACATGTTTTAAACTCTCATTTCAATCATTGAAACATTCTTATAGGATGTTATATAGTTGTTGTTCACAAACTATTTTTCATCAAAGCGATTTTCAAGATATTGAAATAACCAACATGACTTTCGTCACGAGTAAAGATGAACTTGTCCAAAGTGAAAGCTTACCAAAACATATTTCGAGAAATAGATAAGCGAGATAAACTCAACTCGAAATAAAAAATGTGTATAATCGAAGTCTATGTAGAAATACAACTTTTGTCTCAAGATAGGAGATAGAGTAGATAGACTTTTGAGTGATAGATAAGTTTAAGTCTCAACATACCTTTTTGTCGACGAATTTCCACCAGTTCCTTGAGTAGTTCTTTGTATTTGCATAATGAAAGTTGTGGAGTCTAGAGCTTAACTACACTTACTATCCTAGTCCGAGACTTAGCTATAAGTAGACTATAAATCAAGACTTATAGTTTTGGCAACTAAACTTGATAATCAAGCCTTAGATAGCAACGGTGGCGATCTCGACCGAGCAATGCTCTAACACTATGGGGTTTCAGTACTACCATTGTAAAGGGAACAAGTGTTATCCTGGTGTTTTGTGAACCTAGAAAACCTAGATTTAGTTGATATACACCTGTGTAGGAGTTTCCACATGAAATGTTGAACTGTAGGGGGAACTTGTGTTTCCAAAAAGATTTTCAGCAAATACAATTTAGGTTGTTCTTAGTAAGCTTAGATGCTAACCGATCGTTCAAAATAGCATTATAAGAAGACTCAATGGTGAAAATACCATTACTGAATGATTCTCATCTTAGCTTATCACTACCTGCAAATGGAATTCTGATATTAGTGATTTCCTTAACAGTATTTTCATCAAACAGAGCATTTAGATAATTATTTTTCCAAGTTTTCATATCATGATCAATGAGTTGACTGGAACTGGACATACTAGTAGAGGGAAAATGGTGATTTGGTGGTCTGTGCATATTTAGAATCCATGTGTTTTTCCAAAGATTCACAGAAGTACCATCACCAATTTTCCACACATAATGTATTTTAACAATATTCAAACATGTGCAAACACCTTGCCAAATCCATCTATCCTTATTGCAAATATTGTTAGTCAAAGGATTAACACCAAAAAAATACTTTTCTCTTAAAATTATAGCCCAAGGTTCATTAAGATTTGTAATCATCCTCCAGGATAGTTTAGCAAGTAAAGCCAAATTTAGCAAATCAGTTTTTCTTATGTTAAGGCCTCCTAGTTCCTTAGGGAGAGCAAAATCATTCCATCCTTTTGGATAAAAGCCATTTTCATTTTCCTTTTCACCCCACCAAAATTCCATTTGCATGTTATTTATTTTATCAGTAAGCTTTTCACGCATTGGGAAGACGACTAGGTGATGACTAGCAAGACTGCCTAGCACAGATTGGTTCATGATAGTTTTTCCTGGAGCAGTTAAGAAAATAGATTTCTATATATCAAGTCTTACTCTAAAACTATCTAAAAGATGCACAAAAACGTCATATTTTCTTTTTTGGAGAAGTAAAGGAACTCTTAAATATCTTTCATTCAATCGCATTCTCCTAATTCTGAGGATGTTTGTTATGTCATTTTTAACTGAGTTTGGAGCCTTATTGCTAAAAGCCAAAGATGATTTATCAAAGTTCACTGCCTCACTTGAGAATTTGCTAAATTGGTCTATCAAGGTAGATAAATTCCTAGCATCCTTGTTCCTAGCTTTTATGAAGATAAGACAGTCATCAGCAAATAATAAGATATGGTTTATAACTACAAAGTTCTTCAAGATGTTTTCCATAAACTTAAGATCATTAAGTTTTGTTTCTTTTCTTCCCAAGTTTTTTTTTCAGTGTCCTAGTTTTCTCTTTCCCAGTAGCATAGCATACGAAGAAGATTCAATTCAATTTCTGTGAGAATATTAAGTCTTTTTTTCGAGGTTTTACGTACTTATATCGTTTTTAGCACATTATTGAGGTCAGTAAGCATGTTAAAGGAAGACCTATTAATATTTTCTTATAGTTCTGTTGCACACATATTTTTAATTTTCGTGCAATGGACTGATTATAACCTTTTCCGGTTCTCTTTAGGTTGCTTAGAATAATAATTTATAAGGTGAGTGTTCGTAATCGTACATACTACATATGAATTTTAGTTTCTTTACTCGGCAAGTTATGCATTTAGTTATTCTTGTGCATTTTTTGAATTAAAATAAATTAGTAATGTGAATATGGATTTATATTTTAAATTGTTGGGGTTCTAATGATGTAAATGGCAAGATAAATATGTCTATTGATGAACTCAAAGCTAGTATTCTAGAATTTTATGGTAAGTGACTGTTATCTGAAATTAATACTTTAATACTGTTAGAGCATTGCTCGGTTGAACCTACAAAACGTGGTATGTCCAGTTTGGTTGTCATATTTTAGATCCAAAACTCGGATTTTCTTGATTAGATTACTAGAGTTAACTTCATTAGTTAGACTAGGAACATTAGAAATGTTGAGACAAAATCATGTTACTTTGAAGAACTTGAAAACGTATCGACATCAATGTACACATCATCCTTTATTAGAGGTTAGTAATATAGACTTGACTTGTTTCCATTTCTAAATACGTTGCTTTCAAGTCGTTTATATTGGAACATACAAAGTATATTATATATCTCTAATATTGGTGACTTGATCATTGTATTGGTAACGTGATCATTGTATTATGATCAAAGTGTCAATAAAATATATATTACTTGTTTTATACAACTTCAAAATGGAAGTGTTTTTTCTACTACAATTTTTTTTTCAATTCATCTTTTTGATTGAAAGATTCATATTATGTTCAAAATGTATTTGTAAAGCACATAATTTATCTAATATAGCTCGAGAGAATAAAAAAACACTTCCATTTTGAATTTAAAAATATTCATGACAAATTTATAATCACTCAGGATACAAATAATTTTGAAATTACCCAAAATTACCGAGAGGAGTAAAATTTTACAAATTTAACATCTAAAAACAAATTATAAATTATCTTTATATTTATAAATTTACATACAAAGTAATATGACTATAAGATATTTTTATCGCTAAGTGTTAGAGCATTTCACGGTCGAACTCACAAGTGTTGCTATCTCAAACTTGTTGTCAAAACTATATCTTATTAGTCTCGGACTAGGATAGAAATTTATAGTCCTGTGTAACCCAAGACCTGTACTTATTAGTCAAATTCTTTCTTTTTTTTCTTTCTTTCTTTCTTTCCGGATAGCCAGTTTAATACAATAGAACCTCTATATAAGAATACTCCATATAGGAATAACCTTTATATAAGAATAAAAATTTCTGGTCCCTATTTGGGCCAGTTATATTTAAGAATAAACTGCATATTGGAATAAGTCATATTTTTTTCCGGTCCCGTCTTAAGGAACTTACCTCCATATAAGAATAATTGACATTATAATATAAATAATATAGGTCTTATCATACGTCATAGTTTAAGATGAACAAATTTTTGTAAGCATTTTGCATGATCCTTATACTTCTAATTGGTTTTAATGTTTTCACTTGCACAACTCAATAAATTTTTTATGTCGTGGTTGAGTTTTTATGGGTTGTGTTGTATAACAAGCTTCATATATCCCTATTTGTAAAACTAAAAAAAATAATATTTAGTAATTCTACTAACCTGGTACATTATGATGTTTCCTATGCGTATATATGTATTTTTCCTAGGTACATATATAACATTTTTTTTTACATTTTCAAGGTAGACCTCCATATAAGAATGTTTTTCAGTAGTCCCAGGGATATTCTTATATAGAGGTTCTACAGTACTTTGATCCAAACTTTGGACGAGTTAGTCCAAATTCCAGCGATTCCTGAAAATAGATTTTTCCTTATTACCTTTAGTACTCATTTAATCTTGGAAGATTATATATAAGCGGAAAGCACACGGTATTATTTAGTAAAAGGCGAAAGAATAGTTCGCTTTGTGCTAACCTCATGGCTCCGTGAATCTTTTGCTAAACCCGAAGTGTTGATGTTAGATCATTGCTCGGTCGAACTCGCGTGTGTTGCTATCTCAAGCATGTTTTAATAAAAAACAATGTTAGTGATCAAAACCATAAGTATTGATTTTTAGTCTACTATAGCTAAGGTCTCGGACTAGGATAAAAAGTGTAGTTGATCTCAAGAAATCCATGACAATCATCATACAAGACGAAGGACTACTCAAGGAACTGGTGGATCTTCATCGACTAAAAAAATATGTGGAGACTTGAACTTATCTATCACTCAAAAGTCTATTTATCTCCTATATTGAGCCAAAAGTCGTTTTTCTATATATAGACTAAGATTATACACATTTGGTATTTCGAGCTGAGTTTACCTCGCCTATCTATTTCACGAAATATGTGTTGGTAAAGCTTTCACTTTAGACAAGTTCATCTTTACCTAGTGACGAAAGTCATGTTATGTTTCAATCACTTTGAAAATTGCTCTGACGAAAAATGGTTTGTGAATAACTACTATATAATGTCCTCTGAGAATGTTTCAATGATTAAAATGAGAGTTTAGACTATATAACCATTGGAGGATATAAGCATTTTTTTGGAAACACATATATGTATAAGTCCTTATTCCTTGAACCAAAGTTTGTGAACTTTGTTGATCAAGAGAACCGGAGAAGTGCGTGATCTAAGTCTCAAACCCGAGAATTTCTACTGGAGTTTGTGAACTCCATCCGAGAACTTAAGTCCGCGAACCCAGTCCTCAAACTTGAGTAGGTTATGTCTAAAAACGATGTTTGTGAACTTATCTTTATAAACTAAGGAAAGCTATTGCATACCGTGTCTATATAGTTCATGAACTGATTCGAGTGAATCAAATATTTTTTGCTTCAATTGTGTCTTATGTAATACATGAGATTCCTTGAAATTGAACAACTCTCTAACTAGTTCATTTGAGTCATTTGAACTAGTTATGGTAAAGAAGAATATGGTTGATATGAAAGTTATCATATGTCTAACCATTTCGTTAACTATTTGTGAACCAACGAATGTACAAGTTTGGGTACGGTTACACAAACCTAGAAATGTGCATTTCATGTGTGTATAATAAGCTATGTTTTTGATCTAACGGTTGACAAATATTAGCTTGAATCTAATCAGTTTTTCATCTAATGGTGAATATTGAATATTTTGTTAATAAGCTAAAGACTATATAAGGGAGAACTCTAGCAACTGGGAAACCTAATCCCCACACATTCTGTGTGATACTAGTTGTGCTAAGCTAGAGTCGATTCTCCTTTAACATTTGGTTTCTTATTCTAAAACAGGTTAACAACTTAAAGACTTCATTGGGATTGTGAAGCCAGACCGATACTACTTTTCTTGTAGTTGTGTGATCTCATCTTGTTGTTTTTATCGTACGAGTACAATTGTAATAATTGTCTTAAAATTTCTATCCCTGATAGGCAAGATAAAAAGTAATCACAAACATATTCGTCTCATCGTTTGTGATTCCTCAATATTTTTTTTCGCTGCATCGATTAAGACTATTGTGAGGTGATTGATAATACTGAGCTGTACTTTGGGAATATAAGTCTGGTTTATCAGTTGGTTCCTGTTCACCTTGATTTATCAAAAGACGGAATAAAAATCGTTAGTATATTCGTGGGAGGCGGATTTATCTATTACCATAGACTTTTCTGTGTGATACAGATTTGTTTATTAAAGTCTTCGACTTTGGGTCCTAGCCACTCTTAGTTGTGGGTGAGATCGTCTAAGGGAATCATGTACGTAGCTTGGAGTAGGCTAGTGTCTACTACAGTCCAGACCGAAGTTGGAGTAGGCTAGTGTCTACTATAGTACGTAGATTGGAGTAGGCTAGTGTCTACTACAGTACATAGCTTGGGGTTCAACTACAGTCCAGACCGAAGTTAGCTTGGAGTAGGCTAGTGTCTGTAGCGGCTTAGTATAGTGTATGTTCAATCTGGACTAGGTCCCGGGGTTTTCTGCATTTGCGGTTTCCTCATTAATGAAATTCTGATGTCTGTTTTATTTTTTTACGCATTATATTTTGTTATATAATTGAAATAATACAGGTTGTGCGTTGTTCAATTAATTAGAATATCCGACCTTTTGGTTGCTGATTTAAATTGACTAACACTTGGATATTGGCCTTTGGTACCATCCAAGTTATCTCTCTAGTATTTGATAAAGACTCGCAGATTTTTATTTGCTTGAGTATATATCAAATCGAGAAATTGAGATATAAACTCTTTGATATACTTTTTATCTAGATCGAGTCTGACTGTCTAGTTGATTCTCTAGAAAGTATATTGGAGTTTGTCCATACAGATTGCTAAGCGAAATATTGGGTGTGGTTGTTAGACCCTCGCTTTTTCAGTTGATTATATTGAAAGTGTTTCGAGTAGATTCTTGCTTCTTCCTCCATGTGGGACTAAAATCACATGAACAAGACAACCATCATATTTTGTGGTCATTCAGTCACTGGTGGTTCTTTGTAGGTACTGGCTTGAAAGGAGCCTGTATCAAATACATGGCCTGCAAAATTTGCAAGCATTAGATAAAATGCTGAAACATTGTTACATTATCTCAAGAATCAAAAAAAATTCAAAAGAAATCAAGCAACAAAATAACTCCAGAAAAACATATTAACAAAAAAGAAGTAAGCTTGATAACCAAGAGACCTCATCACAGGTGAACCACTAAATTATAAAGTTATTGGTACTTCTTTGAGAAATCTAACATAATATGTATCCAAAGGGTTTAAGGCCTTAACAACTGCATCTTATCATAAAAACACAATTTACCCTTTTAACTAGTACATTAATCTTGCAACATTTATTGCTATATCCGAAAAGCAGATAGATGGAAACATTATTCTTATATTTGGCGGACCCGTTTGAAAATGCGCGGGGTCTAACAACCACACCCAACAATTTGTTTGGAAATCTGAGAGGACTTACTCCAATACACTTTCTAGAGAATCAACTGGACAGTCAGACTCAATCTAGAGTAAAGTATATCAAAGAGTGTAGATATCTCTGTTTCACAATGTAATCAACAAATCAAACAGATAGAAATCCGTGAGCCTAAATATTATGTGAAACAACTTGAACGGTACCAAAGACCAATGTTCAAGTGTCAATTAATATAAATCAACAACCAAAGGTTGGATATTCTAATTGATTGATCTTAACCCACAACCTGTGATATTTCAATTATATAACAAAATATGATGCAGAAAAGAAATAACACAGACACCAGAATTTTGTTAACGAGGAAACCGCAAATACATAAAAATCCTGGGACCTAGTCCAGATTGAACACCACATTGTATTAAACCGCTACAGACACTATCCTACTACCAATTAACTTCGGACTGGACCGTAGTTGAACCATAATCAACCTCACACTAATTCAAGGTACAGTTGCGCTCCTTACGTCTCTGATCCCAGCATGATACTACGCACTTGATTCCCTTAGCAGATCTCACCCACAACTAAGAGTTGATACGACCCAAAGTCGAAGACTTGATAGAAAAATATGTCTCACACAGAAAATTCTATAGGATTGAATAAATGTGTCTCCCTCAGAAATACCCAAGAGTTTTTGTTCTGTCTTTTGATAAACCAAGGTGAACATGAACCAATTGATAACCCATAATTATATTCCCGAAGAACAACCTAGAATTATCAATCACCTCACAATAAACTTAATCGACTAGCGAAACAAGTTATTATGGAATCACAAACGATGAAACAAAGTTTGTTTCTGATTACTTTTCTATCTTGCATATCGGAGATATAAAATCTCGAGCCAATTATTTCAATTGCACTCAACATGATAGAAACAACAAGATCAGACCACGCAACTACAAAGAGAATAGTTGGTTCCGACTTCACAATCCCAATGAAGTCTTCAAGTCGTTAACCTACAGGGTCTCGAGAAGAAACCTAAGGTTAAAGTAGAATCGAATCTAGTTATGAAACTAGTAACACACATAAGGTGTGGGGATTAGTCTTCCCAGTTGATCGAGTTCTCATTTATATAGTTTTCAAATCAGAGTTTGCAATCTAAGTTACCTTGGTAACAAAGCATTCAATATTCACCGTTAGATGAAAAACCTTATTCAACCAAGCTAATATCTTTCAAACGTTAGATCGAACTTAGCTTGTTACACACACATGAAATGTACCCTCATGTAGGTTTATGTAACCGTACCTAAACGTGTACACCTGCTTGGTTCAAAAATAGTTAACCTAGGTTTGCCATATGATTACTCTCATATCAACCTTATTCATCTTAACCATAACTAGTTCAAATGACTCAAATGAAACCAGTTAAAGAGTTGTTCAATTGGCATATTCTCATAGATTATACAAAAACACAATTGAAGCAAAATCGGTTTGATTCACTTGAATCAATCATTAACATTATAGCCACGGTTTGCAAACATTGTATTTCTTAAGATTTAAATGTTTATGTTCATGAACAAACCGATTTGATAAAATAACCAACTTAAGTATATGTACGGCTATGCGTACTTAAGCAACCAGTTTTGAGTTTGTTTAGTTTCCAAACTCAACAGAAATTTTCAGTTCGAAAACTTCCGCCAGTGTGCGTACGGGTACGCATACTTAACCTGTCTCCTTCACCAAGTTTGTATACACACATATGCATACTCTCGGCTCCCGGTTTATGGATTTATACACTAATATGCGAACACACTATATATGCTTATATCCAAGGATAGTTAAATCATCAACTCTTTATTTCAATCATTGAAACATTTTTCTATAATGACAATAACCGTTTTCGCACACTATTAACATCAAAGCAATTTTCAAGATATTGAAATAATCATTATCCAAACATTCCAAGCCTACATCAAATGATTGTATCACACAAACCATGTAAGATGTTACTTGAAAATTTTCTCATGATATAAGATGAATTTGGTCGAAGTGAAAGCTTACCAACACATATTTCGAGAAATATGTAAGCGAGATATACTCAGCTCGAAATCTCATCTCAAATGTGTATAGAGAAAACTATATCGTAACACGACTTATGTCTCAATATAAGAGATATAGTAGAAATATAATTTCCAAGTGATAGATGAGTTCGAGTCTCCACATACCTTTTGTCGAAGAAGTTCCACAAGATCCCCTTAATAGTTCTTCGTCTTCAAGAGATGAACGTTGAGAGATCTAAGATCAACTACACTATCTATGTCCTAGTCCGAGACATCTATAAATAGGCTAGTAATCAAAACTTATAGTTTTGATCACTAATATTGACAAACATACTTGGGATAGCAACGCATGCGATTTCGACCGAGCAATGCTCTAATAATCTCCCCCTTTGTCAATTTTAATGACAAAACTATCAACATATATGGATTACAAAATAGATAAAAATTGTAGCTTCTAATCCACATGCTTGATCTCCTTGGAATCCTCAACATGACTCGAAATCTTCGTCACTTCCAAGTACTCCAATGATTCCAAAGGTTGTAAGTTTAGCACCATCGTTAGTTGAAGATCTGTAGCTATAACAATGAGAAAAAAAATGTTCTCAATCATTGTTATACAATGTCATAGTATTATTACACAACATCAAAGTTCAATTGTATCACAACTTTGACAATAACACTATGGTGATATGTATCACTCCCTCTTAGTCAATACATGTCTCAACATGAAAACCACTCCCCCTTACATAATGATCTGTAAACCATATGTATTTGTAGTGTGAACTACACATTAATTCTCCCCCATTTTGTCAATAAAATTGGCAAAGGTACGAAAATTAGTGGGATCCTAATGAAATTTCCATGGAGATACTTCATGACCAAAAGGTGAATTAACAAATCAACAAGTTTAGATGCAATCATAAAGGCGAAGCTAAATGCATTCATCAAGGAGTTAATAAAGATACAAGATAACCCCTAAATATTCCACAGCCGCACTCCCCACAAATATTTGGCAATTAAGCACAAGTTCAAAATGAACTCTCCTCCATAAAATGTCATTCCCGAAAGAACAACAAAGGCGACCTTATTTTCACAAGAAAAGAAGGATTTCTTTGAACATAACCAAATCACATGAAAACATGAATTTGAATCCAAAGTATTCAATTGAATTAACCACAAGATAATACATGATTAATCCAATCGAAATACACAACTAAATTAACCATAAAAGAACCCATGATTAATTCAATCGGAATACACAACTCAATTAACCACAAGAAGGTGATCAATTCAATTGGTCATGCTCGTCATAAGAGAATTTACGGAGCAACAAATAAATTGACCACAAGAGAATGATCAATTCAATTGGTCATGCTCAACATAAGAAAACTTATGGAGCAACATAGTATATGCACAAAAATGTGGATCGGACATCAACCAATACTGCGGAATATACAAGGATTTATTATATTTTTCATCACTATTTACACAATGACATATAATAGACTTAATCCTTGTAAACAAAAGTTGTATCCTTTCTTCCATCAAAATAATGACATAAAAGGATTCAACTTTTGCAATGTCAAAAGTTCATTCTATCTTCTATCAATACTTTCATACCGACATAATAGAGATAAATTTTGAACAAGTACGGGATAGTCACAGGTTCACGGACGTAAACAACATATCCCATAACACTTTGCACTATACAAAATCATAAAGATTAATACTGCAAAAATCATCTTCCAAACAAACTTTAGAATTTAAGCAAATAAATCTAAAAACATTGGAGATGAAAAACATTAGACATATCTATATGTAATAACAATAATGGCTATTCCATACTCTAATTATTCTTCTTAAAAACACAAGAATCAAATTATCATAAGAAGATTTCATAGACATCAAGACAAACTCGTAATGCACATATACGATGATTTGTCCTTGGAGGGTATAATCAATAAATTCGCATGGATTTACACCAAAAATAGCTACCAAAGGCGTATAAAAATATTTTCTTAACAAAGAAGAACATATAAAGTCATTAATGACCATGCACCATAGTTCACAAAAAAATGATTGTGAACATTCATGAATCCCATAAAAATGCGTACTACTGTCCATTTTTGAACATCCTTCTTTGTGATTCACCAACAACATTCTTGTAAAAGCTACAAACGAGCTTAGAAAAGTATTACTCCCAGAATTCAGGTGCCCAAGTCCAAGAGAAGTGGAACAAGTGCGACGAAACGGAGCAAAACACTCAGAAATAAGAGATAGGAAAAATACCAATCTTAACTCATCCAAATTAAATAATTCTCATCTCCATTTTGAAGAGAATTCAAAAAGAATGAGGTCATTCCGAGTTCGGACGAAGAAGCTACGGCTAAAACAAGTTTACCGAATATCGACGTCTACAGTTCAGTATGCATACGGGTTTGCAAACGAATTTTCGTAACCTAGAGCAGTATGAAAATGGGTATGCATACTTAAGTCCCTCGATTTTGATTCTCAATGATGGTATGCACACTTGGTATGTGTTCCATGAATTCCAAACATCCCGAACTACTATTTTCAAACCTAAGCATTTAATAACCTTAAAAACAGATCAAGTTAGGTAAAAATGAACGATAAGCAAGGTACATGGACCATTATAATTACTCTAAGCAAATAAAAACACAAATATTGCTCAAGTTTATAGACATACCTTTTTAGAAGAACCCAATCGAATTCTACAGCCTTACCGAACATAATCTGTGTGCCCCAATTCTCGTGCTTCCCTCACCATATACATAGCAGGGCATTCCTTGGTGAGGATGCACTTACAACACACTCAAGTTGTGTTTAGGTGAACAATATCTTGCTCACCACAAGTGACTTTTGGATTATCATGAAAGAGATCTCTTTTAGAACCTTTCACATCCAAATCCATCTTTCCAAAGAGCTTTTTAAGTTCCAGCATCATGGATACTGCCTTCTCCATAGTCATGGATTTTTCTGGGAGATCATTCCTTTTCACAGTCAAAGCATCATTGACTTTCTTTGGAACCCACTTATGATTGCATTTAGAAACAACCGGAACCTTCTTCCCATTACTCTCTTCAAGATTTCTCGAAAGAGAATTGGATTGACTATTCTTTTGCAAGTTAGTCTTTCTTCAATTGGGAGCATCAGATCTTGTCTTCATATTTACGAAGTTATCCTTTTGATAACCGTTATGATTGTGAAAAGGGTTCGTACGACGTTTATAGGCAAATCTAGGTTCATCACAGCAATGATTCCTTTGCATAAAGGTTGGAAAGTTACAACCTATAATGTCAAGGGGATTATCCTTAGCATATGATATTGGTCTCACAACTTCTTGTGATGCCCAAACCAGAACATCATGAAGTTTCTCATTCCTTATAGGAAAACGACATCTCTTTTCCAGGTGACCTTTATTTCCGCAATAGTGGCAAACATAAGGAATGTTCTTACCTCGATCTGTATGTGCTGACTTTGGAAGTTGATATACATTGCTCTTTCAAACCTTAACTGATGGTGAGGGTATTTTACTTTTTCCATCAGTGGAAACCTTTTGTTGAGAAGAATCACTAGCCTTGACAAATTTTATCTCTTTGCTAATACTTGGAGAATTTATTCCCTTATATCCCAATCCTCGTGTATCATGATGATTTTTACTTTCTCCTAGCATAGTGGTTAATTTTCTTGAACCAGTGTTGAAATTTTTCAAGTCATCTTCCAACATCTTGATTTTATCAAGAGCAGCAGCTAAATCAGCCTCAAGGCATTTTTCTCGTGCGAGATAAGCGCTTTCTCTGTCAACAAAACTTGCTAGTTGTTCTGCAAGTTTATCTTCCAACAAGAAATATTTTTGATAAACATTATCTTATTCAATTGACTTCATACGTAGGTTTTCCTCAGAATCCTTGAGGATCGATTCGTTAGAGCGATTCAAAACATAAACACATGCGTAACATCTTCTTAATTTCTTGTTTTCTTGATGTAGTTTTGAAGTGTGGTAAGAAAGGGTTTGATTCTCGGACTTGTAAAGTTGTTGATTTTAGACTTAAATAAAATTAATCTAGCAAATAAAAGAAAAGATAATTACAATATTGAGAGATTACTAGGAATCAGGATTTCACCAAACTTTAATTTTATGGTTTCAATATTAATTCTTAGACAATTATAGCTCCAAAAACAACAATTATTGACTCTTAATCTTTGCTAGGGTAGATTTTATAAAACATTAATTGTAAATGGTAAGCATGGGCTATCAAAACACTAGAGTTAAGCATAACCCATCAAACTAAATGACAACTAAGTAATTTAAAATCATAATCAAATAGTGTAGATATCTCTATTTTACAATGTAATCAACAAATCAAACAGATAGAAATCCGTGAGCCTGATTATTATGTGAAACAACTTGAACGGTACCAAAGACCAATGTTCAAGTGTCAATCAATGTAAATCAACAACCAAAAGTTGGCTATCCTAATTGATTGATCTTAACGCATAACATGTGATATTTCAATTATAGAACAAAATATAATGTGGAAAAAAAATAACACAGACACCAGAATTTTGTTAACGAGGAAACCACAAATGCAGAAAAACCCCGAGAATGCAATGTTTGCAACTGTGGCTTGGTTTGGTGCTATTAAGCAAGGTTTGGTGCACCACATCTCCTCTCCGAGAGGTACGACTTGCCCTTCTTATGTGCTTTACGTAGATGATATTATGGTTTTTTTGTAAAGGCACTAAACGTGATATGCAGGCTCTCATGAATATTTTTTAGGAATATGGTCAGAATTCAAGTCGGTTTATTAGTGCTGCTAAATGCACTATTTATTCAAGTAAGCATATTTCTGACAGAATCTCTACTATCGCGGCAGCTTATAATATCCCTTTGGTTACTCTCCCTTTTCGTTATCTTGGTGTTCCAATCTTTCAAGGTAAACCAAGAACTTCTCATTTTAATGAGATTATGGACAGAATCAAGATCAAATTTGCTACTTGGAAGGGTAAGTCATTATCTATGATGGGAAGGGTAGAGCTTTTCAAAACTGTGATAGCTAGTTCTACTTTGTATAACTTTCACGTCTACAAATGGCCTGCATCTTGCATTCAACCCTTGGAAAAGTGGGTTAGAAATTTTGTACGGTCTGGTGATATTAACACTATGTATCACAACCCTGTGGCTTGGGACAAGGTGTGTCTCCCCGTGAATGAAGGTGTTCTAGGTATTAAGTATTTAAAGAGTTTAAATGATGCAGCTCTTATGAAAATGGCATGGAAGGCAATGACTGAAAACTATGTTTTTGGAAATTTTATTAAAACTCGTTTTAGAGGAGCTGCATACAAAAAGTCCTCTGTATGACATGATTTCAAATAGCAGTGGGGTATTATTCAAGACAATTTGATCTTGTTAGTTGGTAATGGCAGGAATATTGATTTCTGGAACGACATTTGGTGCACTAACATGGGTTGTTCTATTGCGGAGTACTTGGAGTTAGATAATTCGAATCTGCATAATTCTGTGGCGGAGTTTATTGTTGAAGGAGTGTGGTAGATACCTTCATACATGCCTGAGTTGGAGGGAAATGTTCAACAGCTGATTAGAGAGACACCATTTTCTTATCATATAGAAGATAAACAAGTTTGGACGGTGACTAAGTCTGGATGTATCATGATGAAGGATGCTTATGAGTATCATAGGCCAAAGGATGTTGAAGTGATGGATTTCAGAGATCTGTGGGCTATAAAAGTTCCACCTAGACGTGCATGCACTGTTTGGAAACTTTTGCACAACAAAATAGCCACAGATGACAATGTGAAGTATCATAGAGTGGATACATAAAATTGTTGTAACCTATGTCTCATTACCTGTTATAGAGAAACTCAAAATCATCTTTTCTTTTCTTGTGCTTTTGGTAACTCTCTTTAGAGATGGATTATGAAGGTGTTCAGATGTCAGCTTGATTGTTCGAACGTCAGATCGCTATTTGCTTCTGTGAGAAGATTCGCGGGTTGCTCTCAGACTAAGAACCTTCTTTAGTTTTCTTTGGCAAGCTATATTTGGCTTATCTGGTTTTGCCGAAATGAACTAAGGTTTGAACATTGTACAACCTCCTCGAATCAAGCCATTACTCACCCGACAAACCTAATTGTGGAGTCTAGCATACATAGTGGTGGTTTCTCTTTCTATACCTCTGCATACAAGATTATTCTTGATTTCCTGGGCATTAAGAGATTATCTCCTAAAATGACAAAAGAAGTTTTGGTAAAATGGCGACCTCCTTCCCCTGGTTGGATCAAAGCCAACATAAATGGTTGCTCAATTGGTAATCCAAGACCATCTGGTTGCGAGGTGGTGTTTCGTGACTCTCATGGTTTGGTCAAAGGGTGTCTAGCTCAGAACCTGTGGGTTAACAATTCTGTATACGCTGAGCTTTGGGGAGCAATTTATGTGCTCCGTTAAGCTTGCACAAAGAGAATACGAAGGCTCTGGCTGGAGTGTGACTCTATTCTTGTTTTAAACCGATAAAAAATCCTGATTTAGTCCCTTTGAAGCTTTCTACAAACTGGAATAATTGTTTGAAGTTCGCTTCATCAATTCAGTTGGTTTGTACTCATATGTGTCGTGAAGGCAACTCGGTGGCAGATCTTTTGTCTAAGCACAGAGCCATGATTGAGTCTTATTAGTGGATTGAACCTCCAGAATTCGTTAGACGGAAGGCCCTCATAGATAACTCTATTTTTCCGTTATATCGTTTTCATAATATGTAATTGTTTGTTTGTTTTGTTCTTGTTTTTTCTTCTCTTTGTCTTGTTGGAGGTAAGTTCTAGCCCCCTCTTTCTTTTTTCTTGATCTTAATAAAAAAATTCTACCCAGTGTGCCTTTGTCTTGGGTAGTTTTCTAAAAAAAAAAAAGAGTATCATTTACTGACATAAGAATTACAAGGAACATCAATTTAGAACAGGCTGCTTATAATCTAGAATCACACCCTTCAATCATCTTTTTACTTGATCAATATGTTCTTGAACGACATCTTGAGTCTGCCTACATCACACAATGCGATCTATAAGGTAGATATAGTTTGGGATACACGAAACTTCCACTTCCAGCAGTGACGGTCGCTTCTGCCATAAATTGGTTAGCCTCTTGCGTCAGAAGATTCTCGTCTGAGTAGATATATTTTTTAGGATTAGAACATACTGCAGTAGCAATACTACCTTTACTTCCACCACAAGTTTTCCTTAGACTCCTGAGTAGGGATACAAACGTCTTATAGTAATCGAAAAATACAATCTGAACCTGAGGGTGTTGGCTGCTTAGGTTCATAAGTTCTTGGTTTAGACGGTTGTTATGAAGGTCAGAGAGACGGTTGAAACTTCTCAGACACCTGCATGAGTGAACCTTGCTCAATGGACTTTTTTCGAGGAACTTTTGCAAGTAAGTTGGTTGGCATCCAAAAATTAAACTCCCATGAATCATAATGTTCCTTGCACCGGCATGAATCAATTTGGTTACTGAATTTATGATCGATTCAACAACTTTAGGTACGAGAGCGTCTGACACCTCCATTACCTTTATACCCTCTGGGAGGGTATGATAGTAATCCATGCTTCCAAATTCCACCACCAAGAAAATTGAATGACGAAGCTTCTTCTAGCACTCGTGATGGTTGGATAAGATAGACGATAGATGCGTCATGAGCACATCAACTTGTTTATTGAGATAATTATTTGTAAACAACCTCTGGAGCGAAGTTGCACCTTCTGCTGCGAAGTCTACTCCATAATGAAACTTGATATTAATTGTTTACTAACATACATTGAATGAGAACTTTTTCGCAATAATAGCAACGACAAGATTAGTACACGATTTCAAGGTATGCCAACACGCCTCAGGCGGTGTAGAATATTGTACGAGTTGATTTATTTTATTTTTGGGAAAGCATGCATGATGTTTTTTGGGTAAAATACTGCATATATGGAAGTTTATACAACTTTTTGTGGATATTTTAAATGTTTCCACACGATGTATATAACCATAAAATTAACGAACAATACGTGATCAAAGAACTACTAGTTAACGATGTCTTGTGTTGTATATTTTGTTGTTAATTAAATGCTTTTGTGTTCTATATTATCATTTTGCATGCGCAATTTTCATTTTGTTAAATCTCTTTTTGTCAGGTATTTTCTTTGTGGTATGTTTTGTAATCAATATTTCACGTGCAATGAATTCTTTTTTGTTAGATTTTTTTTCTGTATGTGTTTTGTATATTTTGTTGTTATTAGGTGTTATAATACAATCTTTCACGTGCAATGGGAAAAAAGAAAGAACCCACAATTGTGGGATACTCTCACAAATTGGGGGATACACACGATTATATAGGGTTAGCTTTTGGTTAAGAGGGTGTTTTTTTAAAGATAAAAAGTCAATAATGCCCTTCACCCTAAAAAGAAATTATTTTGGAAAAAGAAGGATTATCAAAACGAGAGAGTTGCTAATCGGTTCATCCGATATTCAAAGTTATGATTCTTCTATATACATGGGTGAAAATACTTTCTCAATGGTAGTTTTTGTAACTAACAATGTTAAAGACAACGCAATCAATAAATAGATTGTTGATTGTTATTCTTAAATTCTTTACTCCACAAAAACGGTTAGAGTTCGTTCCTCAGGGAGGTTATCAATTTATTTTGATTACTTATGGAAATATGGGGGTTTTAATTGTGACTATAACTAAGTTATACTAAAATAAGTAAACTAACAAGAATATCAAAGGTAAGAAATACTACTTAGAGGTTTCATATTCTATCTTCCAACATGTTATCAACTGAATCATACTCAACATTCATTCTCTCTCAATATCAATAACCCTAAATCATTCTATCGGAGGCTTACTCCGGTAAAAACTCTTATTATCATCAAAAGCGCAAGTGCAATACTTTGAGTTTTTTGATGCTACTTCCTCGTTTGATTCAAGGACTACAAGGTTAATAGGTTTTCCCTAATGTATTTTATTTTTTATTTTATGTTCATATCAAGGTTCATAATTATTTTGATGTTATATAATATCTTTATTGTGCTTGTTTTGTTTTTATTAGTATTGGCAAATGCGGTTCTTGGCTAGACAATAGACAATTGCACAAGTAAGTATGATTTTTTATGGCAAAGTTTATTGGTTGAAGTGAGATTGAGTTGGATTAACTATTAAGCAATCCAGATGGTGATTTTAATGTATTCATTGAAATTTTATTTTTCCCCTCAATGAACAGTTAGTTGAAATAAAAATCAATTGAAGTTGCTTTTTCTATTTTTATGGTTAGACATATTATATTTGTATATATGTTACATCCTAAATCCCTTGCTTGCTACATATACTGGCACTAGCTTATGATCATGAACATAATGATAATGACGAGACTAAAAAGAAGAGTAAGAAGACTACTAACTAAAGCTTCTGATCAGCACCACGAGGAACGAGGAACAAGGAATTAAAAAGTAGTATGTGGAGTAGCGAGATAATGAAGACTGCACTGCATCCTTCTTATTAAGAGAAGTAGTGGAGATATATAGTTTTGTGGTTAAAACTTTTTCTTTTGCATGTCTTGCAGAATTGGTGTTTTTGTAGAGCTATGGTTAACTCTTTCCTTGAATATTGATATGAGACGTCTAACATATTATAAGTATTTTGAAACAATTTTAAATGTGTGATAAATCTATGGCAATGGTTATTAATGTGTCACCGTCCATGTAAAAATGTTTTTATGTGTGTTTGAAAATAAGGATGACCATGTTGCTATAGTTCAAAGTAGTTACAAGTTATGAAATCGACACGTTAAACTATTTTGGTTGTGTCCAAATAATAGAGATGACCACGGTTAAAACAAATACACGTGGCTTCAAGGTAAATGTATGTCATGATTTGGCCATGATAAAACAAATTTTATGTGTGTAAATGATAGAGATGGCCATGGTTAAAGCAGTTCCATGTGGCTTTAATTAGGGTAACTGTAAGTCATGAATTGGCCATGTTAAAGAAAATATTGTGTGTCTGATTGATAACAAAGGCCATGGTTAAAATAAATTTCATGTGGATTTAAGGTAAACAATAGCCATGTTGAGACTAAATTGTGTGTCTACAAGGATCTTATGGCCATGGTGATGGGGAAAATGTGGAACTATAATGGTAGCCACTCAAAGGTTATAGGGGTATAGCCATGGAAAATCATTTGTAATTGCCACTCAAAGTTTATGTAGCCACAAACATACCCAGTTTTCACGCCACCTGATACCACAATTTTGGAGTGAAAAAATTCCATGACTAAAGGCGATCAAGTATGGATTTCCGGAACAATGCCTATGAGGAAGTGAATTACTTGGGTGTCTAAAATTCAAATTTAGCAACACATGGTATGATAAACCAAATGTATTTTAAGATTCAACTTAATATTGGATAATAATTTAGCACGAAATTCTTATCATGCATGTAAAATCTAAAGGGGAGTTTAAATGTGAAGTTTTTATCAAAGTTATGGATTTTTAACAACGGGTGCTTAATGATCATATGCTGAACCTGTGAAGGTGTTGTAGATTCAAGAAATCAAGAAGCATAATAGAATTGGAGCATAGTGTTGTGTTTATATCTTTAGAAATCCATCTGTAAAATGGTTTTTTCCTAAAATTGAAAAATGAGATATTTTTAGATCATTGCTCGGTCGAACCCACTTCCATTGATATATCAATTCAGTTTTCAAATTTAGATACCAAAAACACATTCTTGATTTAGTCTATTAAAATCGGTTTTGTACTATATTAGGTTTAGGTAGTAGAGTATGAAATCAAAGTTATCATTGAACACTGAAGATTGAAGACTACACGATGGCGTCTAGAGATACACTAAAGGTTATTAACGAAAGACTTAATTATTTTAGAACTCTTGTTTATTCTACCTCTATTATCAATTTTTTTTTGCTTACTCTCTGAAACAACTTTTATGATGGTAAATACACACTTGCATATATACTCGAGAAGAATTGAGTCTAAGATTATTGACCTTGGAAAGGTGTCTATGTTGCAGTGAACGAAAATACAAATTCAACGATCCAAAAATTACTCAACTTTGCTTCACAAATAAGAAGTATGAGTGAAACATTGTAGCTGAAAAAATGTGGGTAAAATTTGATTTCGGGACTTAGGAGAGAGAAAGGTTCATGAACTTTTCTTTTTCTATAGTTCGCGAATTAAAAAACCACGGTTCTCAAACCAAACCTCAAAAACTAGATTAATTAGTCTAGAGCTACACTAAAGGTTATCTCTAGAAAATTTTCTCATTAGTCTTGGGAGGTAGTTTTGATTAGGATACGAATCATGTAAACCCCAATTATTGAGGAGTATCTTCTAAATAGAATTGGTGTTTTGCTACAAGATTTATAAGAGTAGTTTCTAAAGAGAGTTGGTGTTTTGGTAGGAGTTTTACAATTGAAGCAGGGAGATTTTGTGGGGATACTTTGTCTCTAATACTACTAGTTTGAAGTGTGATTGTAGGTAAGAGATGTAACAACTTATAACAATGTGTGTTCAGTCTCAACTAGGTCACGAGGTTCTTCGGTAAGATTGTAGTTTCCATATTAACAAAATCTTGGTATGTTTGATTTACTCTTATTTCACTATTATAAATTATTTTATAGTGAAAGCAAATAAGTACGATAATCAACCTTGTAGAATTTGATTCCAGAAAAATATAAAAAACAAGACTTATCTGTATTGGAATTCAGATCTTGAAAGAGATCCTACTAGGTTGTCTTTGGGTATTGATTTTTAAAATCTTCATAGAGGTTCACGAATAAAAAAGTTGGTGGTGTACTGGTACCCTCTCCTTTTCACTAATGAATGATTGTTCTGTTTCTATCTAGTTTTCACGGTCTTATTCATTAAAAATATAACATGTGAAGTTTGTTTACATGGCTTTAGTATCATTCTGAAATCTATTTTGGAACTGGATTTGAGATCATTTCTGAATCCTTGTTGGAATACGAAACTTAATTCGAGTTCAAACTAGTTTTCAAGCATGTCTACGAAATTGCTCTCTAACATGTTTTAAAATCACGAATTCAAATTATAATGAGATATCTAGTTATCGAAAGTTTCACACTAAGTAGTAGCAAGTACAATATTAGTGTTATCCCAAAATATCTAAAGTATAGAAAACTATACTCCGTATCTCAATACAATAAGTTGTATAATACAACGAATGTATATCATTCAACTGATACTCATAGATAATGATCAAGTCAAGAAGAATCTATCCCAAATACGGTTCCAAAATCGATTCTAACTTGTATATTCAAATTGTATGTATTTTCTCTCTTAATTGACATATTTCAATGTTTTCTTTTTCCTTAAAAATGAAAGGTTAAATTAATAAACATAAAAATAAGTATATGTACAAAATATACAAGTCAAGGTGTAGACTATTGTTAAAGCATAACTCGGTCGAACCCAACCAAGTGTGGTATGCCAAGTTTGGTTATCAAGTTTAGTTACAAAACTTAGTAGCTTGAATTATTTATTAAAGTCAATTTTGCTAGGTTAGACTTAAAACATATGAAAAAATCTCTAGTTACTTGTTGAAGAGGAGAAGACGTATTGAATATAGATGAAGACGCCATCTTCAAATTGAGGTTAATAGCTATTAACTTTAAATTGTTCATTTCTATCCATTTCTTTCATACTCATTGAAAACATAACATGCGAAGTTTGTTTTACATTAATTTAGTTGTTTAGATGACTTGATCATTCTTATGATCTAGGTGTCAAAAAGATGGATATATATTATTTGTTCTTATTGTATATAGTTACATAGTATAATTTACTATGCTTTCATAGTCCCGACATAACACGAATATGACGGTTGTCATAAATTAGTATTGAACTTTCGGGAAACTAGATATATATATCTAGTGATGAATCCTGACTTTAAATGCATGTTAAGGAAACCTTTTCTTTGGAATGAGTTTAAGTTTGTTTAGAGTTTCGAATATCTAATAGGATTAAGCACCGATGCCAGTATTGATACCTTTCAGGACCGATCCTAGACTTGTGTTTTCAATATCTCTTCCTTATACTAAGATTTCGAAAGACTGGCAAGTCTGAACGGAATGTTCCATTTCCGAAAATATTGAACACATGTTGTAACTCAAATGTATTATTTTTCAAATATATTATTTTGATACACAAGGCTAAGATTCTATTTATACTATGAGAACATTTTGAATCTATCCTTGGAATCAAAATTGATATGCATATCTTTCCCAAAAGATTACATATAACTAGTTGATTATATTTGGCAGGGCATGGTTGTGCAAAAGCTAATATTATGATTTCCAATATATTAGTTAGAAATATATTTCAAGATTTTATGACAACATTGTGTGTTTATAATTTCCTAGAAAAGAATTATCAATGTTTGAGTTAGAATGTACTCCCATAACATCTATAAGAGGCAAATTCCATACGCAGTTGCGATCACATTCAAAGAATATGTGTTGAAGACTCTACTGAATTCCCACAGATTGAGTTTCAGTGTTTATAATTGATAGTTTATGTCTTCTCGGAGAGCATCTTGAATACATTTCCAAACAAACAACTTTGTTATTTGTGAAGTATCCACTCCCACAAAGATTTTTGTAACTTTTTATATTCAACATAGCCTATGTTATATTGATTGTGAAGCATTTGAGATAACGACTTAATTGAAAGTTCTCCATTTATTGTTAAGGACCATCTCAATTTATCTTTTTTTTTTCCAGTATACCATATTCTATTGCATAATGAT
The DNA here is from genome assembly GCA_023529315.1 of Papaver bracteatum. Taxonomy (NCBI): domain Eukaryota; kingdom Viridiplantae; phylum Streptophyta; class Magnoliopsida; order Ranunculales; family Papaveraceae; genus Papaver; species Papaver bracteatum. Next base: position 443,385 of record JAJJWX010003865.1, on the reverse strand, counting down.
TGTTCATCCTAATCTTTTGGACTATTTCATCACTAAATATATTTTCCACCTTAAACTTGTTCCACTTCATGGTGTTTGAGTTAATCAACTCAGATACAAGTGCTAAATTGTTGTTTCCCTGAGATTGAGTTTCTATAAAAACTTCTTTTCTTCCCGGTATCCAGCTGTCATCCCAAATATTTATTTACTTTCCATCCCCACCTCCCAAATGGTATAATGCTTTATAAGTTGAATTCACTATAGAATGCATTTACAAATCCAGAATGTCTTACTTTTTTTTCTTCTAGCATGCCCTAGAATTTTCGAAGTACTTTTATATTAATATTGAAAAAGCGGGGGTCTAACAACCACACCCAATATTTTGTTCGGCAATTTGAATAGACAAACTCCAATATACTTTCAAGAGAATCAACTAGACAGTCAGACTCAATCTATAGAAAAATATATCAAAGAGTATTGTCAATTTCTTAATTCATTATGCAATCAAACAGATAGGAATTTGCGAGCCCAATTGAATATGAGAAATAACTTGGACGGTATCACAAACCAATATCCAAATGTCAATCAATTCAATTAAAAACCCAAAGGTCGGATTCAAAAACTGATTGAACTTAATGCACAACATGTGATATTTCTATTATATAACAAAATAAAATGAGGAAAATAAATAACACAGACACCATAAATTTTGTTAACGAGGAAATGACATATACAGAAAAACCCCAGGACTTAGTCCATCTTTGAACACTACACTGTATTACGCCGCTACAGATACTATCCTACTACCAATGAACTTTAGACTGGAATGTAGGTGAGCCCTAATCAATCTCACACTGATCAAGGTACAGTTGCGCTCCATATGTCTCTGAACCCCAGCAGGATTCTACACACTTGATTCCATTAGATGATCTCACCCACAACCAAGAGTTGCCACGACCCAAAGTCGAAGACTTGATAAACAAATATGTCTCACACAAAAAAGTCTATTGAAATAGATAAATCTGTCTCCCACGAAAATACCTACGAGTTTTGTTCCATCTTTTGATAAATCAAGGTACACAGGAACCAGTTGATAAACGAGACTTATATTCCCGAAGAACATCCTAGTATTATCAATCACCTCACAATAATCTTAGTTGTATGGAAGCGAAACAAGATACTTTGAAATCACAAACTATGAGGTGAAGATGTTTGTGACTACTTTTAATCTTACCTATCGGAGATAAATCTCAAGCAAATCTTAGCAAAGGTAATAATCAATCACCATAGTATAAGTAAGATCAGAACACGCAACTATATAGAAAATAGTTGGGTCTGGCTTCATAATCCCAATGAAGTCTTGAAGTCGTTAACCTACAAGTTTTCGTGAAAAACCTAAGGTTAAAGGAGAATCGACTCTAGTCGCAACTAGTATCACACAGAAGGTATGGGGATTAGGTTTCCCAGTTGCTAGAGTTATCCTTTATATAGTATTCAAATCAGGGTTTCCAATCTAAGTTACCTTGGTAACAAAGCATTCAATATTCACCGTGTTAGAGAACTTCTCAGTCAAACTCGCAAGCATTGCTATCTCAAGATTGTTTGTCAAGTTTAGTTGCCAAAACTATAAGTCTTGATTTTTAGAATACTTATATCTAAGTCTCGGATTAGGATAGTAAGTATAGTTGAGACATAGACTCCACGGCGTTCATCGAATGAATACGAAGAACTACTCAAGGGAACTTGTGGAACTTCATCAACAAAAGGTATATGGAGACTTGAAATTATCTATCACTCAAAATTTTATTTATTATATCTCCCGTTTTGAGACAAAAGTCGTATTGCTATATAGACTTCAATTATACACATTTGTTATTTTAAGCTGAGTTTATATCGCTTATCTATATCTCGAATTATGTGTTGGTAAGCTTTCGCTTTATCCAAGTTCATCTTTACTTGTGACGAAAGTCATGTTAATTATTTCAATAACTTGAAAATCGCTTTGATAAAAATAGTTTGTGAATAACGACTATTTTAACATCCTCTAAGAAAGTTTCAATGATTAAAATGAGAGTTTAGAACATGTAACCATGTTTGGATATAAACATAGTGTGTTCTCACATTTGTGTAAAAGTCCAAAACTAGGAACCCAAAGTATGCGTACCCGTACGCATACTGGCGGTTGTTGGAAATTCAGGCAAGTATGCGTACCCGTACGCATACTAGCAGAAGTTTCACGTACGTGAATTCTGCTAGAGTTTGGAAGTGAAAAACAAACTCAATCTGGTTACTTAAGTATGTGTATCCGTTTGCATACTTAAGTAGTTTACTTTCTAAAATCGGTTTGTTCATGATCTAAAAATTTATATAATAAGGAATGTAATATTTGCAAACCGTGGCTATAATGTTCATGAATTGATTCGAGTGAATCAAAATTGGTTTTTCTTCGGTTGTGTCTTGTATACTTCTATGAGATCTAAGAAATTGAATAACTCTCTAACTAGTTCATTTGAACTAGTTATGGTAAAAATGAATACAGTTAATATGAAAGTGCTCATATGGCTAACCATTGGTTAACTATTGTTGAACCGACTAAGTGTACACGTTTAGGTACGGTTACTCAAACCTAAATGAAGTTACATTTCATTTGTGTATAACAATCTAAGTTTGATCTAACGGTTGAAAGATATTAGCTTGAATCTAATCATGTTTTCATCTAACGGTGAATATTGAATGCTTTGTTACCAAGGTAACTTAGATTGCAAACCATGATTTGAAGTCTATATAAAGGATAACTCTAGCAACTGGGAAAACTAATCCCAACACCTCCTATGTGATACTAGTTGTACAAGCTAGAGTCAATTCTCCTTTAACCTTAGATTTTTCACGAAACCCTGTAGGTTAACGACTTAAAGACTTCATTTGGATTGTGAAGCCAGACCTAACTATTTTCTCTATAGTTGAGTGATCTGATCTTGTTGTTTCTATCGTGATTGAGTACAATCATAATATTTGCTTGAGATTAATATCTCTGATAGGCAAGATAGAAAAGTAGTCCCAAACACCTTCGTCTCATCGTTTGTGATTCCACAATATCTTGTTTCGTTAATCGATTAAGATTATTGTGAGGTGATTGATAATTCTAGGTTGTTCTTTGGGTATATAAGTCTGGGTTATCAATTGGTTCTTGTTCACCTTGATTTATGAAAAAACGGAACAAAAACTCGTATGTATATCTATTCAACAGACCAATGTTCAAGGATCAATCAATTTCTATCAACAACCAAAGGTTGGATTTACCAATTGATCGATTCAACGCGAAAAAGAAATAACACAGACACCAGAAGTTTTGTTAACGAGGAAACCACAAATACAAAACAGATTTGAATACCACACTGTATTAAGCCACTACAGACACTAGCATACTACAAAGCTAACTTCTATCTGGAATGTAGTTGAACCCTAATCAATCTCACACTAATTCAAGGTTCTTGTTCACCTTAATTAATTAAAAGACAAAACAAAAACTCGTAGGTATATCTGTGGGAGACAGATTTATCTATTCAACAGACTTTTCAATATGATATAGATTTGTTTATCAAGTCTTCGACTTTGGGTCGTAGCAACTCTTAGTTGTGTGTGAGATCAGCTAAGGGAATCAAGTGCATAGTATCCTGCTGGGATCAGAGATGTAAGGAGCACGACTATACCTTGAATAAGTGTGAGATTGATTAGGGTTCAACTACATTCCAGACCGAAGTTATCTTTGTAGTATGCTAGTGTCTATAGCGGCTTAATACATTGTGGTGTTCAAATCTGGTTTGTATTTGTGGTTTCCTCGTTAACAAAACTTCCGGTGTCTGTGTTATTTCTTTTTCGCATTGAATCGATCAATTGGTAAATCCAACCTTTGGTTGTTGATTGAAATTGAGTGATCCTTGAACATTGGTCTTTGGTACCGTTCAAGTTATTTCTCTTGTTCAATCAGGCTCGCAAATTCTTATTTGTTTGATTGCGGATGAAATTGAGAAATTGAGATATAACTCTATGATATAGTTTTCTTAAAATTGAGTCTAACTGTCTAGTTGATTCTCTTCAAAGTATACTGGAGTTAGTCCATACAGATTGCTAAGAGAAATATTGGGTGAGGTTATTAGACCCCCCACCCCCATTTTTCAATTGGTATCAGAGCAGGCAAACACGCTTAAGGCATCATAAGTCTGTGTTTGTAGCGATCTGACTATATGGACGCTCAAACTACTAGTGGTGGAAAATCGCTATGTGTGATTTTCTTCAAGATCGTGATTTTCAAACATGGGTACGTGTTGTTAATGGCTATGATCCTCCGGTTAATACATAAGGTGATGTATCTATATCTAAGGATATTGGTAGATATAATCCTGAAGAAATCCTTGCTGCAAAGTAAAATTCTAACGGCTTAAATGCTATCATACATGCCATTACCCCAGATCTTCAGCATCATGTGACTACTTGCACAAAGTCTAAAAAATCCTGGGATATCTTATAAACTGTATTTGAAGGGAACACCTCTGAAAAGGAAGCTAGGCTTCAAAACCTATGTTCCGATTGGGAAAACCTTTGTATGGCAGATGAAGATTCGTTTGATGAGTTTAATCACAAAGTGTCTGAAATTATTAATGCATCTTTTGCATTAGGTAAGACTATTCCAAGAAAGGATATTGTGATGAAAATTCTCAGATCACTTCCATCTAGATACGATTCTAAGAAGCATGTCATCATTGAAGGAAATAATCTCGCAACTCTTTCCAGAAATACTCTGGTTTGGAAGTTAAATATTTTTTTATCATGAGCATACATCCAAATCCGGAAAGGATGTTGCTTTCAAAGCACAAAATAACACTAAATTACTTGAAAAAAGTAAAAGTGTTTGCATCTCTGAAGATGATCTTTCTGAGGCTGATTCATCAGATGAAGATGTTGACAATTCAGTCTCCTTGATCACAAGACAGTTTAGGGATCTTCTTTTGAAGAGAAGTAAATGGTTTTCCAGAGATAAACCCAGGTCACCGGTTAAACCTCATAACCGTGTTCCTCCTAAAAATAGGGATAATGATGAAACGGATGACGAGGATATGCCTCAGTGCTTTAAGTGTAAAGGTTTTGGCCATTTTTCAAATGAGTGTCCAAATCGTAAAAAATACACTGGGAATAAAGTTCTAGCTGCAACTCTTGATGAAATGTCTGATAACTATGATTCTAATGAAGACGAAAAGTCAAGTGTTGCACTTCTTTGTGAAAATATTGATTTTGATAATTGTAGCAATACATACATCAATCTTGATATTCTTTCAGAAGAAATCTCAACTGATCTGGAAGAAAAAATTGATCTACCTGTTTTTACTGGAAACTCTGTTTTTGATTTTTCAGGTTCCACTATGTCTCTAGCCGCGTACACATCTTGGGCGTCTGAATCATTTTCCAGGTTGACATGCTCTTATTGTTCTCTCAAAGGTCATGAACTTTCAAAGTGTTTCAAGTACAAACACAAATTGAGATATGTCAACAAACTTCAATGATGAGCGAATCGATTAGCAAACAAGTTAAAACTTGTTCAAAAAATATCAGAGGTGTAAACACATCTCTTATTCAAAGAAGTTAGTTTCCAAAGAAAAGACTGGTCATTAGAAAGAAATTTATGGTCTAAACACTATGAGAAACATGGATCTATGAATTCCTTTCGAAAAGGATATGATGGACAGATTATTATTCACCCCAACACAACTTAAATTGTATTGGTTAGTGCATCTTGTATCTTGTGCCTGATCAAAAGAGACAAGATTTTGCACACCTCAGGCTTCAGGAAAAGAAAATTATTTTAGTTTTTTTCTTCTTGTTTTTTCTCTGTGAGCATTGCATAGTCTGGAATTCATGCCCCTTTTCATATCTAATCGATATTGGAAAGGACTTCCCTGTTTAATCAATAAAGAAGGTTAAAATATATAATTCTGCTTTAGGAAAAGATTTGTGCGTACGTGAATCCTTTGATTATAAAGGTTTCGTAACCCTACATTCCTTTTTCATTCACCAAGAAACTCTTTTGTCATAAGTTTGCTTGTAGAGCGTGTTTTGAGAAATTCATCTCACAAACCCATATTGTTATGGAGACTCCAAGCATCATAAATTCTGATGAAAAAATGTAAATATGATTGTTAATCCATCAATCATGAAGGAAAAAGATAAATCTTCTTTACCTCCAACTTTGAAAAGAAAAAGAAGGAATGTGAGGAAACCAAGAGTTGTTCCTTCAAATTCTCAGAAGTTTTCTGATGTTCTTGAAGAGTTGAATGAAACAAGAAAGGAGATTCAGGAAATAAAGACTTTTGTGTTTAAGACTCTTGAATTTCAGAAGGCCCTGGTTCGACATCATTCAAGAAGGTTTGTTGATATCAACTCCTTTCTTCATGAACCTTATGTCCCAATGGCTGTTGACGACAAGGAGTTCAGGGACGATAAAGAATTTTTCAAAGGTATTAATGTCTAGGAAACTTCTTATGAGAATTTATTCTTATGTTTTAAGAAGGATAACTAGGGTTTGGAATAACCATTATTGTGATTGCACATAGTTATTTCCAACGATGCTCATCTTGCAATGTTTTTAGATTTATTTATTTAAATTCTAAAGTTTATTTGGAAGATGATTTTGCAGTATTAATCTTTATGGTTTTATATATTGCAACTTGTTATGGGATATGTGTTTGCGTCCGTGAACTTTGATTGTCCCATACGTGGTCAAAAGTTAAGTCTTTCATATGTCAGTATGCAAGTATTGATAAAAGATTGAATGAACTTTTTCCAAACAAAAGTTAAGCCTATTATGTCATTATGCAAATATTGATGGAAGATATGATGAACTTTTGTTTACAAAGATTAAGTCTATTATATGTCATTGTGAAAATAGTGATGAAAAATAGAATGAATCTTTCTTTATTCCGAAATATTGATCTTCCCTGATCCATATCTTTATGTAAATATTGTGCGGCTCCGTAAGTTCTCTTATGTGAGCATTTCCGATTAAATTAATCATGGGTCCTCTTGTGGTTAATTTAATTGAGATTTTTGGTTACAAAGTCATATTCTTATGTGATTTTTTAATGTCCAAAAAAATATTATTTTCTTGTGAAAGTAAGGTCGCTCTTGTTGTTCTTTCGGGAATGACATTTTGTTAGAGCATTTCTCGGTCGAACTCGCATGCGTTGCTATCTCAAGCATGTTTGTCGATGTTAGTGATAAAAACTATAAAGTCTTGATTCCTAATCTACTATATCTAAGGTCTCGGACTAGGATAGAAAGTGTAGTTGAGCTCAAGAACTCCTTGGGAATCATCATACAAGACGAAGGACTACTCAAGGAACTGGTGGATCTTCATCGACTAAAAGGTATGTGGAGACTTGAACTTATCTATCACTCAAAAGTCTATCTACTCTATCTCCTATCTTGAGACAGAAGTTGTTTTACTATTGTTTATAGGTGAAAATGGTTTCTACTGATTTTGGTAATTGTGGATGTGAAAGTGAGAAACAATTTAAACCCTAAATAATGTACTGCAAGGGAGCACTTTAGATTCGAAAGATCAATCTGTACAAGTCCGGCCTAAACCAAGAAATGTCTGTTCCAAACTTGCTTCGGTCACAAAGTGGAGGAGAAGGGTTGGTTTAGGGAGGGAAGCGAAGAGAGTGTTGAGGCCATAATAATTCTAGAAGAGTAGTACTTGACTTGTATCAGAAGGTGAAAGCTTCGGGAAAGCTAACAAGAGTTGCCTTTCTGAGTGTGGTATTTTTACCTAACCAAGAACTTGTTATTCTGGTGGAAATAGGTAAGTCTATTTATACAAGTCTAAAAAGGAACGTACTATTGCCTCATAAGAAAAGAAAACATATGAGTTAAATGGGAAGAGGTGGTAACGCCTGGTATTGATGGAATTTGATGGAATTGATGTTCCATAATGAAAGAGCGTTTCACCGTTTCTTCATGCATTTACTAACCATCTTATTCTTATTACACTATCTTGAAACGAGCATTTGTGTATGCCACATGCTGTAGACCACCAAACTAATACCCTAATGAGCATCCCCCAGTTTGTGTTGATGTCTCGAATGTTTTTGGAAAACATGTTGCATGTTGTTGTGGCTTGGAAAGTCAAGCTCGGGAAACTTGCTAGCCTGGTGACCTTCGACGGTCGATATTTTGCATCTTGAGTGGAGGGGCAACCGTTGATCGTTGCATGCCTTCGTTTTGGTAGCCGCGTAGTGAGGGCCAATGTGGTGGCGCGGCTAGGTTGGCATGCCATTGGCATGGCCAAACTTAGGTTTTCGGGCCAAAGGTTATCATGTGTCGTCTGGTAACCTTGGATGGCTAGGATTTGCTCCTGGGATTGAATGGCAACCGTTGATTGTTGCATGCCTTCGTTTTGGTAGTCGCGTAGTGAGGGCCAACATGGTGGCGCAACTATGTAGGCATGTCGTTGGCATGGCATGGTTTGGCGTGGCCAAACTTAGGTTTTCGGGCCAAAGGTTACCATATGTCGTCTGGAAACCTTGGATGGCTAGGATTTGCTCCTGGGATCGAAGGGAAACCGTTGATTGTTGCACGCCTTCGTTTGGTAGCCACGTAGGGAAGGCCAACAGGGCGGCGTGGCTAGGTTAGGCTTGGCATGTGGGGCCAAGGGTTCTCCTTGGGCGTGGATTGCCGTGGCTGGGTGCGATTTGGCTTGGCATATGTGGCCAAGGGTTTTCCATGGTCGTATGGCGTGTTTAGCGCTAAGGTAAGGGCGTTTATCTTGGCATGATGTGACTTGCATGGCTAGGGCCAAGGCAAGGTACGTTTGGCATGGCACAACTATCTTGGGCTAGGTTTGGCATGTGGGGCCAAGGGTTTTCCATAGGCGCATGGCGTGGCTAGGGCCAAGGCAAGGGCGTTTGGCTTGGCATGGTGTGATTAGCGTAGCTAGGGCCAAGGTAGAGTGTGTTTGGCATGGCGCGTATAGCTTGGGCTAGGTTTGGTTTGGCTTGGCATGTGGGGCCAAGGGTTTTCCATAGACACATGGCGTGGCTAGGGCCAAGGAAAGGGCGTTCGGCTTGGCATGGTGTGACTAGCGTAGCTAGGGCCAATGTAGAGTGTGTTTGGCATGGCGCGGCTAGCTTGGGCTAGGTGCGTTTTTGGCTTGGCATGTGGGGCCAAGGGTTTTCCATAAGTGCATGGCGTGGCTATGGCCAAGGAAAGGGCGTTCGGCTTGGCATGGTATGACTAGCGTAGCTAGGGCCAAGGCAGAGTGCGTTCGGCATGGCGCGGATAGCTTGGGCTAGGTGCGGTTTTGGCTTGGCATGTGGGGCCAAGGGTTTTCCATGGGCTTATGGCGTGACTAGCTTGGCTAGGTGCGTGACCAAGCTAGGGTTTTGGGGGCAAAGGTCGTTTGGTAACCTCAGACGGCCAGGATTTTCTCCTGGGATTGAAGGACAACCGCTGATTGTTGCACGCCTTCGTTTTGATAGCCGCGTAATGAAGGTCAGTATGGTGGCGCAGAGCTTTGTTTGGCATAGCGTGGTATGTGTGGCTGGCATGATTTTCCATTGGCACGGAGGTGCGGCTAGCATGGTTGGCATGCTTTGGCGCGGTCGGTGTGGCCGACATGATTTGCCGTTGGCACAGAGGTGCGGCTAGCATGGTTGGCATGCTTTGGCGCGGTCGGTATGGCTGACATGATTTTCCATTGGCACAGAGGTGCGTCTAGCATGGTTGGCATGATTTACCATTGGCATAGAGGTGCGGCTAGCATGGTTGGCATGCTTTGGCGCGGTCGGTGTGGCTGGCATGATTTTCCATTGGCACAGAGTTGCAGCTAGCATGGTTGGCATGCTTTGGCGCGGTCGGTGTGGATGGCATGATTTTCCGTTGGCACAGAGGTGCGGCTAGCATGGTTGGCATGGTTTGGCGCGGTCGGTGTGGCTGGCATGATTTTCCGTTAGCACAGAGGTGCGGCTAGCATGGTTGGCATGCTTTGGCGCGGTCGGTGTGGCTGGCATGATTTGCCGTTGGCACAGAGGTGCGGATAACATGGTTGGCATGCTTTGGCACGGTCGGTGTGGCTGACATGATTTTCCATTGTCACAAAGGTGCGGCTAGCATGGTTGGCATGCTTTGGCGCGGTCAGTGTGGCTAGAATGATTTGCCGTTGGCACAGAGGTGCGGCTAGCATGGTTGGCATGCTTTGGTGCGGTCGGTGTGTCTGGCATGATTTGACGTTGGCACAGAGGTGCGGCTAGCATGGTTGGCATGCTTTGGCGCGGTCGGTGTGGTTGGCATTATTTGACGTTGGCACAGAGTTGTGGCTAGCATAGTTGGCATGCTTTGGCGCGGTCGGTGTGGTAGGCATGATTTGTCGTTGGCACAGAGGTGCTGCTAGCATGATTTTCCGTTGTCACAAAGGTGCGTCTAGCATGGTTGGCATGCTTTGGCGTGGTCGGTGTGGCTGGCATGATTTTCCATTGGCACAGAGGTGCGGCTATCATGGTTGGCATGCTTTGGCGCGGTCGGTATGGCTGGAATATTTGCCGTTGGCACACGAGGGAATTAGGGTTTGGCTTGTCGTAGCCCAAATTTTAAAAAGATACCCCGATAATTATTTAGGGACACAATAAAGGTTTCAGTAAATGTGCCTAGTAAATGTTCGTTACTTTAAATGTTGTGAGATCATTGTCTTCTAGGGTTTAGTGTTTTACCATTTTAACCCTAAGCTAAAAACCACCATCAACAACTATAAAGACTAAGATGATACACATGTGGTATTTCTAGCTGAGTATACCTCGCCTATCTATTTCTCAAAATATGTGTTGGTAAAGCTTTCACTTTAGCCAAGTTCATCGTTACCTAGTGACAAAAGTCATGTTAAGTTTCAATCGCTTTGAAAATTGCTCTGACGAAAAATGGTTTGTGAATAACAACTATATAACATACTCTGAGAATGTTTCAATGATTGAAATGAGAGTTTAGACAATATAACCAATGGAGGATATAAGCATTGTTGTGGAAACACATATATGTATAAGTCCTTATTCCTTGAACTAAAGTTTGCGAACTTTGTTGATCAAGATAACCGGAGAAGTGCATGAGTTTCAGTCCGCGAACTCAGTCCGTGAACCCTGTCCATGAACTGGCGTAGTTATCAAACCAGGGAATTCCTGCTGGAGTTTGTGAACTCCATCCAGTGACTTAACTCCGCGAACCCAATCCGCGAACTTGAGTAGGTTATGTTTAAAAACGATGTTTGTGAACTCATATCTATAAACTAAGGAATGCTATTGCAAACTGTGACTATATAGTTCATGAACCGATTCGAGTGAGTCAAATCGTTTTTGCTTCAATTGTGTCTTGTGTAGTACATAAAGATCTAAGCAATTGAACAACTCTCTAACTAGTTCATTTGAGTCATTTGGACTATTTATGGTGAAGAAGAAAATGGTTGATATGAAAGTTATCATATGGCTAACCATTTGGTTAACGATTGTTGAACCAACTAATGTACAAGTTTGGGTACGGTTACACAAGCCTAGAAACGTGCATTACATGTGTGTATAACAAGCTAAGTTTTCGATCTAACGGTTGAGAAATATTAGCTTGAATCTAATCAGGTTTTCATCCAACGGTGAATATTGAATGCTTTGTTACTAAGCTAACATTGATTGCAAACCCTGATTTGAAAAACTATATAAGGGAGAACTCTAGCAACTGGGAAACCTAATCCCCATACCTTACGTGTGATACTAGTTGTATAGCTAGAGTCGATTCTCCTTTAACCTTTGGTTTCTTCTTATAAACCATGTTAATGACTTAAAGTCTTTATCGGGATTGTGAAGCCAGACCGATACTACTTTTATCATAGTTGTGTGATCTGATCTTGCATCTTCTATCGTACGAGTACAATTGTAATAATTGGCTTGAGATTTCTATCTCCGATAGGCAAGATATAAAAGTAATCACAAACATCTTCGTCTCATCATTTGTGATTCTATAATATCTTTTTTCGCTGCGTCGATGAAAACTATTGTGAGGTGATTGATAAAGCTGAGCTGTTCTTCGGGAATATAAGTCTGGTTTTACCAATTGGTTCTTGTTCACCTTGATTTATCAAAATGCGGAACAAAACTTGTAGGTATATTCATGGGAGACAGATTTATCTATTACTGTAGACTTTTCTGTGTGATACAGATTGGTTTATTAAAGTCTTCGACTTTGGGTCGTAGAAACTCTTAGTTGTGGGTGAGATCAGCTAAGGGAATCAAGTGCGCAGTATCCTGCTGGGATCAGAGGCGTAGGAGCATAACTATACCTTGGATCAGTGTGAGATTGATTGGGGTTCAACTATAGTCCAGACTGAAGTTAACTTGGAGTAGGCTAGTGTCTGTAGCGGCTTAATAAAATGTATGTTTAATCTGGACTTGGTCCCAGGGTTTTTATGCATTTGCGGTTTCCTCGTTAATAAAATTCTGGTGTCTGTGTTATTTTATTTTCCGTGTTATATTATTTATCTTTATAATTGAAATAATATAGGTTGTGCGTTGTTGATTATTCAATTAGAATATATGACCTTTTGGTTGTTGATTTAAATTGATTGACACTTGGATATTGGTCTTTGGTACCATCCAAGTTATCTATCTTGTATTTAAATTGAGACTCGCAGTTTGCTTGAGTAAGAATTAAATCGAGAGATATAGATATAAAATCTTTGATATATTTTTCTATTGATTGAGTCTAACTGTCTAGTTGATTCTCATAAAAAGTATATTGGAGTTTGTCCATACAGATTGATAATCGAAATATTGGGTGTGGTTGTTAGACCCCTGCTTTTCAATTGGTATCAGAGCAGGCAAACACGTTCACGACCTTACAAGTCTGTGTTTGTGGCAATCTGGGTCTGAGGACAATATCTCTCTTACGCATACCTAGATGTCTCCTAAAGCTTTCGATTATGCTAAGTGTCTTGAAAACACCTCAAAAGATTACTCCTTAGTTGATTCTTCCGAATCCCGAGGTAAAAGGAATGTTCAATATGATATTAATAATTCTTCCTCTCATGAGACATGTGACACTCTGGAAAAGGCTGAAAAGAAGCTCACCAGAATTTCAGAAAATTCCGCCGAGATCATTGATTTTCAGGATCATGATCAACTTATTGATGAATTTGAAAAGTCTCTTGATCGAGAACGCGATCTATATAACATCATTGAGTCCTTCTCTAATAACATCAAAAAACTTCTCCAAGAAACTACTCTACATCGTGAAAAGACTAGTGATCTTGAGAGAATTGTTAAGGAAGACTCAATTAGAGAAAAACGTTTGATCGAGACTTATTCATCATAACTTAACAGACTTCGTGTTGAAAAAGAGAAACTGAGTGCATCTCTTACTCTAGCCCATGAACAGTGCAAATCCTTGGAAAATGAAAACTCTGTCTTAGGGAGAAATTCTTCTGTACAAACTAATTCTCATGAATTACTGAACATGAAGAAGTGTCCTCCAATAGAAGGTTGTGTCAATAAAGGTTTACATAACTTGCAATCTTCTCATATGGCTATGAATTTAAAACAGGTTCCAACTATTGCTTTTCCTCCACGAACCTGTACCTTATGTGGGAAAAAAATCACTATGTTATCCATTGCTTTGCCAGAAGGAAACAAATTTCTAAACTTCATTATTTGCTTCTCTTCACTGTCAATGGAACAAATAGTCAGTCGACTACTGCAGTGAATCGCATGCCCATAGAAAACTATAAACCTTATAAAAATGATCTCTATTCCAGAAATCGTCACATGGATGAAGTGCATTCAGGAATAAATTCTTGTGTTGCTAATGAAAGCATTCCCTGTACTTATAAGAAGGTTTCTGATAAATCTAAGTCTAGAAAATGGATTCCTATCTATTATGATCCTCTTGAACCAATTACAAGAGGTCCTAGATTTAATCGTCAGAGAAAGCCTTCTGACAGACATGCTAAACAAGCGGTGTGCTAGAGCATATCTTGGTTGAACCCACCAAGGGTTGGTATGTCAAGTTTGGTTGTCATATTTTAGTGAACCAAAACTCATTTAAGAGTCGCTTGATTTAAATTTACTAGAGTCAACTTCGTATAGGTGTTAGCTTGAAAGTATTAGGATGAGACATTACAAGTATTGCGAAGACTTGAAGAAGCACGGAGGTACAACCACAACATCATACTTTCACTTGAGGTTAGTGATATTTGACTTGAACTGTTTCATTCCCTAACGTATCTTTCAAGTCGTGCATATTGAAAACATAAAACTGCGAAGCATGAACACTCTAGACAGACATAATATTAAGGAATACAATATGAAGTTTCTTGCTACCATTAAACTTTGTATATAAGACATCAACATAAACGTATGAATGCTATTGTGATTATGTATGGGTATGAGGTGAGGATTTCATCCTAGGGAACAATGTTTACACGTGTTCTAAGGAAGTAAGTTCATGATATGTGTTGTGAACCGAAAAGGAAATCGCCAGGCGTTATTGGGGCTGTTCTTCATTGCATATCTTATAAACGACCAATATGTGTGATTAGTATAACCGCTCATGACTTGGTTGTGTTCTTGGTAAAACTATTCACATGGGGCCTGACTTATGTATTGGTATAACTTCTATTAGTGAAATCGATCTTATGTAATCACCTGGGGTATGATCGGGTTTGTGTGTGTCTGACCAAATTTGGGAGAGGGGAACCGATCCTAGTAAGAGGTGCAATACATCACAAGGGGAACCGATCCTTGTATGAGGTGCAACAAGGTTTATAGAAGAAAGGTCAACCGATTCTATGAACATGTGCAACACGTTTTTAGGCAAAGGAAAACCGATCCTATGAACATGTGCAACATATACAAGTTAGATACCAAATATATGTGGGGAACCGATCCTAGCACCTAGTTAGCCGTATCTTTGGTAAGCTAGTGTGACTATGCACAGTACTCACATGGAGGCAGAACCGAAACTTGTTTTGGTAGAACCGTTACACCCATGGTTTGTGATTGCGTGTTACTTGATCAATCACATAGTTCTTGAAAGTCAGGTGAACCAATTCTAAACTTGTTTGGAAGTGTGGTAAATCGGTGTTTGTGGGAGAAAACTACTTCTGTCGGTTTGGGTAATTTTGGGTGTGTGTGGATGAGAAGTGAGTTTAAACCTTCAACAAATATGCTGCACGATGAGCACTTTGATTCGAGAGGTAATCTATACAATTCTGGCCTAAACCGAAGACACGGCCGTTCCAGATTTGTTTCGGTCACAGGTGAAGGATGTGAGGTTGATCTTAGGGAGGGAAGCGAATAAGGTGTTGAGAGTATGAAGGTGAAGGCTATTTGATGACTTGCTGACAGAAGGTCAAGCAGGCTATCAAATGTTGCAGGCAGGCTCTGGGTGTTGAATACGATTAACACTTGGTTTTCTGTGTTGTTCGAACTTCTGTTTTTGGAAATAATGAGGAGAACCTATTTATACAAGTCATTAATCCTTCTTCACGTCTCTCGTGGGAAGTGGAGGAAGTGGAGTGAGGGAAGAGTGGAGTTGTGTGTGAATGTCACACGACCAGAACTGCCCACTTCTCTCATCTTGACTTAACCGCCCATGTCTTCCTAACACGTTCTTGTGATGGCGCGTTGCACGCTGTAAACCGCCAGACTAATACCCCAGTTTGTATCCCCCAGTTGTGACGTGATTAATGTCTCGAGTGTGTGGATCATGGGACCCACAAAAATAGTGCAGGGTGAACCATGAACTTGGTATAACATCGCATGCATCCATCTTCAGGTAACCGTTTGGAGGCTGTATAGACAGGCCATGCCTTGGTCGGTCACCTTGTGAAGAAGAGTGACGGATGGTGGTCATAGTGATACCTTGTTTGATGGTTCATTCTCACCCTAAGCCATTCGTCCAAGCTTGCAAAGCTGGACGGATGAGATGACTCGTAGCCTTGCTTGCGACCGTTGGATAGGAGGCGCGCATGCTGCCTCTTTCGGCCCAAACGTTTGCATGCTTAGAGAGTTCCAATGGAGGAACCGATCATCCCTACATGGAGGCAGTACAATGGTGTTCACTCCCATGCCTGCTTGACTCGCAAAGATTTAATCTAAGCCACTCGACTCAGGCGGCAAAGACGAGTGGTCGAGATTAGAATTTATGGAGGGGCCGCGACATGTCACCTTTGGGCGCGCGTACCGAGGAGCTTGGTCACCGCCGGTCTTGGCCGATCAGCTAGACGTGAATCCGGGCTCACGGTGGTCATGCTAGCATGCTCGGTTCCTTCTAAGTCTCCATCTTGGCCTTCCGTCCAAGCCTGCGAAGATGGACGCTCGAGATGTTTCTGCGCCGCAAACCCTAATTAGGGCTTTAGACCGGCCACTTTGAGCGATCGGTTTTTGGTTGCGTGCACCTCTTTTGGGGAGACCGACCATGTATGTATCATCTTGGGTCGACGGTGAGCATGTACATGCTTGCTCTATGACCCTGGGCGCAATCTAAGCCATCCAACTATGCCGGTGAAGTCGGATGGTCGTGATCGTTTTGGATCTTCTCAACCTGCATAAGGCGTTAAACTAGCCTTGTTTGGGCAATCGTTTCTTGCACCACGGCTTGCCTATGAGGGAGTCGGTCATGTAGGTAGAAAGTAGGCCCGCCAATGGTGTACCATCACTTCACTACTTGTTTTAGGGTATAATCTAAGTCGTCCAACTATGCCGACGAAGTTGGACGCTCACAATTAAAAGAAACCCTAGCCGTGCGTCATGCTCACTTTGAGCGCACGTTTTGGAAGGACCAACCATGGTTGGTTTTGAACGTTCAGTCATGTGTGAAGGTGGGTCCTAGGTGATCATGGTAGCATGCTCAGGACCCCCTGAATCTATATCTACACCCTCCATCTATGCTTGCGAAGTTGGACGGGTGAGATATATTTTTGGGTTTGTTTTCAGCAAGTGAGACTAACATGGATAGTCTTGCATGCGTTCAATGGGGCTAGTATAACCTACCGTCAGGTAGCCTATGGGTGTTTGCACGTCGAACATAAGGCTTTAATTAAAGCATTAATAGTAATGTTGTATACCTACAGAAAACCGGGATGGTTGCCACATGCTCCGTCGGGATGGTTGCCACATGCTCCGTTCTGGGTAGGTATGTTTAATTCTCAGGGATGGTTGCACATGCCCAATGAATTAATATGGCGAGAAGTATTCACCGCCTGAAGGCTTTATCCTTTGCAGGACGTCAGCTTACAAAAATTGGCTTTTTACAATTTTACCCTTTAAATAGAAATCCACCATCAACATTAAGTCCCCTGCCTAGCATACAATGGTTACACTATTGTAGGGTAGGCATGAGATGGTGACAAATATACGTAAAAGAAATAAAGGTAACTAACCTCGGAAGGCAGCCGCTAGTGATTGTCCATGTGGATATACCGTCGCAAGCATGAAATCTTGGGTGGGCCAGTTTCCCTTCTTGGTTTTTGGAAGCAGAAAGGAATCCTTTTCTAATCAGGATTCTTCAAATTTTTCCTATAAAAGGGAGAACCCTTTCTCCGTTTTTTTTTTCACGAATTTTTTTTTTCTTCTCGAGTGGACGTCCAGCTCTCTCCCGCGCCGCCATCACTCCAGCCGCCGGAGTTCACCGTCACTGTTGCTGTTTTTTGTCGCCGCCGACGCCGTTTGTCAGGTAGGCGCGATTTTTTTTTTTTTTTTTTTTTTGCAAACCCTAATTATTTAGTTAGAGTTTCTTTGGGATTTTGAGAGGATTGTAGGTGCAGCAAAATATACCATAATTAATTCCTTTACCGCCTGTTAGGGTTGCGTAGTAAAAGAAATCATAAACATGTCGTTTGTTCCCTTTATCCTTGCATGTCAAAACCCAGGTTGTAGCTTGGTAGAACCGCTGTCTTGAACTTGTAGACATGATAACCAACTGTAGAAAAATATTTTGACATGTTGGCTTAGCTTTAGGGACGCGCATGCAAAATTTAGTGCCCGCCTGCGTGATTATGAGGTACCCTTGTGCGTGCGTTTTGTAGGTACTGAATATCGCAAGATAATAGTTCACGAGTATCGTAATAAATAAAGGAGAAAAGAGTTATAAAATGATACGATGATAGAAGTAGCGCGGAGAAATATGAAGTTTTGCGAGGATGGAATAATTTTGCGAGTATAAGTTGCGATACTTCGCAATTCATATACAGCTGCATAAGTTTTACTATAAATAGGAGTTCAAATGTAAAATTCGAGAGGTTCTTTTAATGAGTGTAAGAAATTATCTTAGGAAAGAGAATAGAAAAAGTTGTAACTATTCTAGTTCCATTTTGATAATTCTATGTAATCAACTAAGAGAATTAATAAGAAAGTTATCATTCACCATCAAGAACTTCTTGAGTTTTTATTAATTCTATTGAGGGTGTAGTTGTAGGTTATTCTGCAACTACATAATTGGCGCTAGAAACAAGGACTTGAGGATTGTGGTAGCCTAAATTTGAGGGAATTGTGGAAAATTTGAAGATCAAATGAAGTCAGTAGATGGAGATTGTAAAAAAGAAAAATGTAATATGATCACAAAGACGATGATTGATGAATTTCATAGTAATATGAAGGGAAAAATATACAAGCGTGATTGTAGAGGAAGAAAGATCATGGAGGAAGAAAAGATAACAACTTTAGAAGAATGGGAAAAGCGAAAAATCACATTTTCAGCAGCAGAAATTCCAAATGAAGACTTGAACCACACTTCACCATTGGTGATCACAATTCCGATCATGCTAGAAGATAAGAAAGCTGTAGAAAAATGGAAATTAAACCGAATTTTGGTTGATACAGGGAGTTCTGTTAATATCATATTCTATCATGCACTTAAGGGGATGGGAATTAAAGATGAAAGAATCACAAATTCAAAATGTCTTATTCATGGATTAGGAAAATCTACAACAAAATCTAAAGGGGAAATCGCGCTGCGAATATTACTAGGAGAAATCGAAACACATGTAATCTTGTGTGTGATAGATATGGAATATCCATATAACATGCTGATAGGAAGGCCGTGGATTCATGCGATCAAAGTCTGTTGCTTCAACATTACATCGAGAGAATCAAATTTCCTACACCAAATGGAATACAAGAAATAAAAGGAGATCTTGATAGTGCAAAATTTTGTTATCAAATTGAAGTAACGCAATGCGGAGGAAGAGCAA
Source organism: Papaver bracteatum (assembly GCA_023529315.1). NCBI lineage: Eukaryota > Viridiplantae > Streptophyta > Magnoliopsida > Ranunculales > Papaveraceae > Papaver > Papaver bracteatum. The sequence continues at coordinate 424,136 of JAJJWX010003865.1, read as the reverse complement.
GAAAGAAACAGCTTCGTAGGAAACTTGCGAAGGAAACAAAAAAGGAAGAAGAATTCCGAGTGTATACAATAAGAGCAAAGGAAGGGAGAGGTATACCAAATGAGATTCCGAAAAAGAAGGGGAACCAAAAAAATAATCAAAGAACCAACACCTATGGGGGAGCAAAGTCCAAGCTATGTTGCAGCTGAACCAACTAAAGAAATAAATATCGGAAGTAAAGAGGAGCCTTTATTCTTGCGAATTGGAACTAAGATGGATGAAGAAGAAGAAAAAAGAACTTTTGATCTTTTGCGAGAATATAAAGATATCTTCGCAGGAAGTGTAGATGAGATACCAGGAATTGATCCATTAGTGGCGTGTCATAGATTGAACATAGATAAAAATGTAAGACCATTCAAACAAAGAATAAGGAAGATATCACAAAATTATCATGTACAGATAGAAGAAGAATTACAAAAGATGTTGGATACAGGGATCATAAGGGAAGCAAAATATCCAGAATGGATTGCGAATATGGTCATTGTTCCGAAAAAGAATAAAGGAATAAGAATTTGCATAGATTTCACTGATCTAAACAAGGCATGTCCCAAAGACAGTTTTCCATTACCAGATATACCACAAATGGTGGAATCAGCTGCAGGTCATGATAAAGTCACTTCACTTGATGGATATAAAGGGTATAATCAAATATCACTCGCAGAAGAAGATCAAGAACATACTGCCTTTTTTGCTCCAAGGGGTTTGTATTGTTATGTGAAGATGCCATTTGGTTTGCGGAATGCGGGTGCTACATATCAACGTATGGTTGAAAAAGTGTTCGCTAAGTGGATACATAAAACTTTGGAGGTATATGTAGATGATATGTTGATAAAAATCAAGGAAGCTAAAGACCATGTGCAATATTTGAAGGAAATATTTGAGCAAATGAGAAAGTTCAACATCAAATTAAATCCTGAGAAATGTATAATTGGGGTTTCGTCTGGAAAATTATTGGGATACATAGTATCAAAGGAGGGAATACAAGTTGATCCATAAAAGGTCCAAGCAGTTCGTGACATGCCAACACCTGCAACGGTAAAAGAAGTACAAAAGCTAAATGGACTCTTGGCTTCACTTGGAAGATTTATTTCGCGAATGTCAGATAAGTGAAAGCATTTTTTCAACATACTTAAGAAGGGAGCAAAATTCAAGTGGACTGATGAATGTGAAAAAGCTTTTCAAGGAATCAAAGAATACCTCGCAAATGCATCTATACTACAGAAACCAGAGAGAGACGAAGAATTATTGGTATACCTCGCAACAACTCCATATGCTCTAAGTGCAGTTCTGTTGCGAGCAGACGCAGGAGTAGAAAGGCCCATTTACTACATTAGTAAAACCTTTAATGCAGCAGAGAAGAATTATTCTAAAATGGAGAAGTTAATCTTAGCCCTGGTTTATGCATCATTCAAGTTACGAATATACTTTCAAGCACATGTGATAAAAGTGGTAACCAAAGTCCCAATTGAATCAATCATGAAGAACAAAAAAAGGTCAGGAAGAATAGAAAGGTGGAATGCACAAGTAAACCATTACAAGATAAAATACGAAGTATTGTCATCTCAAAAATCACAAGTCGTCGCAGATTTTTTGGCAGAATTTCCTTTGGAAGAAGATGAAGCAGTAGAGGAAATGATGGATGTTGAAGAAGAATTTGGAAATCCAAAAGACTTGTTAACAGAACCGGATAGATGGGAAATTCTAGTGGACGGATCATCCATTAGTGAGGGAAATGGAATTGGAGTCGTGTTGATTTCACCAGAAGGAGAAAGAACAGCATTCTCATTCAGACTAGAATTTGCATCCACGAACAATGAAACAGAGTACGAAGCTGTAGTGCATGCATTAAAGATCGCAATAGAAAAGAAGCTTGAAAGTATAAGGATAACAAGTGACTCGCAGTTAGTGATTTGTCAAATTAAAGGGGAATATACCACAAATGAATCTTCTTTGAAGAAATACAAGAAACTCGTTGAGGAATTATCTGCAAAGATACCAAAATTAAAATGGAGACATATATCTAGAAAATATAACCGTCTCGCAGATGCTTTTGCATTTATTCCAAGCATGATGACAAATCCAAATACAAGAAATATCCAAATACAAACAATTCAACACCCATCAGTGGACAAAGAGAAAGAAATTGAGGAAGTCATTGCGATGGAAGTAGAAAGAGAGTTATCAAACAACATCGCAGATTGGAGAAAAGAAATTCATGCATATCTCGCAACAGAGAAATATCCAGAAACAGACTAGAAGCACATAAATTAAAGAGTCGTGCAACAAACTATGAGTTGCGAGAAGGAATTTTATATAGAAAATCTTTCAATGGACCACCTCTCAAAGGCTTAACTCGCGAAGAAGGAGAAAAATATTGAAGATGTTACATGGAGGAGAAGTCGGCAATCATAGTGGGGGAAGATCTCTAGCATATAGAGCAAAGATACAAGGATATTACTCGACCTTATATGCATACAGACGCAAAATTGTTCGTATTTAAGATGCAAGGAATGTCAACGACATGGTAAAAGAATTCATGCACCAGGGGCCACATTAACTTCTTCAACAAGTCACAAGCCTTTTGGTAAATGGGGGTTGGATATTGTTGGACCATTTATACCGGATCTGGACAAAGGCGATACTTGATAGTTGCAACAGATTATTTCACGAAGCTCGCGAAGTAAAAGCAAGACAAATATTCGTGATAAAGATGTTTTTACATTCATATTTGAGAACCTCATTTGCAGTACGGGGTTCCAAAGACAACTAGTATCCGATAATGGAAAACAATTTGAGGGGAAGAACATAGAGATGTTACTCGGTTTTTAGGATAAAATGTGGGAAGTCAACCCCGTTATATCCACAAGCTAATGGACAGGCAGAAGCAACAAATAAAACAATCGCAGATACAATCAAAAAGAAATTAGAAGGACATCTCAAAGGATGGTGCGAGCAAGTACCTAGCGCAGTTTGGGCATACAATACAACTAGAAGAGAAGCAACTGGAATGTCTCCTTATTGTCTAACATATGGAGTAGAAGTAGTATTACCCACAGAGGTTGTAATTCCAACAACAAACAAAGAAGCTTGGGAAAGAAATTTAAGTGCGGGAGTAATATTAAGTGAATTGGATGATTTGGAAGAAAAAAGAGAAAAGGTGTTGCACCATATGAAGATTTATCAGGAACGATTAGCTCGAGAATACAACAAGAGAGTCATTGAACGTGAATATAAACCAGGTGATTTGGTCATGCGAGAAACACCTCCATATCAAAAAGAAAATGGGGGAAAATTAGCACCAAAATGGGATGGACCATATGTTATTAAAGAAGTTGTAGGAAGCGGAGCTTATCGGATGATGGATCCAGAAGGTAGAGACATGGGTTTGAGGCTTGGTAGACCTTGGAACAGACTATATTTGAAAAGGTATTATCCATAAAACTCATGAAATTTTTTACGAATATTGTTTGCTCGCAGGAAATTGGGAAAAGTTACGAGTTTCAAAATTTATATTGCGATTAAACTTTCATTAATTTGCGAATAAAAGACCGCAATCTGTGATCAGCCTCCAAAAAAGAAAGAGAGCCGCGAAATTTTTTATACAGGCAAACCTTTGTGGCGTACACCCTAGTTCGCGAAGCTATATTTCGTAAGAGGCAAAGTCCTAAAGTACGTCATTTAAGGGGGTACCTATAAACGTGGCTAAGGGTAACCGGAACACCACCAAGGGCCCTTAGTACATGGTAAAAATTTAGGGGTACAACCCAATAATGGGGTACCTATCCGGGTTAGACACCTTGGATTCTCACCTAATCTAGCGACATTACGCAATATAAAATGCGGTGTAAGAGGATTTAGGTTGGGCGACTAAGGCATACTATCTTTCCCAAGAAGTGCAGAAAACGATCAAGGCGCCGAGGTACACGGTTGAGTCAAGAGTGCCGGGTGAGGTTGAACCACATCTGCCATTTTTGACAAGTCTTGGCAAATGATGCACTTGGCCCAAAGATACCCCATAGGGTGCAACCTCGTAACTATAAGCTCTATAGGCAAAAAGGATAAGAGGTTGCGATCAAAAGATGGTTTTTGGCAGAACCGGATGGGAAGAGCTAACCTTGTATGGTCGATGTACGCTTCCTTGAAGGGGAAACCAGGGGGAGATAAAGGGCAGCACCCTCCATTAGGGAGCTGATACGTGCTATAAGACGCAAATGTCACGAGGCTTCTTGTTTGCGAAAACATAAAGGCTTGTCATATTTGTGCAACAAATGAAGTTCTGCGAGCATTCTAAAAAAAAAAAAAAAAAAAAAAGAGAAGGAAAACATACAAAAAGAACTCATAGAATGAAACAAAGAAGTTAAGATGAGATCAATGGGTTATTACATGAAAGTGTAAAAACATCCTGCGATTTCATCGCAAGACGATAATGTCACGAGGCTGTATGTTCGCAAGAATGTTCAGGCTTGTCATATTATCGCAAATACAAAAATTTACTACAAAAGAGGTGGCAAAATAAGACCTTTACTTAGGAAGGCATGATAAGACCACAGAAATTAATGAAATTCATTTCATCAACATCATTGAAGAAATTATACAAGTATATACATTATGAAGATCTGAAAAGAAGACAGCTTCGTCGATATCATTGAAGAAATTTTACAAGAATATACATTATGAAGTTTTGAAGAGAAGACAGCTCTGTCAATATCATTGAAGATTTTTTTTCAAGAAGTCCTATCAAAGAAGACAACATCATTGAAGAATTTTAACGAAGACTTAACAAAAAATGCGATTTTGATAGTAATCAAATACAGATAAGTTCATATTCGTAAAAGTTTACGAGAATTACATACTTCTTATACTTCTCCATATATTGAATATTTCTCCAAAAGTCGAATACTTCTTATAATTCTTCAAGAATATCTCATATTTATTATATTTCTTCAACGGATATTTCATTTGGTGAAGGTTAAGTAATCATTATACATATGTTAAATAATTATTTACATAATTATTTACATCTTGAATACTTCTAATACTTCTTATATCTCCTCATTTGGTGAATTGAGTACTTCTAATACTTCTTATATCTCCTCATTTGGTGAATTGAGTACTTCTAATACTTCTTATATCTCTTCATTTGGTGAATTGAGTACTTCTAATACTTCTAATATATTCTTTGGTTATATCTCTTCATTTATCTTTCATTTAGTACTTAGTACTTCTAATACTTCTTCAAAGGTATTGTATATGTAGTATACTTATTAAGGATATTTCATATATTTTATTTCTTATACTTAAAAGGGAGGATTTCTTATTTACAATCGTAACAAGTTGAAACTTCGTAAGATAAATTGAGGCAGATATTCTAATACTTCCAACAACGTTTAATCATTTAAAGAGAAATAATAGGGGGAAAGGAGATACTAAGCTTTATCTGTGAGTTACATATTATTTCTCTTTATATGGTCAAATGGGGCAAAATAAGGAAAACATTTAATTAAAGAAAGGATAAATTATCTTCGCAAAATATCAGATATACTTCTTAACTAAGGTTAAATCATCTTCGCAAAATATCAGGTGTACTTCTTAAAAAAATAGAATTGTTTGCAAAAAGAAAACCAACAGTAACTAAGGTAATGAATTCAAAAGAAAGGAGGACAGGAGAGTCAATGATAAATTGAAAAAAGAATGTTATCATGCTTCATCAACACTCTGTGCTGGATCTTTAAGATGAGTAGGGTCATTAGCAGCCTTCGACTTTTGCGAGATATCATCCTTTGAAGAATATGCAACAGGAACATCTCCTTGAGGAATAGATTCTTTCTCGTCATCAAGATCTTCATCATCACTCTCATAATCGAAATCACTATCAGGCTCACGAGTAACTTCATCGTCAGATATTTTCAGAGGAGTAATTTTCATAGGAGGCAAGGCTCTTGATAAGAGAATGTTATTCGTAAAGACTTGAGCTTTCAGATGACTTTCACGAAGTATAGCTTTTTGATGGTTGGTATCTTCGATATCTTTGGAATAAGCAAGATAGTTGAATCTCCGAGTAGCACGGTCACGAGAGTTGATTAAGCGGGTAGAAAGCAAATCATTTTTCTTATGAAGCTCGGAACAGGAGGCTTCTAATCCAGCTTTCGCATTACGAAGGTTGTTCTCATATTCTGCAAATAAAACAAAATTCAAAGGATAAAATTTGCGAGTATAACGAAATTTAAAGATATACCAGAGGCAGTCAAATTTTAATGACTACCTTCTCTTTGCGAAGTAAGAGATTGAGTTAAAGATAGACAACAGTTCTTCATTTGATTCATCGCATTATCAAAACCATCACCAACTAATCCTTTAAGTCGAGATTGGAGCTTTTGATCTTTAGAAAGGAGAAAATTTTTGTCCTTCGCAAGTTTGGCATTAAGACTTTTTAATGACGAATAATCTTCTTCAAGTTGATTCTTCTTAGCACTCAAGACTATATTCTTATTAATAAGGGAATTCTTCTCAATAACAAAAGAATTTCTTTCAAAGATCTCAAGACTTCTTTAATTCCTCAAGTTCACCTTTCAACAAAGAAAGAAGATTTTCTTGATCGCAACATTTATTCTCAAGAGTCTTTAATTCTTGCGAAGAAACAATCATTGTATTCAAAAAACGAACATTTCTCTTCGATAAGGTTTTGTTCTCTTCTAATAAGGTTTCTATTCTCAAATTAGCTTTAGTTAAGGAAGAAAAAGTTGAGATATGTCATCATTCAAAAAATTTCGATCATATATTAGTTGAGTATTCTCTTGAAAAAGAGCGTCGAGTTGTCAAGAGCACACGAGTAAAGATTAGATAAATGGGAGAATTGGTTTGAGAGGCTTTCATGCTTGGTTCGATATTCTGTTGCATCCGATTCATGGTGAAGTACCAATCTTCTACATTTCTGGATGGATTCTATAAAGGGAGAATGGGTTTTAATGGATGTTTCAAGCATATGAAGAATATAAGTAAATAAAAGGGAAAATATGAAGATAAGCAATCATACCTTTCAATTCATCATTTCTTTTGCGAAGAATCGCGCAGTCGAGAGAATCATTTTGAAGATGATAATTTTCTTTACGGAGATCCTCGCATTCTCGCTTGAGAAGATTTCAAAGACTGGCGAAGCAATTCAATTTCTTTTTCCAAGGATTGACGTGAAGAAGAAATATCTGGATTGATGAAATTATTTAGAACTTCGCAAAACTCATATTGCGAACGAACATTAGTAGACTTCGCATTATTGGTCAAAATCTCAGATAACATTCGGAAAGTTGAATAAATTCCATCTCGAATTTCCTGAGGAAGAGGAGAAGAATTTGAAGGAATAAGAGCAAGCTGCAAATTGTTTGGAGAAATAGCACTCAAAGGATTTGGAGACAAGATAGGTTTTTCAAGAGAAGAAGTTGAAGAAATATTTTGCGAGGGTTGTTTTTCAAGAGAAGAAGTTGAAGGAATATTTTGCGAGGGTTGATCTTGAAGAAGCGTTGATAAATTGACACTGATGGGAGATTGAAAGGTAGGTAATGGAGTAGAGGCAGGAGTGTGTGAAGAAGCATTTTCACGAGGAGGAGAGGAAAATTCCTTATCAACTTCAGGAAGGAAATCATCAATCGGAATTAATGGTGTGGGTTTAGTTATTCGAGATCTCTTACCAGGGTTTGGTTTTTCGCCAACCTGTGAATCAAAATGTAGATTAAAAACTGAGGCAACAATATATTGTTCAGGAAAGAAGGCAAAGTATTTTAACTACCTTTTGATTCTTAGATTTTCTTCTTCGTGGATTAGGGCTTGGATTTTTTAGTTGAGATTTCATCTGAGGAGTTATTTTGCTGAAATAAACCAAAATCAGATAACAAATTATACATAAATTAAAGAGGAGAACAAATGAAGTGCGCAGAGATAGAAGGAAATTACCTTGGAGAACTCATGAAGATATAATAGAAGAAAAAAAATTTGCAGAGAAAACAGTAATGGAGAGTATGAACAAAAGATAAAATTGTAGAAGTAAGAAGAAGAAAAGGAAGAGAATATAAAGGAGTTATATAAGGGAATAACTAGAAAAGGACGGTTACAAAAGACGTGTCCAAATTCTAAAAGACTAAGTAACGGTTATGTTCTCACGATCATTTCTTCTTCGTAGAATTGACATGAGAAGAGGCAAGATGTAGGTACTGAATATCGCAAGATAATAGTTCACGAGTATCGTAATAAATAAAGGAGAAAAGAGTTATAAAATGATACGATGATAGAAGTAGCGCGGAGAAATATGAAGTTTTGCGAGGATGGAATAATTTTGCGAGTATGAGTTGCGATACTTCGCAATTCATATACAAAATGCATAAGTTTTACTATAAATAGGAGTTCAAATGTAAAATTCGAGAGGTTCTTTTAATGAGTGTAAGAAATTATCTTAGGAAAGAGAATAGAAAAAGTTGTAACTATTCTAGTTCCATTTTGATAATTCTATGTAATCAACTAAGAGAATTAATAAGAAAGTTATCATTCACCATCAAGAACTTCTTGATTTTTTATTAATTCTATTGAGGGTGTAGTTGTAGGTTATTCTGCAACTACAACTAATAAAAACTTTAGTGCCCGCCTGCGTGATTCTGAGGTACTCTTGTGCGTGCGTTTACCGAAATTGCTGTAGAATCTTCATACAAACTCGGATTTCGACGTTCCGCATACGTAACTTCAAGCCCAGAAAATTTCCAAGCTTTAACAAAGAAGATATTCGTATTTTGAGCGTGTTTAGGGGATAAAAACCGCGAAATAGTAAACTTCCAGGAGGTTTTCAGATTTTTTTCAGGTTGCGTGTCTTCTGATGTTTTGACCACCCATTCTTGCTCTTTCATCCGATTGTCGTGAAATTTTAATATGTTGTAGGTAACTTCCATATGAAGAGAATGGCACATAAAATAACACTAGATTCCATACCCATTGGTCCCAGATCATAATCGAACACATGGTAGTGTAAATTTCCCTCAACTGAGTTTGTTTTGGAAGATGTTTGAACCATCCCAATCCCATGTAATCTCCGTATTAGGTGCCTAAAAACGAAGTTGGGAATCATGAGAATCTTTTATTGCTGAACGACTCCTTGGAAACATGCTAACACTTCCAATCTTATTGCAGTTGCTCAATGATGAACACGGAGGATAATGTTGTGAAGGGAGGTGTCGACTCTTTCAGAGATGTGCCCAATATAAATGATGGAATGCTTACCAAGTCTTTTCCAATCGTCAGGAGGCACCCCAGACATAATATAATCCTTATTACCGGTTCATAAAGTGAAGAGAGTCTACCATCGTCTTTAGCAGGCGTGATGAGGCTTTGTATCCAGAAGAAAGAATATCCACCTTCCCCTATTGACTTCATAATTTTCCAGAATCCACTTGACTCATACGAAGGATGGATGTGGCGCAGGTTGGGTAATGAAGAGATTAGAGGCAACTTAGCCAGGGCGCGAATTCTTGATGTTGTTAAGGCATCTGCAATTCTTCATGTCAAGAAGGATATCCCAGGTTTGGTCGCTTTTGCTACTCGATGGCGTCCTTCTACGAACATAGCTTTATGCACATGGGGTGAAATGACTATCACTCTTGAGAGCGTGTCTGCATTAATGAGCCTTCCTGTCACTGGAAGTCTTAATTGCAAGCTGTCTGAAGACGAAGACACCATCTATCAGGCTATAATTCAGAAGGTGAAGGAATACGATCAGTTGGAGAAGAAGCCGAAATGTTTCTACACTTGGTGGGTAGGTGAATGGTCTTCCATGCAAGGTAATGATGATCTTAGCACAGCTGCATTCCTGTCCTTGTGGTTGTCCAGAGATATCCTTGATGACGGCTCCGGCACGAAAACTATCAGAAAGAAAATCATCGTATTCGACATTAAGCTGGGCAAAGGTATAACTCTCCCTTTGGATTCGTTATTCCTAGGCTCACTGTACGGTCACCTGAATTCTTTAGTGGAGGAGATGTATATTTCCAACGGGTACATGAAGGTGGAAACATATGTGCATGTCGCCTTTCTTCAGGAATTTTTATGGGAACACTTTAAGGATTACGCTCCCACTCCTACAACCTCAGTCCCCAGCTTGTATGGTGATTCAAGAATACTCCGTTGACAGAATAGACGTCCAAAAGATGGGGTGAGGCTTGTAGATTTGCTCGATAGTGTGAGTGCCATAGACTTTCGCCCTTGGGGGCCGGTTCATCCTTCTGCCATCGTCCCTGTCATTGAGCTGCAGCCTGAGGGGAGAGATATGAGCCCTGAAGAAGTCGTTTTCCTGCGGAGCTGTATACCAGGGTATGTTCCTTCTTTTTGCGATGACAGGCTAAGCATTATTCCATATAATATTGATAGAGCCGCTCGCCAAATGGGCTTTGATCAAGGTGTCCCATTTCTTCGTCCCGCAACGCCTTCAGAAGAACTTAAGTCATCATGCCTCGATGTTGATGTTTTCTCGCCGGAGCTGAAACTTTCTTTTCCTTCCCCGGGGAGAAAGCCGGTAGCTACTTCTGGTTACAAAGATTTTTGGAGGGGGCAATTCTTTTTGCTCTTTAAATCATTTGCTAGCTGAAGCGATTAGGCGACCTTCGTGGTAAACCTCTTGATGACGTCTTGGCTGGTCATAGGCAATTGAAACCCCTTCCAGGGAAGCGAGGCAGGGTTAATGCCACCGACTGCGATCTTAAGTCCAATAAAAAGAAGCAAGCATGTAGTCCAGTAATTCTCAACTCTTCCAATATGCAGGTATTCTGAATTCCTTATACTTAATTTTCAGTTTCAACTTCCATGAGCAGCTTTTACTAATCTTTGTTGGTGATCAAGGGATTCCTGAAGAAAATTCCTTTGCCGCACTGGCCCGAGTTTACAATGAGGAGCATGGAGGTAACGGGAAGTCTGGAAATCTTCATGTTGAGAAGCCTGACAATAATAACCTTCATGTAGAATAGTCTGGGAATACTGATCCTCATGCGGAGAAGTCTGGAAACATCGATCTTCATGTAGACAAGTCTGGTAACACTGATCCTATCATATACAACGATGAATATGGTGCAAGCTCGATTGAAGAGAATGCCTTTCAGAGCGGTAATTTTAATGAGCTTGTAGATGAGGCCGTTTCAGCAATCCATACCAGCACTTCGAGGAGTTTGGAAGGGACATCTTCTGCGATGGTTCCTTCTAAAGAGATGTTGTCGCCAGCAGTCTTTCCTGGTGGTATGTTCGACCTTCCCTTTGATGATCCACGTCCTGATCATGTGTTGGTTGGAGGGTTCAGCGTGCCAGCCCAGTTTGAGGAGTTGTGCACCACAATATGGAAGAAATATGTCCACATTGCTACCACCACGAAGCTAAAGAGTCGTCTTGATTTGGTAAATCGCGTTCAGGAGGCCTTACCCTCTATTCGGGAGATGAGTGTCGCAATCGGTCGTGATGTTTCTAAAGACGTGATGGAAGACTGGAAGTGTCACTTGGATGTGTTTGCGCAGTATGAATTCAATGCTCCTTGGTTCTTCAAAGGGTTTCATGAGATTCAGAAGAAGCAAGGTATGGTGATCTCCACTAAATGCGTCGTCCGTCAGAAACAAAAGGTTGGTAGGTTGGACGAGGAGTTGAAATCTCAGCAAGCCGTTCTCCGGAAGATGGAAGCCGCTCTTGCTCAGAAGGATGAGGTGTTGCTGAAAGATTTTCCCTGAAGTATTCATGCCACCTACTTGTGTTTTCTCTTTAGACGCTTCTCGAGTGATTGTGAGGATTTCCTTTCACACAGTTTGGTTTTAGGTTTTGAATTGATAGGTGATTGAATCTTGGAATGGTTTATTTACGACATGCTTTTATGAATGTTTGACTTTCAGAAAAGATTATTCTAAAATAGGATCTGAATCTTATATTATGAATGCTCATACATGTCATGTGAAATTGAAAATGCAGTGTGAAAGGGAAAGGTGAGGGGTGGTGAGCATGTATGGCGCTTGCTCATTGAGTATCATATTCATATATGTAGGACGCCAAGTCCCCAGTAGGATATATAATTATCTTACAGTAACGTTTGCTGTGACTTACTTATCTTTCGAAATCCATGTATGAGAATGAGCATTCCCGAATACCCTCTCCCCAAAGAGCGCGTGCTAATTTTTTGAGGGGAAATATTACTTCTCTGAATTTATCTTATCGTGGACAATGCGTATCAACACGTGGCACTCGCTGGTGGGGTGATGGAGAAATCGATGGTAATGACAATACCTTGGGTTGGATGTCTCTTGATCGGTGGGTGGACGCCGCGCCGGCGGAAGTTGTACCTCTCCAACACGCACCCATATCTCCAACAACTCCACAATCTTATTTACAGGAAACGGGAATCGTGGATATTTTGAGTCTAAACTTTCCTACGTCGGCGTGTGTCGTGGCTCTTCCCTTAGGTTTCGGTGCAAAGCACGCTTTGGAGACAGAATTGAGGCGTTGTCTCGTGTCACTGCATCCGCGACCCTCTTGGTCGGGAGATTCTGCTGAAACATGGGGGATGTTGCATTGGCGATGGCATTGTCGTTGAGCTGGTGATTTAAAGGATGCAAGATCCTACGTTCATATGCTCTCTGATTGATTTCTCCTTCCTCCAGCGTTTCTTCCCCTGGATGAAGAGTCAGCACGGGTTGGGAATTATTCTCAGTTATGGCAAGAGTCTTGAGGTATAAATTTTCTAACAAGGCTTCGTATGCAGTTGGTTCTCTGTTTTCATCCGGCAAGCGTCGTAATTCTTCATGCTGGTCGATCCGTCTCAAGCTCCCGTTGCTAGGTGAAAGGTTTTGTTTGTCTCTGGGCTCTCTGGGGACATGTGTTCCGCCAGTTCTTCTGAAAATCTGACCTCCAGAACTTCTTGCGTCATTAGTAATACTTCCCGGGTAGCTGCTTACAGAGCCCTAATGTAATTGAGCTGATATGTCGTTCAAGAGACGGAAGGTTTCACTCTTCCTTATGGCAATTCCTACTTGATTCGCCAGGATGTCTTCCAGCATCCTGGTCACATTTTCGATGACACTTGAATTATCCATGGCTTCTGAAGGATTCAATGAACGGGAGTACATCTCGGGATGAAATTATGGGATTTGGTGAAGAGTGAATTGATGATCAAATCAAATCTAAGTTCTACCTCTCCAAAGTCAAATAAAAGCTGGTAGACTTTAAAGATTTGAGTTTTGCAACCGAGAGATTAACCTCCCACTGTGGTCGCCAATTGTTTGTGGGAGAAAACTACTTATGCCGGTTTGGGAAATTTTGGGTGTGTGTGGATGAGAAGTGAGTTTAAACCTTCGACAAATGTGATGCACGATGAGCACTTTGATTCGAGAGGTAATCTATACAATTCTGGCCTAAACCGAAGACACGGCCGTTCCAGATTTGTTTCGATCACAGGTGAAGGATGTGAGGTTGATCTTAGGGAGGGAAGAGAAGAAGGTGTTAAGAATATGAAGGTGAAGGCTATTTGATGACTTGCTAACAGAAGGTCGAGCAGGCTAGCAAATGTTGCAGGCAGGATCTGGGTGTTGAATACGATTAACACTTGGTTTTTTGTGTTGTTCGAACTTTTGTTTTTGGAAATAGGGAGGAGAACCTATTTATACAAGTCATTAAGCCTTCTTCACGTCTCTCGTGGGAAGTGGAGGAAGTGGAGTGAGGGAAGAGTGGAGTTGTGTGTGAATGTCACACGACCAGAACTGCCCACTTCTCTCATCTTGACTTAACCTCCCATGTCTTCCTAACACGTTCTTGTGATGGCGCGTTGCACGCTGCATGCTGTAAACCGCCAGACCAATACCCCAGTTTGTATCCCCCAGTTGTGACATGATTAATGTCTCGAGTGTGTGGATCGCGGGACCCATAGAAAATAGTGCAGGGTGAACCATGAACTTGGTATAACATCGCATGCAGCCATCTTCAGGTAACCGTTTGGAGGCTGTATAGACAGGCCATTGATAAGTGCATATTTCACATATATTTTGTGTTAAATCCATGCTAGTAGGTGTTGGTTTTCTTGCATATTATTGTGTGTTACGCGTGTTTTCTCTTATTTGTGTGTTATTAGGTGAATAATCCAAAAAGAAGTGAATTTGAGCTTAGTTGTGCAATAAAAGAAGCTAGCTAAGAGTGAGGAAGGACCAAAGACCAAATGTAACTCGTTCAAATACAAGATTTCTACTTTTCATTGGGTAGAGGACGACAAGGAAAAGGAAATGGCAATGGCGAAAGAACGGAGTCATTCGGAGTCCGTATGAAGAAGTTATGGGCAAAATAGGAAAAAGAGCAAAATAGTCATTTACAATGCAGTATGCTAAGGGCACCCTCACCTTGGATAAGGGGCATCCTAAGTAGACACCTGCTATTCGCACTCCCGGTTTGGATAGGGGGACACCACCTTCTTCACGGTTTAAAAAAAAAAAAAATTTGGCGGGAAATTTTTGTTCACCTGCGTAAATTTCTGGGAAGAATTCGGACGTGATTTTTTGAGATTTAACGGCCGGGGTTGATTGATATCACCCTGTTTTGATTAAACAGGGATGGTAATGAGTATGGTTTCATCACATAATGGCTATATAACTCACGGGTGGAGTTTGTTGTTGGCGGAAATGGTGATGCTTAATCTTGCCAGTGATCACGGGTGACTAATCTTAATGGTGTGTTGTTTCTGTTTGCTGTTGGAAGTGGTACTCGAGCTGCTGCACCGGTGACTGAGTGAAGACATAGGAGGAAAAGATAGCTCGGGCTTGGCAGTAGCATGAAGTCTCTATGATGAGCATGGAAGACATGGAGCTTGGTTGCTGCCATTGGTGATAACGAGAGCTTGGAAGTGACCGTGGTGATGAGTTAATTGCCTTGGATGATGAGACTGCATGCATGCCAGGGAAAGAACGGGGAATGGAGTTGTCCAGGAGAAGAAGAGCTCGAGCTTTATAAAACAAAGAAGAGTTGGTTCGCTGCCAACTTTGATAAGTTCATCCGGTAACGGACTGAGCTATTGGAAATGAACGTGAAGAATGCCAACATGGAGCTCGGTGATGGCTGAGGAATGATGAGAACATGGTTCTCAGTTTGCTATTGGAGCACGGATTGATGAGTTGCTGCACTGGGACTGTTAGCAGTGATCGTGGTGATGAAGAGAGTATAGAATGGATGTTGGCCGTGACATTGACGGAGCTCGAGAAAACAAAAAGAGAAGAGCTGAACTATGGTGGATGCTATGGCGGTGATATCGTTGCATGCATGGCCGGAATATGATGAAGTGCTGGTAGCTGTTGCTGCCATTAACTAATGAGCCGATCTTGGTGATGAGATTTTAAGAAGCCATGATGCTCGGGTTCGCTGCTGTGGCTCGGTAGGGAAACGGAACCGAGAGGAGATGATGGTGAATGGAAATGATGCTGAGAACGTGAAAAGCAGCCGAAGGTACTGTTGGCAGACGTTATCCTAGACTGATGTGGTGATGATTAATTAGGTGAGCTGCTGGTACCGGTCGAGAAGGTGAGTTTGGTTACGGAACAAAGAACATGGCAGTAATGCCGGTGTTTGGTTGGGACGACAAAATGGTAGCTGCTGCTGCCATTGAATGGTTATGGCGCTGGAAGAGATTGAAGAACAATGGGTGCATCTCGAAATGGACAGAGGAGATTAAACGATCATGGCATGCATGACTCGGTGATGACATTGGTGCTGATGATGTTGCGCATAACAGCTTATTGCTCGATAATGCACCCACTGAGGAAAAGAATGAAAATAAAAAGGAAGAAAGAAAAGATAATGCAGTATCCACTGCTGTTGAGTGCCTAGCGCACAAAGTAAAAAAAAAATTGAGAAATTAAAAGAAAGGGTCGGGCATCATCTAGTATAAATAGGGATCAATCTCTACACATATCAACACACAATCTCTACACCTCTCTTCCCACACCTCTTCATCCCACACCCCTTCTACATGCTCTTCTTAAATTCCTTCTTCTTTGTTTATTGGTTAGTATTTTTAATTATGAGTAGCTAAATTTCTATCTAGGATTAGGGAGGAAATCTTACTATGTGTGCTAGAATGTTTTGATTATTTTCTATAATAATTCTCTTGGTCCTTATTCTTGATTCGTAAGGTAATAATTTTCTTCATGTGTCCTATGATGCTTGATAATTGATTTATATACTCTATGTTAGAGAATAGCATTTTATAGTGAAGAAGATTGTTAATTTTTTGAGAAAAATAATTTCTTGAAAAGATTTATTTTCCGAGACGTATTATTTGTCCTAAATCGTCTTGAGTAATTTTGGGAGAATGTTATAGGGAATAGTTATAATCATTTAGTATGTGTAGTAGTGATGGAATCTTGACATCCTAGACTCTTTTAATTGAACACAAAAATCATTTTTAGCATTTCCATTATTTTATAAGTTTTATAAAAATCACCATCTTTTTGTCTAAAACCAAATCTTTAAAAAAGTCCGAGAATCAAACCCTATACTTACCACTTGTAAAACTGCATCAGTTTTTGGCGCCGTTGCCGGGGACTTGCCTTTAGGTTAGGTTTTAGATTTTTATTTTCTTTTTAGTTAAATTTTAAATTTTAGTTTAGTTTAGTTTAGTTTTTGTTTTATTTTATTTTCTTTGATTTTACTTGGTATTATTCTTGTTATTTTTCTTTATTGTGCAGGTAATATTCTATATTTATTGTGGAATTGCATACCAAAAGAGAATTTGGAATTCGAAGCGGAAAAATTTGCCAAAGCTTTTGGTGAATGTGTAAAAAGACTTGGGAGTAAAGAGCAAAGCTAAAAGAGCAAAAGAAGAAAAAAAAATTTACATAAAAAAAAAAAAAGAGTTTATTTTATTTTATTGATTGTATTAGGATTTCTATATTCTTGTAATTTTATATTTCTTTTGCATTATTTTTTTTTTGGGACTTTGGACTTGGACATTCTTTTATTATTTTTAAAAACCCTACTGAAGGGTAATATTAAATATCAAACTGTTTGCAGAGAAGGACGGTGATTACAATATCACCTCGGCCCCTCGGGTTCGTGCATGACATAGGAGTCGTGGCCCGAGTCGACAACAACGGTTCATCCCCCGTCTGATACGGGAGGTAAGTTTTTCGAAACACTCGCGAATCTCCTATTAGCGAGTTACTGTATTCCTTCGTTTGCATATATGTTGAGGACTTGAATACGGCTGTTTTATTTTCCTAGTAAAGGGCAAGGACTGGCCATACAAGATAAGGGTTCGGATTTCATCACCGTTCTCTTCTTGCCCGCCTTAGGAAAACGATACCTACGCGAACCTAAGCTTTAAAATTTGAAGTAGAACGAGACCTATAAGGTAACGAGCTTAGTAGGAAAGTCGTTCGAAAAATATTGGTTACTCTTTAGGCATACTCCGAAATTCATGATGGTTTCTGTAAATTGAATGCGTGACTGCGCCGCCTTGTAATACGGTGAGGCCTTGAGTATCAAAGCTCTAGCAGCTTCTCTCGCCTCTATTCAATATACTTTAACTCAGATTGATTCCAGAGGAGTTTACTCAGATTGTAACGAATTCCCTTTCGAAGGATTAGAAGCTGGTCTAGAAAACAATCTAAGTGGAGCCATCATGCTTTTTGTTTGCTAGAAATCAGCAGGTTTACTGTGGTGGAGTCAGCCTTTTTTTGTGATTGAATAGAACTTCCCTTCCTTGTTTGTGTTATTCTATTTTTATTTCTATCTTTCTTTGTTCAAAAATAAAAAATAAAAAAAAATAAAAAATTTACACACCAATTGCTTCACTAGTATTATTGTGTGTGTATGCGACGTTGGAAACGGGTAGAACATCGACTTGTAGAAAACGACCTTTTTAATTTAAGTCCGACCCGTTACACGGATTTAGGTGGTAATTCTATTTTTACCGAAATGGTTAATGAAAATGATGAGGGTGAAGTTGTGCCAACCAAAACCCTTAGGGACCGTTTAAACCCGTCTAGGGTGATACGTGAACCTGGGGTTGTCTTACCGGCCACTACCGTGAAGTTTGATATTAAACCTGGGACATTTGGCATGCTACGTAAGTTTAAGGGAATAGAGAATGAGAACCCGTATACCCATATCCGTGACTTTGAGATGATTTGTGATACCATGAGTTATCCAAATGTCACCAAAGACGATGTTAGGTTACGTTTGTTTCCCTTTTCCCTAGAAGAAAGAGCCAGTGAGTGGTATCATATCATTCCTTCCAAAACAATCACTACTTGGGATGGACTTGTAGAGGTTTTCGTTAAGAAATTCTACCCACACCATAAGACTGCTGCTATTCGACAGTCTATCCAAACCTTTAAGCAGAAATTAGGTGAACACCTACACGGTTATATAGAAAGGTTTAATGAATTGTTATACCAATGCCCACATCACGGCTTTGATAAAGCCCACATGGCCCAAATTTTATATGAGGGCCTTGATAGTGAAACCAGAATGCGGTAGAAACAATGAGTGGTGGAGAATTTACCCATCAAGACCCAAAATGAATGTTTTGACGAGTTGGTCGAGTTAGCTGAAAAGACCGTCAATGGGCTTCAATGAGGGAGCCCGAAATAACTAGGAACCCTATCCATAGGGTCAATAGAGTTGATAATGGGTCTGACATCCTTAGGCGTCTAGAGGCCTTAGAGATAAACCAAGGGTCCAACCAAACTATGAGCTGTAATAGTGAGCCCGAACATATCCATGTACCAATTGTGGTGATCAAAGTCATATTGGATCTCAAGTGTCCCCGCTTTTACCCAACTGAAACTACTCGTGACCAGGTTAGTGTCCTACATGGTGGTATGAACTCTAAATATGAGGTTCGACCCAAGTTTGACCCATACTCAAATACCTATAACCCTGTTGGAGACATAACCCGAATTTCTCGTGGTCTAAAGGTAACCATCAAGGTGGCCCGTCGAGTAGCTCACCACCCAATTTTCCTAGGAACCAATCTCAAGTTCAGAACCGAGCCCAGTTGATAAAAAGGTGTCATCCCTAGAGGAAAGTCTAAAACTCTTTATTGACCGTAGTGTGATAAACCATGCCGAGACTACCCAAAATGTCAACCATTTAGGTCGAAGCTCGATGAATTTGTCCCGACGAGTCAGCGAACCAACAAAATAGTGACCGAGCTATTGCCAACCTAGAGACTCAAATAAGTCAACTTTCGAACCGGTTAAATGATAGAGAGAGTGGGACATTCCCTAGTCAAACAACTCCAAATCCGAAAGGATTTAACCAGGTTAATATGTCGGGTAGTTCTAAACATAATGAACATGTCAAAGCAGTTATCACCCTTAGGAGTGGTAAAACTCTAGAGAACTCGGTAGAACCACCTAAGGACAAGAGTCCAAATTAAAAGGAGACAGAAGTTGACCAAACTTCGTCTAAAGACCTTAATTGGCCTGAGTGTGCTAAGAGTCCAAGTGAGAAAGATACCCCGAGAGAGTGTACATACCACCTGCACCATTTCCTCAAAGACTAGCTAAGAAAAACCTAGTACATATGCCTTTGAAATCCTAGACATCTTTAAGCAAGTTAAGGTTAACCTGCCTTTGTTAGATGCAATTAAACATGTACCCGCTATGGCCAAGTTCTTAAAAGAGATGTGCACTGTCAAGAGAGAGGCGAGTGTCCATAAAAAAGCCTTTTTGACCCAACAAGTTAGTTCCATAATCTCACAAAAGTACCCAGTCAAATTTAAAGATCCTGGTTTTCCTATGACACATGTGTCATAGGTAACCAAACGATAGACAATGCTCTATTAGATCTTGGGGCTAGTGTGAATCTTTTACCTTTCTCGGTTTATGAACAACTTGGACTAGGGGAGATGAAGCCAACTAAGATAACACTACAAGTTAGCCGATAGGTCACCAAAATCCCACGTGGAATTATTGAAGACGTTTTGGTTCGTAGAAAACTTTATTTATCCTGTTGACTTTGTGATTTTAGACACTCAACCCGTCTCTAGTCAAGATATCAATATCCCAATCATCCTAGGTCGTCCGTTTCTAGCCACTGCAAATGCAGTCATACATTGTCAAAATGGCCTAGTAGAATTTTCCTTTGGGAATCGTAAAATCTCGGTGAACGTCTTTAAGGCATTACAAGCCCCACCAGATCCTGAACACTATGAGTCTATATGCATGATTGACTCTCTAGTGGAGAATACCTTTACAACCAATAGTGTTAGCGATCCTTTAGAGGCGTGCTTGGCCCATTTTGGAGCTTACTATGATGAGGATAGTCATTTTGAAGAAGTTAATGCGTTGTTAGACTCTCGCGCCAGAATGGGTTATGGAAAATGGCAACGTAAAACCAAAACCTCTTCCGCCGACCATAGATAAACCCCTCCCATCATCGCTAAGGCTCCCACCCTTGAATTAAAGCCACTACCAGATACACTGAAATATGTATTTATTGGTAATGAGAATACTCTTCCTGTCATAATTGCCTCTGACTTAGAGCCCGACTAGGAAAGTAGACTAGTTAGTGTTCTTCGTGAGCACAAGACTGCAATAGGGTGGATTATAGCATATTTGAAAGGAATTAGTCCTGCTGATTGTATGCACCACATCTACTTAGAAGAAGGTGCCAAAACCTCAAGAGAAATGCAGAGACGTTTGAATCCTAATATGAAGGAAGTTGTTCGCACTGAGGTGCTCAAGTTATTAGATGCGGGTATCATATACCCCATATATGATAGTAAATGGGTCACCCCTGCTCAGGTTGTCCCAAAGAAGTCCGGGGATTACGGTAGTTGCGAATGAGAATAATGAATTGATACCTACCCGTGTTACTACCGGGTGGAGAGTTTGTATAGATTACCGTAAGCTGAACTCAAAGAACTAGGAAAGACCACTTTCCTTTACCATTCATCGACCAGATGTTAGAAAGATTAGCGGGCCACACTATTATTGTTTCCTAGATGGTTATTCTGGTTATAACCAAATCCCTATAGCCCCTAAGACCAAGAGAAAACAACCTTCACATGTCCATTTGGTACTTTTGCTTACAGGCGTATGCCTTTTGGGTTGTGTAATGCACCCGCAACATTCCAACGTTGCATGCTAAGTATCTTTTCGGACATGGTTGAGCAATTTCTCGAGGTCTTTATGGACGATTTTTCAGTGTTTGGATCCTCTTTCGATGAATGTTTGCACCACCTTACACTAGTTCTAGAACGTTGTAAAGAAAAGAACTTAGTCCTTAATTGGGAAAAGTGTCATTTTATGGTTAAATCTGGAATAATGTTAGGACATGTGGTGTCCTCTAAGGGAATAGAAGTTGATAAGTCCAAGGTTGACCTAATTTCCAAATTAAGACAACCTAAGAATGTAACCGATGTTAGATCTTTCCTTGGACATGCTGGATTTTACCGTCGTTTCATCAAAGACTTTAGCAAGATTGCTTTACCTCTATCGCACCTACTTGCTAAAGATACTGCCTTTGTATTTGATGAAGCATGTGTTCAAGCTTTTGAGAAGCTTAAATTATTGTTGACTTCTGCCCCTATCATCCAACCACCCAATTGGAACCTCCCATTTGAAATCATGTGTGATGCGTCCGATTATGCGGTTGGTGTTGTCCTTGGCCAACGACATGATAAAACACCTAGTGTGATTTTTTATGCTAGTAGGACCCTAAACGATGCCCAGATGAACTACACAACCACTGAGAAAGAAATGTTAGCCATCGTTTTTGCTTTGGAGAAATTTAGATCATATCTCCTAGGGTCTAAGGTCATTGTCTATTCTGATCATGCCGCACTCAAGTATCTCCTTTCAAAGAAGGACTCTAAACCACGGCTGATTAGATGGGTATTGCTGTTCCAAGAATTTACTCTAGATATTCGTGATAAGAAAGGGTCTGAAAATGTTGTAGCTGACCATTTATCCCGTATCCTTGATAAGACTAGAGATGATGAGATACCAATCCATGACACGTTCCCTGATGAACAACTATTTTCCATCTCTCGAGTTACCCTGGTTTGCCGACATTGTCAATTATTTGGTAATCGGTCAAATGCCCGACCATTGGTCTAAACAGATAGAGCTAAATTCTTGTCCGAGGTTAAATACTTTTTCTGGGATGATCCATACTTATTCAAGTACTGCTCGATCAGATCATCCGTCGTTGTATTCCCGACAACGACATATCCAGTGTTCGACTTTTTGTCATTCGGAGCTTGTGGGGGTCACTTTAGTTCTAAGAAAACAGCTGCTAAGGTTCTACAATCTGGTCTTTATTGGCCAACTCTGTTCAAGGACTCCCACCTATTTTGTCAAAGTTGTGAGAGATGTCGGGTTAGGGAAGTTGACCAAGAAATATGATGCCACTTAATCCTATACCGATAATAGAAATATTTGATGTGTGGGGCATAGATTTTATGGGCCCGTTTGTCAATTCCTATGGAAACTTTTACATCTTATTAGCTGTTGATTATGTGTCTAAGTGGGTTGAAGCAATAGCTACCAAAACAAACGATCGCCATGTTGTGATCAAGTTTGTTAGAGAAAATATTTTCTCTCGATTTGGTATGCCTAGAGCAATCATTAGTGATGGAGGATCACATTTTTGTAACCGGTCTTTCGAGACGCTCATGAAGAAATACTCCATTACTCATAAGGTTTCTACACCTTACCACCCACAGACTTGTGGCCAAGTAGAAGTGTCTAATAGGCAGATCAAGCAAATTTTAGAGAAGACCGTAAACCCTACCCGAAAGGATTGGTCTTTGCGCTTAATAGAAGCATTATGGGCTTACCGAACCGCTTTTAAGACTCCACTTGGGATGTCTCCATATAGACTTGTCTTCGGTAAAGCCTGTCATTTGCCTGTAGAATTAGAACACCGAGCTTATTGGGCCATTAAACGGCTAAACTTTGACCTACCTGTTGCTGGTGATAACCGTAGACTTCAGCTCAATGAGTTGGAAGAAATTCGTAATGATTCTTACCAAAATGCGAAAATTTACAAGGAGAAAACAAAAGTTTTTCACGACAAATCGATTCTTCGAAAGTCGTTTACACCAGGACAGAAAGTTCTCTTGTATAATTCTCGCCTACACCTTTTTCCTGGTAAGCTTAGATCTCGTTGGACTGGCCCATTCTATGTCAAGACTGTGTATCCGCACGGTGCTATTGAGGTGAGGAACCATGATACTGGAGAGACTTTTAAAGTCAACGGTCAGCGATTGAAACCATTCATCGAATTGACCAACCCGGATGTGGAAAATACAAATTTACAGGATCCCGTTTATCACGACTAATTTTCTGCAGATACAGTTATGTCTGGCTGAAGACGTTAAACTTAGCACTTCTTGGGAGGTAACCCATGCTCATGCAACACGGTAATATCTTTCCTTAACTCTTTTGATTCAATGGTAGTTTCTCCTTGTTCATGCTTTTAATTTTATCTTTAGAACATTGAGGACAATGTAGAGTTTAAGTGTGGGGGAGTGTTTTGACCTTTTGCATATAGAATTTTTAGCCTTTTTGATTAAAAATTTTCAAAAAAAAAAAAAAAATATATATATATATATATATAAATTATTTGAATAAAACCTCCAACTTTTAGAGATTTTAGAGTCACTAGCATACTTCTAGGTATGTTTACATAGAGAGTTCTGACCGACATAACTGAACTTGGAAGTGTTAGAGAACTACATTCGGATTTCTTACGAATTGGAGTGTTAAATAATGGATTTAATCATGCCGGTGATGCAAATTAGGAGCAGAGAGAAATGCATTATTAGAGTTGCTGATCAATCATTAGTGGAGACTACCTTTTTCAAATCAACAGAGGCACCATGACCAGATTTCTTAGAAGTTTGAATAAAGAGCTTTCTTTTGAGTGTGTGTCACCATACGTAAATTCCGGGTAGAATGGTGAGCTACCCAACTTCACACTATTTTCAGCACTATTTTTGATCTCTTGAGTGCTAATTTTGTCAATCATGAGGGTGTCGTCTATAGATGAAAACCTCCTTCTTGTAGTTTGATTTGCGTTAGCACCATTCTCTCTCGCCAACAACAGTCCATAGAAACACATCATCAACAAAGGAGCGACATCAAAATCTACAAGGAAATTTGAAGAAGTTTAAGGTTTTTAAGCAACAATTCAAGGAAGAGCAAATTTTATATCTAAGTATGAAGACTTATTTACAAGAGCAGAAAATCAAAAGATGAAAAATATTGAAGTTTATGATACAAAGACAATACAAGTTGTGAAGATCAAAGTGGTAAAGTACTTCTTTCATGGCCATGTTAATTTTATTATTGTAGTTTCAATCTTAATTGAAAAAAAAATTGAAAAAAAATAATATACAAAATACAAAAAGATTTGCATTTAGGATTTATTTGTTCAATAAGGCCATGGGGAAGAAAAATATATAAAGAAGTTTCAAGCGACAAGAAATAGAGGAAAAAGAGTTATAAATTGTCAAAGTTCTACGAAATTCAAGAATTTATCATCAACAAATTGAAGACCGAAGACCAAGATGAAGAAGACGAGCCGAAGGAAGACGTTTCTATTGGATGTTTGTGAGAGTGGTGTTATCATCGGTGCAATCAGATGTGAAGGTGGTAAGTACTCTCATCCTTGCTATAAGTGGTTGATTTCCTTTCTTAGAGATCATCGAGAAAAAAGTCTTTTACTTCCCACGATTTTGTGGGGTCTCCAGAAATAATTCGGAAGGTTTCCTTCCCACCATTCAACGTGTGTAGGAGTTCTATCTTCATTCCTACCTGCACACATGTGAAACCCATAAAAAAGTTGTCTTATTGAGTGCAATTATCATAAAATCCTTTAAGTGAGGCAGAAGTCGAGGCGAAATGCTTATTGGTCGTTTCTCAAACACGCATTCTCTCATTATGGTGTGATTATTTCTCACTCAATATTTAAGAATGAGAATATGTTCTTTGGTATTTCTAACTTCTTATTACTAGCATGCAGAAACTCTATGTCCTCATAACTCTTTGGATGCTTGGGACACTGGAACGCTTTGAAGTTGGAGTAGGT
This sequence comes from Papaver bracteatum, assembly GCA_023529315.1. Taxonomy (NCBI): domain Eukaryota; kingdom Viridiplantae; phylum Streptophyta; class Magnoliopsida; order Ranunculales; family Papaveraceae; genus Papaver; species Papaver bracteatum. The sequence continues at coordinate 399,017 of JAJJWX010003865.1, read as the reverse complement.
TTTGTGGGTATACCTCTGGTAAACCCTCCCGAGACTATAACTCGGCCACTAGGGACACCTAGGGGTTTAAAGGCTTATTGCATACGCTAAATGCAATCGTGATGCCTGCGACAGTGAGTTAGGATTTTTAGTTTGCTCGAGGACTAGCAAAAGCCAGTGTGGGGGAATTTGATAAGTGCATATTTCACATATATTTTGTGTTAAATCCATGCTAGTAGGTGTTGGTGTTCTTGCATATTATTGTGTGTTACGCGTGTTTTCTCTTATTTGTGTGTTATTAGGTGAATAATCCAAAAAGAAGTGAATTTGAGCTTAGTTGTGCAATAAAAGAAGCTAGCTAAGAGTGAGGAAGGACCAAAGACCAAATGTAACTCGTTCAAATACAAGATTTCTACTTTTCATTGGGTAGAGGACGACAAGGCAAAGGAAATGGCAATGGCGAAAGAACGGAGTCATTCGGAGTCCGTATGAAGAAGTTATGGGCAAAATAGGAAAAAGAGCAAAATAGTCATTTACAATGCAGTATTTTAAGGGCACCCTCACCTTGGATAAGGGGCATCCTAAGTAGACACCTGCTATTCGCACTCCCGGTTTGGATAGGGGGACACCACCTTCTTCACGGTTTCAAAAAAAAAATATTTGGCGGGAAATTTTTGTTCACCTGCGTAAATTTCTGGGAAGAATTCGGACGTGATTTTTTGAGATTTAACGGCCGGGGTTGATTGATATCACCCTGTTTTGATTAAACAGGGATGGTAATGAGTATGGTTTCATCACATAATGGCTATATAACTCACGGGTGGAGTTTGTTGTTGGCGGAAATGGTGATGCTTAATCTTGGCAGTGATCACGGGTGACTAATCTTAATGGTGTGTTGTTTCTGTTTGCTGTTGGAAGTGGTACTCGAGCTGCTGCACCGGTGACTGAGTGAAGACATAGGAGGCAAAGATATCTCGGGCTTGGCAGTAGCATGAAGTCTCTATGATGAGCATGGCATACATGGAGCTTGGTTGCTGCCATTGGTGATAACGAGAGCTTGGAAGTGACCGTGGTGATGAGTTAATTGCCTTGGATGATGAGACTGCATGCATGCCAGGGAAAGAACGGGGAATGGAGTTGTCCAGGAGAAGAAGAGCTCGAGCTTGATAAAACAAAGAAGAGTTGGCTGCTGTGAAGAGTTGGTTCGCTGCCAACTTTGATAAGTTCATCCAGTAACGGACTGAGATGTTGGAAATGAACGTGAAGAATGCCAACATGGAGCTCGGTGATGGCTGAGGAATGATGAGAACATGGTTCTCAGTTTGCTGTTGGAGCACGGATTGACGAGTTGCTTCACTAGGACTGTTAGCAGTGATCGTGGTGATGAAGAGAGTATAGAATGGATGTTGGCCGTGACATTGACGGAGCTCGAGAAAACAAAAAGAGAAGAGCTGAACTAAGGTGGCTGCTATGGCGGTGATATCGTTGCATGCATGGCCGGAATATGATGAAGTGCTGGTAGATGTTGCTGCCATTAACTAATGAGCCGAGCTTGGTGATGAGCTTTTAAGAAGCCATGATGCTCGGGTTATTTCTGTGGCTCGGTAGGGAAACGGAACCGAGAGGAGATGATGGTGAATGGCAATGATGCTTGAGAACGTGAAAAGCGTAGGAAGGTACTTGTTGGCAGACATTATCCTAGACTGATGTGATGATGATTAATTAGGTGAGCTGCTGGTACCGGTCGAGAAGGTGAGTTTGGTTACGGAACAAAGAACATGGAAGTAATGCCGGTGTTTGGTTGGGATGACAAAATGGTAGCTGTTGCTTCCATTGAATGGTTATGGCGCTGGAAGAGATTGAAGAACAATGGGTGCATCTCGAAATGGACAGAGGAGATTAAACGATCATGGCATGCATGACTCGGTGATGACATTGGTGCTGATGATGTTGCGCATAACGGCTTATTGCTCGATAATGCACCCACTGAGGAAAAGAATGAAAATAAAAAGGAAGAAAGAAAAGATAATGCAAGATCCACATCTTTGTTGAGTGCCTAGCGCACAAAGTAAAAAAAATTGAGAAATTAAAAGAAAGGGTCGGGCATCATCTAGTATAAATAGGGATCAATCTCTACACATATCAACACACAATCTCTACACCTCTCTTCCCACACCTCTTCATCCCACACCCCTTCTACATGCTCTTCTTAAATTCCTTCTTCTTTGTTTATTGGTTAGTATTTTTAATTATGAGTAGCTAAATTTCTATCTAGGATTAGGGAGGAAATCCTACTATGTGTGCTAGAATGTTTTGATTATTTTCTATAATAATTCTCTTGGTCCTTATTCTTGATTCGTAAGGTAATAATTTTCTTCATGTGTCTTATGATGCTTGATAATTGATTTATATACTCTATGTTAGAGAATAGCATTTTATAGTGAAGAAGATTGTTAATTTTTTGAGAAAAATAATTGCTTGAAAAGATTTATTTTCCGAGACGTATTATTTGTCCTAAATCGTCTTGAGTAATTTTGGGAGAATGTTATAGGGAATAGTTATAATCATTTAGTATGTGTAGTAGTGATGGAATCTTGACATCCTAGACTCTTTTAATTGAACACAAAAATCATTTTTAGCATTTCCATTATTTTATAAGTTTTATAAAAATCACCATCTTTTTGTCTAAAACCAAATCTTTAAAAAAAAAAGTCCGAGAATCAAACCCTATACTTACCACTTGTAAAACTGCATCAGCCATGCCTTGGTCGGTCACCTTGTGAAGAAGAGTGACGGATGGTGGTCATAGTGATACCTTGTTTGCTGGTTGATTCGCACCTTAAGACATTCGTCCAAGCTTGCAAAGCTGGACGGATGAGATGACTCGTAGCCTTGCTTGCGACCGTTGGATGGGAGGCGCGCATGCTTCCTCTTTCGGCCCAAACGTTTGCATGCTTAGAGAGTTCCAATGGAGGAACCGATCAGCCCTGCATGGACGCAGTACAATGGTGTTCACGCCCATGCCTGCTTGACTCGCAAATATTTAATCTAAGCCACTCGACTCAGGCGGCAAAGACGAGTGGTCGATATTAGAATTTATGGAGGGGCCGCGGCATGTCACCTTTGGGCGCGCGTACCGAGGAGCTTGGTCACCGCCGGTCTTGTCCGATCAGCTAGACGTGAATCCGGGCCCACGGTGGTCATGCTAGCATGCTCGGTTCCTTCTAAGTTTCCATCTTGGCCTTCCGTCCAAGCCTGCGAAGATGGACGCTCGAGATGTTTCTGCGCCGCAAATCCTAATTAGGGCTTTAGACCGGCCACTTTGAGCGATCGGTTTTGGGTTGCGTGCACCTATTTTGGAGAGACCGACCATGTATGTATCATCTTGGGTTGACGGTGAGCATGTACATGCTTGCTCTATGACCCTGGGCGCAATCTAAGCCATCCAACTATGCCGGCGAAGTCGGATGGTCGTGATCGTTTTGGATCTTCTCAACCTTCATAAGGCGTTAAAATAGCCTTGTTTGGGCAATCGTTTCTTGCACCACGGCTTGCCTATGAGGGAGTCGGTCATGTAGGTAGAAAATGGGCCCGCAAATGGTGTACCATCACTTCACTACTTGTTTTAGGGTATAATCTAAGTCGTCCAACTATGCCGGCGAAGTTGGACGCTCACGATTAAAATAAACCCTAGTCGTGCGTCATGCTCACTTTGAGCGCACGTTTTGGAAGGACCAACCGTGGTTGGTTTTGACCATTCGGTCATGTGTGAAGGTGGGTCCGAGGTGATCATGGTAGCATGCTCAGGACCCCCTGAATCTATATCTACACCCTCCATCTATGCTTGCAAAGTTGGACGGGTGAGATATATTTTTGGGTTTGTTTTCAGCAAGTGAGACTAACATGGATAGTCTTGCATGTGTTCAACGGGGATAGTATAACCTACCGTAAGGTAGCCTATGGGTGTTTGCACGTCGAACACAAGGCTTTAATTAAAGCATTAATAGTAATGTTGTATACCTACAGAAAACCGGGATGGTTGCCACATGCTCCGTCGGGATGGTTGCCACATGCTCCGTTCTGGGTAGTTATGTTTAATTCTCAGGGATGGTTGCACATGCCCAATGAATTAATATGGCGAGAAGTATTCACCGCCTGAAGGCTTTATCCTTTGCATGACGTCAGCTTACAAAAATTGGCTTTTTACAATTTTACCCTTTAAATAGAAATCCACCATCAATAATCGGTTTCAAGTGAGAAAGTATGAAAAAGGACTTTCAAGAGAAAGATGTCGACACACTTTGAAAACGCGCATTAATGTGTATCTTTTATTGTTCAAAGATATTCCTTAACATCTAAGAAGGAAGTAAATCCCAAGATCGAATTTAAATAAGTTAAGAATCTTTTAATTAAGGTTTTTAATTATAAGGAAAATAAGAATTAGTAATGTGCATTTGCTAATTAAAGATTTTCCAAGGAGATTTCTATCATAAATTTGGACAATGCATTCACGGGAATTATGAAAACCGAATCTGGGTTAATATGGAAATATCTTGAGAGTATTTTCGGTTTTTAAAATTCCTTGGTTCAAAGATATTCCTTAACATCTAAGAAGGAAGTAAATCCCAAGATCGAATTTAAATAAGTTAAGAATCTTTTAATTAAGGTTTTTAATTATATGGAAAATAAGAATTAGTAATGTGCATTTGCTAATTAAATATTTTCCAAGGAGATTTTGATCATAAATTTGGACAGTGCATTCACGGGAATTATGAAAACCGAATCTGGGTTAATATGGAAATATCTTGATTATATTTTCGGTTTTGATAATTCCTTGGTGTCCAAACTTCCTTGTCTATAAATACTTTAAGTTTGAATTTCTAGCAAACTAATCCTTCGTGACAGTAAACTTCCTCTGTTGTACTGTTACTGGTGAAGTCGCCTATTCGGAGAGGAGAGTAACCTAATTAGGCGAAATCTCTTACGACCTCTCAGTTTAAAGTCTTCTTTGGGATTGAGAATCTCTAGTGCGTACCGTTGGAGGGAAACTAGATATTGCGGTTTATCTTTAGTTTTCTTATTGATTTGATTGACTAACTGTTAGAGCATTGCTCGGTCGAACTCGCATGCGTTTCTATCTCAAGCATGTTTCTCAATGTTAGTGATCAAAACTATAAAGTCTTGATGTCTAGTCTACTATAGATAAGGTCTCAGACTAGGATAGAAAGTGTAGTTGAGCTCAAGAACTCCATGGAAATCATCATACAATACGAAGGACTACTCAAGGAACCAGTGGATCTTCATCGACTAAAAGGTATGTGGAGACTTGAACTTATCTATCACTCAAAAGTCTATCTATTCTATCTCCTATCTTGATACAAAAGTCGTATTACTATGTAGACTAAGAATATACACATATGTCATTTCGAGTTGAGCATATCTCGCTTATCTATTTCTCGAAATGTGTGTTGGTAAAGCTTTCGCTTTAGCCAAGTTCTTCTTTACCTAGTGACGAAAGTCATGTTATGTTTCAATCATTTTGAAAATCGCTCTGACGAAAAATAGTTTGTGAATAACAACTATATAACGCCCTCTGAAAATGTTTCAATGATTGAAATAAGAGTTTAGACAATATAACCATTGGAGGATATAAACATTGTTGTGGCAACACATATATGTATAAGTCATTATTTCTTGAACCAAAGTTTGCGAACTTTGTTGATCAAGTGAAACCAGAACGTGATCCGTCAACTCAGTCCGCGAACTGGCGTAGTTCTCGAACTCGAGAATTTCTGCTAGATTTGTAGCTCAGTTTCAGTCAGCGAACTGACGGAATTTCTCGACCCGAGAATTTCTGTTGGAATTTGTAAACTCCAACCGGTTGACTTGAGTTCGCGAACCCAGGCCGCAAACTTGAGTAGGTTATGTCTAAAAACGATGTTTGTGAACTTATCTTAATAATCTAAGGAATGCTATTGCAAACCGTGGCTTTATAGTTCATGAATCGATTCGAGTGAATCACATCTTTTTTGCTTCAATTGTGTCTTGTGTAGTACAAGGTATCTCATAGCAATTGAACAACTCTCTAACTAGTTCATTTGAGTCATTTAGACTAGTTATGGTGAAGAAGAATATGGTTGATATGAAAGTTATCATCTGGCTAACCATTTGGTTAACTAGTGTTGAACCAACAAATGTACAAGTTTGGGTATGGTTACACAAACCCAAAATCACCAAGTACATGTGTGTATAACAATCTATGTTTTCAATCTAATGGTTGATAAATATTAGCTGGTATCTAATTAGGTTTTCATCTAACGGTGAATATTTAATGCTTTGTTACTAAGCTAACATTGATTGCAAACCCTGATTTGAAAGACTATATAAGGGAGAACTCTAGCAACCGGGAAACCTAATCCCCACACATTCTGTATGATACTAGTTTGCTAAGATAGAGTCGATTCTCCTTTAACCTTTGGTTTTCTTCTTCTAAAACATGGTTATCGACTAAAAGACTTCATTGGGATTGTGAAGCCAGACCGATACTACTTTTATCGTAGTTGTGTGATCTGATATTGTTGTTTCTATCATACGAGTACAATTGTAATAATTGGCCTGAGATTTCTATCTCCGATAGGAAAGATATAAAAGTAATCACAAACATATTCGTCTCATCGTTTGTGATTCCAAAATATCTTTTTTTGTTGCGTCGATTAAGACTATTGTGAGGTGATTGATAAAACTGAGCTGTTCTTCGGGAATATAAGTATGGTTTTATTGATTGGTTCCTATTCACCTTGATTTATCAAAAGACATAACAAAACTCATAGGTTTATTCATGGGAGATGAATTTATCTATCTTATAGACTTTTCTGTGTGAGACAAATTTGTTTATTAAAGTCTTCGACTTTGGGTCGTGGCAACTCTTGGTTGTGGGTGAGATCAACTAAGGGAATCAAGTGCGCAGTATCCTGCTAGGATTAGAGCCGTAGGAGCATAACTGTACCTTGGATCAGTGTGATATTGATTGGGGTTCAACTACAGTCCATACCGAAGTTAATTTGGAGTAGGCTAGTGTCTGTAGCGTCTTAATACAGTGTATGTTTAATCTGGACTAGGTCTCGGGGTTTTTCTGCATTTACGATTTCCTCGTTAACAAAATTCTGGTGTCTGTGTTATTTTTTTTCTGCATTATATTTTTATATAATTAAAATAATACAGGTTGAGCGTTGTTCAATCAATTAGAATATCCGATCTTATTGGTTGTTGATTTAAATTGATTGACACTTGGATATTGGTCTTTGATTAAGTTATCTCCCTTTGATTAAGACTCGCATATTGTATTTTCTTGAGTAAATCAAATCGAGAGATAGAGATAATAAACTCCTTGAGATATTTTCTATTGATTGAGTCGAACTGTCTAGTTGATTCTCTAGAAAGTAACTCGGAGTTGTCCATACAGATTGTTAATCGAAATATTGGGTGTGGCTGTTAGACCCCCGCTTTTTCAATTGGTATCAGAACAGGCAAACACTTTTAAATCCTCACAAGTCTGTGTTTGTAACGATCTGACTCTATGGACGATAAAGTCTCTTATAACACTTTACCAGGAATAATAACTAATCGTAGAAATAGTTCTGATAAACTGGCTATTCTCCAGAAAAGTTTGGATGAACAAATCCGGATGATTTCTGATCTTGTTGCAGAAATTGCATTTCTTAAGGATTTGAAACCAGTCATAAATCCTTTAAAGGATATGAGAGTTCCCAGTAGTTTCCCTCTAAGTAAAGGTTACACATCAGCTGATAAACAACGGTTAAATGTTGTGAAAACTGATATGACTCATAAATGTTCTACGAAACTGAAAGATGTTGGCCCATGTTTGTTTTGTGATTCCTCGAATAACTCTCAACATAAATGTGTGTCTTTTCAAAAGAGATTAAGAGTTGCAAGTAATCTTCATGAGAGAACTAAACAACTATTTACGTCTCTAAAAAGACATACAAAAATATTTGGAAATTCCAAACAGAATAGTACGAATAGTATGGGAGATTTTGCTTTAAAATCAACATCACCCTTTCAATGGTTTCTTGACAGTGAATGTAGCAGACATATGACAGGTGATTTCACGTGGTTTATTTCTTCAGACGACTATGAAGGTGGACCTGTAACATTTGGTGATGGGAGATGTTGCTAAATCAGCAAAAAGGGAACGATCAAATTACCTGGCGTACCTGAAATTCATGATGTGGTATACGTAAAAGGTATGACTACAAATCTTCTTTCTGTTAGTCAAATTTGTGACAAAGGCCATCAAGTTATCTTCAATGCAAATGGATGTGATATTGTAGACAAAGCTGGGAAAGTAATATTTCAAGGAACTCGTGGTAAAAATAAATGTTATCTTCTTGATACTCAGTTCAGCAATTGTGGCAATTTCACTAAGGTGGAATATACACATCTTTGGCATGATCGTTTTGGTCACATCAATTATCGCGTTCTAACTAAGATCATTAACAAAGTACTTTTTAGAGGCGTTCCCAAAATTAATGAAAATATTGAAGGTTTATGTGGTGCCTGTCAAAAGGGTAAACAAACAAAAGTTCACCATAAATTATCTCGAAATATTCTCAACAAATCTCCACATGATTTAATTCATATGGATCTCTTCGGACCAATTCAACATCGATTGTTGATGGTAAGAAGTATGCTTTGGTTATGGTAGATGACTACACCAGATTCACTTGGGTTGTATTTTTATCCCATAAGAATGAAACCCTTGGAGAATTCAAGATTATTGTTAATAGAATCCAGAACGAACAAGGTCGCAAACTAAAGAAAATTAGGAGCGACCGTGGAACTGAATTCAAGGACACTGAGGTGTTTGAATTTTGTGACGAACTGGGAATTATTCAACGATATTCTCCACCTATTACTCCTCAATCTAATGGAGTCACCGAGAGAAAGAACATGAATATTTAGGAAATGACCAGGGTAATGCTCCATAACAAAAATCTACCTTTAAGGTTTTGGGGAGAAGCTGTTTTCACAAAATGTTATTTGATCAACCACGTCTATTTAAGATCAAAAACCCTCAACACTCCTTATGAGTTGTGGTACGGTAGAAAACCCAACTTGTACTATCTTAGTGTGTTTGGTAGTAGGTGCTACATTCTGAAAGATCGAGAATAGAGAGGGAAATTTGACACCAAAAGTGATGAAGGTATCTTTATGGGCTATGCTTCTGATAGTCGTGGTTTCCGATTATTCAATATCAGAACCCAAGTAATGATGGAATCTGCCAATGTTATCATCGATATTATTAGTAATTTTCATCATGACAATTCACCTGTTGAATTGCCTCCTTCAGAGACAATTGAGAAAGTCAAAGAAATACCTGAATCAGTTGAAGTTATCATAACTGTTACTGATCCTGATATTTCTAATGACGAGGAGAAGAACTCTAATCAAGCCGATCCTAAAGAACAAGAACGTGTACCTCCATAACACCTCTGGGTTCAAAGAAATCATGATCCAAATAGTATTATTGGAGGAAGAGATTCTACAACTAGAACAAGAGGACAACTTCAAAATATTTGTAATTTTGATTGTTATCTGTCTCTTGTAGAACCGAGAAATATTGATGAAGATCTTAGCGATCCCGCATGGGTAAATGCAATTCATGAAGAGTTAAATCAATTTCAAAGACAAGACGTATGGGAACAAGTGCCTTGTCCCTCCAATGTTAATATTGTTGGTACCAAATGGATATTTAATAACAAGTCTGATGAATATGGCACAATTATTAGGAATAAAGCTAGACTTTTCGCTCAAGGATATTCACAAATTGAAGGTATCGATTTTGACGAAACCTTTGCACATGTGGCATGCCTTGAGTCCATTAGACTTCTATTAGCTCATGCTTGTTTTCTCAAGGTTAAGCTTTTCTAGATGGATGTAAAATTTGTGTTTCTAAACGGGATTTTAAAAGAAAAAGTCTATGTTGCTCAACCAAAAGGGTTTGAAAACCGTGATTTTCTAGCTCATGTTCTCAAACTCAAAAAGGCTTCTTATGGGTTAAAACAAGCACCTAGAGCCTGGTTTGAAAAACTTACCACTTCTCTTATTAGGAAAGGTTTTTTAAGAGGTTGAGCTGATAAGGCCTTGTTTACCAAATGGAGTGGGAAAAACATTGTCATTGCTCAAGTCTGTGTAGATGATATCATCTATGGGTCAAATTCTGAGAAGCTAGCAAAGGATTTTCAAGTTTCACTTGCAAGAGAATTTGAAATGAGCAATGTTGGTGAATTAAAATTCTTTCTAGGATTACAAATTCAGCAACATAAGGATGGAATTTACTTATCCCAAGAAAAGTATGCAAGGGATCTTGTGACAATATTCGGCTTGGATAAGTCTTCTCCAAAATTGACACTTATGCCTACTACTGGTAAACTACATAAAGATGAGAAAGGAGTAAAAGTAGATCAAAAGTTGTATCGATCTATTATTGGAAGCCTTTTATATCTAACAGCTACTAGACCTGGTATTTCTTTTAGAGTTGGTTGTTGTGCCAGGTTTTAGGCTTATCCAAAGGAATCTCATCTTGCAACTGCAAAAAGGATCATACGATATGTCAATCACACTGTCGGGTATGGTCTATCCTACACTTTTGATAGTAACACTGACCTCTCCGCTTATTCTGATGTTGATTGGGCAGGATGTGTAGAAGACATAAAGAGTACATCAGGGGGTTTCTACTATGTAGGATTTAATCTTGTTACTTGGCACAGTAAGAAATAAAATTCACAATCCCTGGCTACATGCGAAGCAGAGTATATTGTTGCCGAGTCATGTTGTACTCAACTTCTATGGATGATACAAATGCTGGCTGACTATGGAGTTGATACTGTAATAATGAAGATCTTTGGTGATAACTCTAGTGCGATTCGAATTACTGAGAATCCCGTTGAGCACTCAAGAACGAAGAACATTGACATAATGTACCATTTTATTCGATATATTTATGAGAATGGTATCATAAATATGGAATTTGTGCCTTCCGAACAACAATTGGCTGACATTCTCACCAAACCATTAGACACTGCCACTTTTCAGCACCTATGGAAGTCTATTGGTGTTGTTTTAATTCATTAGCTATTTTCGTAACTCTTGCCCCTGTGCTTATCTCGATCTTTTGGGCAATTTAGTTTGAACTCCAGTAGGTCTACGCCATGTTTGTGTTTGATTCACATAGGTTGATTTTCTGTAGTATGTTTTGTTCAAAATCCTTCTTTTCTTTTGAAATTAAGGTCACTCTTGTTGTTCCCTCGGGAATGACATTATATGGGGGAGAGTTCTTCTGAACTTGTGCTTAATTGCAAAATATTTGTGGGGAGTGCGGCAGTGGAATATTAGAGGGGTTATCTTGTATATTTATAAACACCTTGATGAATGCATTTAGCTTCGGCTTTATGATTGCATCTAAACAAGATGATATACATTTACCTTTGGTCATGAAATGTCTCTTACGGAAATTTCATTAGGATCCCGTTCTTGTACCTTTGCCAATGTTATTGACAAAAAGGGGGAGAATTAATATGTAGCTCATACTAAAAATACATATGATTTTAGGATCATTATGTAAGGGGGAGTGGTTTCCATGTGAGATGGAATATTGACTAAGGGGGAGTGAAGTATCACCATAGTATTGTTGTTAAAGTTGTGATGCAATTGGACTTTGACGTTGTGTAATAATACTATGACACTGTATAACAATGATTGAGAACTTTTGTTTTCTCATTGTTATATCTACGGATTTTCAACAACGGTGATACTAAACTTACAACCTTTGGGATCATTGGAAAACTTGGAAGTGACGAAGATTTCGAGTATTGTTGAAGATTAGACATGTGGAATAGGAGCTACAAAGTTTATTTATATATTTTTTGTATTCCATATGTATTAATAGTTTTTCCACTAAAATTGACAAAGGGGGATATTGTTAGAGCATTGCTCGGTCGAACTCGCATGCATTGCTATCTCAAGCATGTTTGTCAATGTTAGTGATCAAAACTATAAAGTCTTGATTTCTAGTCTACTATAGCTAAGGTCTCGGACTAGGATAGAAAGTGTAGTTGAGCTCAAGAATTCAATGACAATCATCATACAAGATAAAGGACTACTCAAGGAACCAGTGGATCTTCATCGACTAAAAGGTATGTGGAGACTTGAACTTATCTATCACTCAAAAGTCTATCTATTATATCTCCTATCTTGAGACAAAAGTCGTATTACTATATAGACTAAGAATATACACATATGTCATTTCGAGCTGAGTATATCTCGCTTATTTATTTCTCGAAATGTGCATTGGTAAAGCTTTCGCTTTATCCAAGTTCATCTTTACCTAGTGACGAATGTCATGTTATGTTTCAATCATTTTGGAAATCTCTCTGACGAAAAATAGTTTGCCCTTTGAGAATGTTTCAACGATTGAAATGAGAGTTTAGACAATATAACCATTGGAGGATATAAACATTATTGTGGAAACACATATATGTATAAGTCCTTATTGCTTGAACCAAATTTTGCGAACTTTGTTGATCAAGTGAAACCGGAACATGAGCCGTCGACTCAGTCCGCGAACTGGCGTAGTTCTCGAACACGAGAATTTTTGCTGGAGTTATAGCTCAGTTTCAGTCCGCGAACTGACGGAAGTTCTCGACCCGAGAATTTATGCTGGAGTTTGTAATCTCCAACCGGTTGACTTGAGTCCGCGAACCCAATCCGCGAACTTGAGTAGGTTATGTCTAAAAACGATGTTTGTAAACTTATTTTAATAATCTAAGGAATGTTATTGCAAACCGTGGCTTTATAGTTCATGAATCGATTCAAGTGAATCACATCATTTTTGCTTCAATCTTGTTTTTTGTAGTACATGGGATCTCATAACAATTGAACAACTCTCTGTATAGTTCATTTGATTCATTTGGACTAGTTATGGTGAAGAAGAATATGGTTGATATGAAAGTTATCATTTGGCTAACCATTTGGTTGACTAGTGTTGAACCAACAAATGTACAAGTTTGGGTACGGTTACACAAACCCCAAATCGTCAAATACATGTGTATAACAAGCTATGTTTTCAATCTAACGGTTGATAAATATTAGCTTGTATCTAATCAGGTTTTCATCTGACGGTGAATATTGAATGGTTTATTACCAAGCTAACATTGATTGCAAACCATGATTTGAAAGACTATATAAGGGAGGAATCTAGCAACTGGGAAACCTAATCCCCACACATTCTGTGCGATACTAGTTTGCTAAGCTAGAGTCAATTCGATCTGATCTTTTTGTTTCTATCATACGAGTACAATTGTAATAATTGGCTTGATATTTCTATCTCCGATAGGAAAGATATAAAAGTAATCACAAACATCTTCGTCTCATCGTTTGTGATTCCACAATATCTTTTTTTGTTGCGTCGATTAAGACTATTGTGAGGTGATTGATAAAACTGAGCTGTTTTTCGGGAATATAAGTCTGGTTTTATTGATTGGTTCCTGTTCACCTTGATTTATCAAAATACGGAACAAAACTCATAGGTTTATTCGTGGGAGACGAATTTATCTATCTTATAGACTTTTCTGTGTGAGGCAGATTTGTTTATTAAAGTCTTCTACTTTGGGTCGTAGCAACTCTTGGTTGTGGGTGAGATCAGCTAAGGGAATCAAGTGCGCAGTATCCTGCTAGGATTAGAGGCATAGGTGCATAACTGTACCTTGGATCAGTGTGAGATTGATTGGGGTTCAACTACAGTCCAGACCGAAGTTAATTTGGAGTAGGCTAGTGTCTGTAGCGGCTTAATACAGTGTATGTTTAAGCTGGACTAGGTCCCGGGGTTTTTCTGCATTTGCGGTTTCCTCGTTAACAAAATTCTGGTGTCTGTGTTATTTCTTTTCCGCATTACATTTTTATATAATTGAAATAATACAGGTTGTGCATTATTCAATCAATTAGAATATCCGACCTTATTGGTTATTGATTTAAATTGATTGACACTTGGATATTGGTCTTTGGTACCATCAAAGTTATCTCACTTTGATTAAGACTCGCAGATTGTATTTGCTAGAGTAAATCAAATCGAGAGATAGAGATAATAAACTCCTTGAGATATTTTCTATTGATTGAGTCGAACTGTCTAGTTGATTCTCTAGAAAGTAACTCGGAGTTGTCCATAAATATTACTAATTGAAATTTTGGGTGTGGTTGTTAGACCCTCGCTTTTTCACTAACGGTGGTTGAACTTTGATTGCACATAGTTTGTTTATGCTTGAGAATCTTCTCTCTGATATAAGATTCACTCAAACTAGTTCAAGGTTTCGACAAGGATCTTCAGACTTTTGTTAGATCTAAAGAAGATCTTGTGATAATCCATTGTTAACAGACTCTGTTCTGTGTGTGATTGATCACAAGAGATTCAAGTAGTTGTGTGTAGGTGTTTATTGAAGATCTAAGAAGATTTGAAGAAAAAGAAAAGATAGAAAATTTCTGACTTGGTTTTATAATCTTTGGTGTGCACAATACTTGTTTCGGTAATAGAGGATCCAATTAATAATCGGTTTATCCTTGTGGTAGATTGGATTGATTAATCAGAAGATCGGCATCAACACAATTCTTTGGATTAAGAGTATTGTTGGCTTAATCTTAACGATTACCTTTTGTTGATTGAACATAGGATAGATCTTGGAACCTGGCAAAGGAGTTTATGTTAAGATAAACAGAAGAGCCTTTGTGAAACTCATATCACTTGGTTGAAGAGAGTTGATACCAAACAGATTTGTTGTTCCTTTACTGTTTGGAATACGAACCAAAGGAATTGGTCCAAGTATGTGACTTTTTTACAGGTTGGAGGCGTGGGAATACATACAGAACTAGGTGAACTATAGGTTTAGTTGCTTGGTTTCAACTATACGAAGTTGGTTTATTTTGTATAGCGGCTTAATCCTGAGATTATTCAATTCTAGACAAGGTCCCGGGGTTTTTCTTCATTTGCAGTTTCCTCGTTAACAAATTCTTGATGCGTCATTTACTTTATATTTCCGCATTATAATTATTTTATTATAATTAAAGTAAATTGCACAAACGTTAATTCATATTGATACGTGAATCCTATTGAGTTTGGTTAAGTCTGAACCTTTGTATCAAGTAAACATACTTCGTTGTTGTATTGTATCGATCTCGTATCCATAGAAGATCACACGAAGTGTGAACCGATTAGGTGCATTGTATCGACTCAATCCATATATAATCACTTTCATAGAAAGGACTTATAGGAAGGAGAAGTTTTAGCTTGAGGTATATTTTGGTACCCTCGCCTTTTCACGATGTCTTACTTCTCTAGGATGAGTGTTTGTCAAAGAAAGAAGGATAGACAAAACCAACGTTCATTTAATGAGCTGAAAGCTCATACTTGTGTAAATTAATCACAAGGTTGATATCTCACATACAAAAAAACCTAGTTGTGAGAGAATTGAATAGGTATGCTCTTAACAAAGTGACTCTAATTATCTAGCTAATTTCTTATCGTTCTTAGATGGATAATTGATCAAACACTTTTACATGAGTATTGTCTTATCATTCCTTTTTTTTTTTTTGCCTAAAGAGGTAAAAGCGTGGACTTTTTCCGTGCAGAGCTTTGTGAACCCTCCTCTTAAGGGTACACGGACGGTTTCGGGGTCTCTCATAAACCTATTGTGTAAACCCTAAGTCTCTCGAATTTATTTATATACCTATCCTATTGAGTTGAATTCCTTACTCTAGGATTCATATTATCAATGGCTTCTTCTTCCTGCTCGTGGGATTTACCTAAAGACTTCGTTGATGACGCGATATATTTCAAATTCGATAAAGAGAAGGGAACTTTTATTGAAGACGAAGGTTCTTTTCCTCAATCTTTTGATTCCTATTCAGATATACAGGAGGTTGAAGATATCTCATCAGATGTAGTTCTCGACTTCCTCAGGAATTTTGAGGAGGCAAAGCGGCAACTTGTTGATACGATGCAGTATCTTGATATGGTAAGAACTGAGTTGAAAAAGGTTCAGTCTGACCTTGTTCTCATGAAAACCCGTGTTAAAGAACTTCCCAATAAGGATATCCTCTCCAAAGTTGCATAGGATGATGTCATTCACAAGCTCCAGGACCTCAAGACTCAAGAAGGTCCCGAATTATCTATATGATTTTAGTTCGGATTGCCATTGAAGTGTTTTTGGTTTAGCCTGTTTTGACTTTGTTTGCCTAGTAAATCTTTTATTTTCTTGTTTTTGTTTATAAGAATAACTAGAGGTTGGAATAGCCATTATTGTGATTACACATAGCTATGTCCAACGTTTTCATCTTCATGTTTTTATATTTATTGATTTAAATCCTAAACTTGTTTGGAAGATGATTTTTGCAGTATTAATCTTTATGATTTTATATATTTCAATATTTTTATGGGATATGTGTGTTTACGTCCGTGAACTTGATTGTCTCATATGTTGTCAAAAGTAAAGTCGTTCATGAGTTGATATGCAAGTATTGATGAAAGAATGAATGGACTTTTGATAAATACAAAAGTTAAGCCTATTATGTCAATTTTTGATGGAAGATAGGTTAAAATCTTTTGTAATTCAAGGATTATGTCTATTGTATGTCATTGTGCAAATGGTGATGGAAACATAGAATGAATCCTTGTGTATTCCGCAGTAATTGATCTTCCCTGATCCATTTTTGTCTATTACTGTGAGGCTCCGTAATATGTCTTATGTTGAGCACTGGACAACCAAGTTGATTATTTTTGTGATTAGTTTAGTTGTGTTCCGTAAGGTACTTTATGTTGAGCATTTTGAACTAAATTAATCATCTTGTTTGGTTATTTAGTTATGACTCCGTAAGTTGTCTCTAGTTTGAGCGTTTTTGACTAGGTTGATTATTTTCATGATTAACTTATACATTGCTCCATAGACTTTCTTATGTGAGTATAAACAATTAAATTAATTACTTTTGTGATTAGTTTAATTTTGTATTTCGGTTAGATTAATTATGGGTTCTCTTGTGATTAATCTAATTGTGTTCTTAAGTCTCCATAATTTTACTTGTGTTGAGCATATTCGGTTACATTTGTAATTGAATATTTTTTGGATTCAAATTCATACTTGTATGTGATTTGTTATCCAAAGAAATCCTTGTTTTCTTTTGAAATTAAGGTCGCTCTTGTTGTTCCTTAGGGAATGACATTTAATGGGGGAGAGTTCTTTTAAACTTGTGCTTAATTTCCAAATCTTTGTGGAGAGTGCGGCTGTGGAATATTATAGGGGTTATATTATATCTTTATAGACTCCTTGATGAATGCATTTAGCTTCGGATTTATGATTGCATCTAAATAAGATGATATATACATTTACCTTTGGTCATGAAACGTCTCTTACGGAAATTTCATTAGGATCCCATTCTTGTACCTTTGCCAATTTTATTGACAAAAAGGGGGAGAATTAATATGTAGTTTACACTACAAATACGTATGGTTTTCGGATCATTATGTAAGGGGGAGTGGTTTCCATGTGAGATGGAATATTGACTAAGGGGGAGTGACATATCACTATAATATTATTGTTAAAGTTGTGATGCAATTGGACTTTGACGATGTGTAATGATACTATGACACTGTATAACGATGATTGAGAACTCTTGTTTTCTCGTTGTTATAGCTATGTATTTTCAACAACGATGATGCTAAACTTACAACCTTTGGGATCATTAGAGTACTTGGAAGTAACGAATATTTCGAGTAATGTTGAAGATTAGACATGTGGAATAAGAGCTACAAAGTTTATTTTATATATTTATTGTATTCCATATGTATTGATAATTTTGTCACTAAAATTGACAAAGGGGGATATTGTTAGAGCATTGCTCGGTCAAACTTGCATGCGTTGCTATCTCATGTATGTTTGTCAATGTTAGTGATCAAAACTATAAAGTCTTGATTTCTAGTCTACTATAGCTAAGGTCTCGGACTAGGATAGAAAGTGTAGTTGAGCTCAAGAACTCCATGGGAATCATCACACAAGACGAAGGACTACTCAAGGAACTGGTGGATCTTCATTGACTAAAAGGTATGTGGAGACTTGAACTTATCTATCACTCAAAAGTCTGTCTACTCTATCTCCTATCTTGAGACAAAAGTCGTTTTACTATATAGACTAATATTATACACATGTGGTATTTCGAATCGAGTATACCTCGCCTATGTATTTCTCGAAATATGTGTTGGAAAAGCTTTTGCTTTAGCCAAGTTCATCTTTACCTAGTGGTGAAAGTCATGTTAAGTTTCAATCGCTTTGAAAATTGCTCTGACGAAAAATGGTTTGTGAATAACAACTATATAACGTCCTCTGAGAATGTTTTAATGATTGAAATGAGAGTTTAGACAATATAACCAATGGAGGATATAAGCATTGTTGTGGAAACACATATATGTATAAATCCTTATTCCTTGAACCAAAGATTGCGAACTTTGTTGATCAAGAGAACCGGAGAAGTGCGTGAGCTTCAGTCCGTGTACCCAGTTCGCGAACTGGCAAAGTTCTCAAACCCGAGAATTTCTGCTGGAGTTTGTGAACTCCTTCCGGTGACTTAAGTCTGCGAACCCAGTCTGCAAACTTGAGTAGGTTATGTCTAAAAACGATGTTTGTGAACTCATCTGTATAAACTAAGGAATGATATTGCAAACTGTGGCTATGTAGTTCATGAACCGATTCGAGTGAATCAAATCGTTTTTACTTCAATTGTTTCTAGTGTAGTACATAAAGATCTAAGCAATTGAACAACTCTCTAACTAGTATATTTTAGTCATTTGGACTAGTTATATGGTGAAAAAGAATATGATTGATATGAAAGTTATCATATGGCTAACCATTTGGTTAACTATTGTTGAACCAAATAATGTACAAGTTTGGGTACGGTTACACAAGCCTAGAAACTTGCATTACATGTGTCTACAACAAGCTAAGTTTTCGATCTAACGGTTGACAAATATTAGCTTGAATCTAATAAGGTTTTCATCTAACGGTGAATATTGAATGCTTTGTTTCTAATCTAACATTGATTGCAAACCCTGATTTGAAAGACTATATAAGGGATAACTCTAGCAACTGGGAAACCTAATCCCCACACCTTACTTGTGATACTAGTTGCATAGCTAGAGTCGATTCTCCTTTAACCTTTGGTTTCTTTTTCTAAACCAGCTTAACGACTTAAAGACTTCATTGGGATTATGAAGCCAGACCGATACTACTTTTATCGTAGTTGTGTGATCCGATCTTGCATCTTCTACCGTACGAGTACAATTGTAATAATTGGATCGAGATTTCTATCTCCGAAAGGAAAGATATAAAAGTAATCACAAACATATTTGTCTCATCGTTTGTGATTCCACTATATCTTTTTTCGCTGCGTCAATTAAGACTATTGTGAGGTGATTGATAAAGCTGAGCTGTTCTTTGGGAATATAAGTCTGGTTTTATCAATTGGTTCATGTTCACCTTGATTTATCAAAAGACGGAACAAAACTTGTAGGTATATTCGTGGGAGACGGATTTATCTATTACAGTAGACTTTTATGTGTGATACAGATTGGTTTATTAAACTCTTCGACTTTGGGTCATAGCAACTCTTAGTTATGGGTGAGAATAACTAAGGGAATCAAGTGCGTAGTCTCCTGCTGGTATCAGAGGCGTAGGAGCATAATTGTACCTTGGATCAGTGTGAGATTGATTGGGGTTCAACTACAGTCCAGACCGAAGTTAACTTGGAGTAGGCTAGTGTCTGTAGCAGCTTAATATAATGTATGTTTAATCTGGACTAGGTCCCGGGGTTTTTCTGCATTTGGGGTTTCCTCGTTAACAAAATTCTGGTGTCTGTGTTATTTCATTTTCCGTATTATATTGTTTATCTTTATAATTGAAATAATACAGGTTGTACGTTGTTGATCAATCAATTAGAATATCCGACCTTTTGGTTGCTGATTTAAATTTATTGACACTTGGATGGTACCATCCAAGTTATCTCTCTTGTATTTAAATTGAGACTCGCAGTTTGCTTAAGTAAGATTTAAATCGAGAGAGAGAGATATAAACTCTTTGATATACTTTTCTATTGATTGAGTCTAACTGTCTAGTTGATTCTCATAAAAAGTATATTGGAGTTTGTCCATACAGATTGCTAATCGAAATATTGGGTGTGGTTGTTAGACCCCCGTTTTTTCACATTTTATGGGGGAGAGTTCTTAATTGAACTTGTGCTAATTGCCAAATCTTTGTGGGGAGTGTGGCTGTGGAATATTATAGGGGTTATCTTGTATCTTTATGAGAAAGTGGGGGTACAACAACCTCACCCAATATTTAGCTTAGAAATCTTTATGGACTAACTCCAATATACTTTTAAAAGAATCAACTAGACAGTCAGACTCAATCTTAATAAAAAGTATATCAAATAGTTATATCTCAATTTCTCGATTCAATCCTTACTCAAGCAAATAGCAATGTGTGAGTCTAATTGAAAACAAGAGAAACTAACTTGAACGGTACCAAAGACCAATGTTCAAGGACCAATCAATTTCAATCAACAACCAAAGGTTGGATTTACCAATTGACCGATTCAACGCACAACCTGTGATATTTCAATTATATAACAAAATATAATGCGGCAAAGAAATAACATAGACACCAGAAGTTTTGTTAACGAGAAAATCGCAAATGTAGAAAACCCCCAGGACCTAGCCCAGATTGAATACCACATTGTATTAAGCCGCTACAGATACTAGCCTAAGTTTAAAGGAGAATCGACTCTAGCTTATACAACTAGTATCACATAGTAAGTGTGGTAATTAGGTTTCCCAGTTGCTAGAGTTCTCCTTTACATAGTCTCCAAATCAGGGTTTGCAATCTAAGTTACCTTGGTAACAAAGCATTTAATATTCACCGTTAGATGAAAACCTGATTAGATTCAAGCTAATATCTTTCAACCGTTAGATCGAACTTAGCTTGTTATACACAAATGAAATATACGTCATTTAGGTTGGAGTAACCGTACCTAAACATGTACACCTAGTTGGTTCAACAATAGTTAACCAAATGGTTAGCCATATGAGCACTTTCATATCAACCTTATTCATCTTCACCATAACTAGTCCAAATGACTCAAATGAACTAGTTCAAATGTTGTTCAATTGCTTAGATCTTATAGAAGTATACAAGACACATTTGAAGTAAAATAGGTTTTGATTCACTCGGATCGATTCATGAACATTATAGCCACGGTTTGCAAATTGCATTCCTTAATATATAAATGTTTTAGTTCATGAACAAACCAATTTTAGAAAGTGACACACTTAAGTATGTGTATGGGTATGCGTACTCAAGTAACCGGATTTGAGTTTTTTTTGGCTTCCAAATTCAGCTGAAATTCGCGGACGTGAACTTTCCGCCAGTATGCGTATGGGTACGCATACTTAGGTAACCAGATTGAGTTGGTTTTGATTTCCAAACTCAGCAGAAATTCATGGACGTGAACTTCCGCCAGTATCTTGGTTTTGAGTTGGTACTGATACTACCAAGTTTCTATCAACCATTTAGTACACACACAAGTACGCATACATTTGGTTCCCGGTTTTGGACTTATGCACTAATGCGCGAACACATTATATGCTTATATCCAAAGATGATTACATGTTTTAAACTCTTTATTTCAATCATTGAAATATTCTTAGAGGATGTTAAATAGAGGTTATTCACACACTATTTTTCATCAAAGTAATTTTAAAGATATTGAAATAATCAACATGACTTTCGTCACTTGTAAAGATGAACTTGGCCAAAGTGAAAGCTTACCAACACATATTTTGAGAAATTGATAAGCGAGATAAACTCAGCTCGAAATAGCAAATGTGTATAATTGAAGTCTATATAGCAATACAAATTTTGTCTCAAGATATGAGATAGAGTAGATAGACTTTTGAGTGATAGATAAGTTCAAGTCTCCAGATACCTTTTTGTCGATGAAGATCCACCAGTTCCTTGATTAGTTATTTGTCTTTGCATGATGAATGTCGTGGAGTCTAAAGCTCAACTACACTTTCTATCATAGTCCGAGACTTAGCTATAAGTAGACTAGAAATCAAGACTTATAGTTTCGGCAACTAAACTTGACAACAAGCTTGAAATAGCAACGCTTGCGAGTTCGACCGAGCAATGCTCTAACAATCTCCCCCTTTGTCAATTTTAGTGACTAAACTATCAATACATATGGGATACAAAATAAATAAATTTTGCAGCTTCTCTTTGACATGCATGATCTCCTTGGTTCTTCAACATTACTCAAAATATTCGTCACTTCCAAGTACTCCAATGATTCCAAAGATATTCAAATCAACATCACTGTTATTGAAGTTCCATAGCCATAACAATGAGAAAGAAAAAGCTCTCAATCATTGTTACACAGTGTCATAGTATTATTACTCAGCATCAAAGTTTAATTGTATCACAACTTTGACAACAATACTATGGTGATATGTATCATTCCCCCTTAGTCAATACTTCATCTCACATGAAACCACTCCCCCCTTACATAATGATCCGAAAACCATATGTATTTATAGTGTGAACTACACATTAATTCTCCCCCTTTTTGTCAATAAAATTGGCAAATGTACGAAAACTAGTGGGATCCTAATGAAATTTTCATAGGGACACTTCATGACCAAAAGAAAGCACATATCAACTTTTTAGATGCAATCATATAGCCAAAACTAAATGCATTCATCAAGGAGTTATAAAGATACAAGATAACCCCTATACTATTCCACAGCCGCACTCCCCACAAAGATTTGGCAATTAAGCACAAGTTCAATTAAGAACATTCCCCCATAAAATATCATTCCCGAAAGAACAACAAGAGCGACCTTACTTTCACAAGAAAAGAAGGATTTCTTTGGACAACAACAAATCATATAAGAATATGAATTTGTATCCCAAAATACTCGATTAAATTAATCACAAGAGAACCCATGATTAATTCAACCGGAATACTCAGCTAAATTAATCACAAGAGAACCCCTGATTAATCTAATTGTAAAAATGCTCAACATAAGAAAACTTATGGAGCCGCACAGTATATACATAAAAAATATGGATCAGGGAAGATCAATACTGCGGAATAAACAAAGATTCATTCTATCTTTCATCACTATTTGCACAATGACATACAATAAACTTAATCTTTGTAAACAAAAGCTCATCCTTTCTTCATCAATATTTTCATAATGACCTAAAAGGCTTATCTTTTGTTTGTCAGAGGTTCATTCAATCTTTTATCAATACTTGCATATCGACATATGAAAGACTTAACTTTTGACGACGTATGGGACAATCATAGTTCACGGGCGCAAACACACATATCCCATAAAAAATTGAGATATATAAAACCATAAAGACTATTACTGCAAAAATCATCTTCCAAACAAACTTTAGAGTTTAAATAAATAAATCTAAAAACATTGAAGATGAAAACGTTGAACATAGCTATGTGTAATCATAATAATGGCTATTCCAAACTCTAGTTATTTTGCTTAAAACACAAGAATAAAATTCTCATAAGAAGTTTTCCTAGACATTGAGACCTCTAAAAAATTCTTTATCGTCCCTGAACTCCTTGTTGTTAACAACCATTGGAACATACAGTTTGTGAAGATAGGAATCAATTCTAACAAACCTTCTTGGTTGATGATGTTGAACCAGGGCATTCTGAATTTCAAGAGTTCTCATAATAAAAGCCTTTATTTGTTGAATCACCTTTCTTGCCTCTTTCAACTCTTCTAGAACATCAGAAAACTTCTCAGAATTTTAAGAAACAACTCTTGGCTTCCTCACATTCCTTCTTTTTCTTTTCAAAGTTGGAGGTAATGGATATCTTTATTTTTCCTTCATGATTGATGGCTTACCAATCATATTAACATCTTTTCTATCAGAAGACATAATGCTTGGAGTATCCATATGTGTACGGGTTTGTGAGAGGAAATCACAACTTAGTCTCAACAAGCAGTTTTAAGATAAAAGAGTTTCAGGGAAGGAAAAAGGAAGGTAGGGTTACGAAACCTTTATACACTTAAAGGATTCACGTACGCACAACTCATACCCTATAAAAGGCAGAATTGTCAATTTTAACCCTCTTTTATTGATTAAACAGGAAAGTCCTTTCCAATATCAATTAGAAATGAAAAGCATCATGAATTCCAGGCTTTCAAAACAAAGCAAAACTCACAAAAGAGAAAAAACAAAAACATTCTCTTCCTAAAGCCTAAGATGTGCACAATCTTGTCTCTTTTGATCAGGCACATGAGACAAGACGCACCATACAACACAATCAAGTTGTGCTGCGGTGAACAACAATCTGTCCACAATGACCTCTTTGAACAGAATTCATTGAACCATGTCTATCAAAATGTTTAGACCATACTCTTTTCTCTAGTGGTCTTGACAAATCCTTGGAAACTAACTTCTTTGACGAAGATAAAATCTTACATACCTCTGTGGTTTTTTGAACAAGTTTGAGCTTGTTTGTTAATTGATTTTCTCTTCATTGAAGTTTGTTGGCATGCCTCAGTTTGTGTATATACTTGAAACACTTTGACAGTTCATGGCCCTTGAGCGAACAATATGAGCATGTCAACTTGGAATATGATTCAGGTACCCGAGATGTGTAAGCTCATAATAAATTATACAGAGAGTTTCCAACGGAAAGGTCATCTTTTTCTTCCAGATTAGTTGAGTTCTCTTCTGAAAGAATATCATGATTGATGTATGTATTGCTACAATTATCAAAATCAATATTTTCACAAAGAAGTACAACACTTGACTTTTCGTCTTTATTAGAATTATAGTTGTTAGACATTTCATCAAGAGTTGCAGCAATACCTTTGTTTCCAGTGTACTTCTTTCGATTTGGACACTCATTTGCAAAATGACCAAAACCTTTACACTTAAAGCACTATGGCATATCCTCGTCATCAGCCTCGTCAGCATCCCTGTTTTTATGAGGAATGCGATTGTGAGGTTTATCTTACGACATGGGCCTGTCTCTGGAGAAACGTTTACTTATCTTCAATAGAAGATCTCTAAAGTGTCTTGTGATTAACGAGACTGACTTATCAAGATCTTCATCTGATGAATTAGCCTCTAAAAGATCATCATCAGAGACGAAAACACTTTTACTTTTATCAAGTAATTTAGTGTTCTTTTGTGCTTTAAAGGCAACATCCTTTCCGATTTTGGATGTGTGCACATGATCAAAGATATTTAGCTTCCCAACCAACGTATTTCTGGAGAGAGAATCAAGGTTATTTCCTTCAACGATGGCATGCTTCTTAGAATCGTATCTAGATGGCAGCGATCTGTGAATTTTCATCACAATGTCCTTTGCAAGAATAATCTTACCCAATGCAAAAGATGCATTAACAATTTCAGACACTTTGTGATTAAACTCATCAAATGAATCTTCATCTGTCATACGAAGGTTTTCCCAATCAGAATTTAGGTTTTGAAGCCTGGCTTTCGTTTCGATGGTATTCCCTTCAAATACGATTTTTAAGATATCCCAAGCATCTTTAGAACGAGTGCATGTAGTCACATGGTGCTGAAGATTTAGGGTAATGGCATGTATGATGGCATTCAAACCGTCGGAATTTTTCTTTGCAGCAAGTATCTCAGCAGCGTCATATGTACCAATATCTTTAGGTATGGTTGCATCTCCTACTGCCACAACGGAAGCATCATAGCCATTAACTACATAAATCCATGATTGAAAATCACGCGCTTGAAGAAAGGAACGCATATCAATTTTTCACCACAAGTAATTTGAGCCATCGAAGACTGGTTGTACGTTTATAGAAAAAACAATTATATCCATAGAGTCAGATCGATACAAACACAGACTTATAAGGTCTTATATGTGTTTGCCTGCTCTGATACCAATTGAAAAGGTGGGGGTACAACAACCTCACCCAATATTTCGCTTAGCAATCTGTATGAACTAACTCCAATATACTTTTAAGAGAATCAACTAGATAGTCAGACTCAATCTTAATAAAAAGTATAGCAAAGAGTTATATCTCAATTTCTCGATTAAATCCTTACTCAAGCAAATAGCAATCTGCGAGTCTAATTGAATGCAAGAAAAATTAACTTGAATGGTACCAAAGACCAATGTTCAAGTATCAATACTTTCCGGTATTCTTAGACAGCAGCATACCAAAGTTATATATGGAGGTGAAGGGACACCCTATCACCATGGTAGTCTCCTCGCTATCATCAGCCTTAACTAATAAACATGAATTAAAAATTAAAACAAAGAACACAACCAGAGAAAAGCGTAAACTACCAGCTGCCATTCCTGAGCTTGAGAAAAGAGATTTTAGAGAGAAAAAAATATTGAGAACTTTGAGAGAGAGAAAAATTGA
Source organism: Papaver bracteatum (assembly GCA_023529315.1). Lineage (NCBI taxonomy): Eukaryota > Viridiplantae > Streptophyta > Magnoliopsida > Ranunculales > Papaveraceae > Papaver > Papaver bracteatum. The sequence continues at coordinate 372,481 of JAJJWX010003865.1, read as the reverse complement.
GACGGAATATTTATGAGACCTATGAGGGTGTGGTCGAGTATTTATAGGTTTATTGAAGTTGGCTTCTTTGAATTCCTAGTACAGTTTGGATTGATTACTTGAGAAACTATATATTATACTTAGTTTCTGATTAGGAAAGCTTACTTAATGTGAAAGAGTCTGAAAACCGACCAGATTATTTTGAGAAAAGTAAATCATATCGACCTGATGGCCAAAGGACTAATAAACTTCTAGCATGTTTAGATGGTTGAGTTAAAGGCTTCTCATATCACTTTTGTAACAGGAATGCTTGGAAATCATCCGCAAAGTCATGTTTAGCTGTGCCCTTGAGAGAGAAGCTATAGCACTGGACTAACTCGTCATTGTCTAGCTGTGCCCTTGGTTTTGGGAGTATGGACACCGGAGAAAGCAGTATTTTCACAATTGAACAACAAAAAATATTTCTGTGGCCTCCACATGATACAGTATGAAATTGCAGTGTCATATATGGTAATACTACAATGTTATCATATCAAAGACGAAAAGAAAACAGATGCCCAAATTTATAGACAAAATAGAAGTAAAAAAAAAAAAAAAAAACTATTTCGAGAAATCTTCATCCTTCACACAGTTTGCTACCTAGAAGTTTGTTTGCGTCCTTTGATTAATAAAATTCTCCCATCACAAACCAGACATACTTAAAGCTGAGTTCCATAACTTGTAGTAGTGAGAGATCATAGTTCCTCGTCTTCTAAATCACGACCCAGAATGAATGCGTGTATTTCAGTCCAACTAGAAACAGTGTAAAGAATACCAGATAGACCACCCATCCAGAGAATACTGTTGCAACTGTTGGAGTGTTTTTTCTGTTTCTCCACCACACCGGCATACAGAGGTACAAATCTAACACCAAAGTGTTTTCCCACCTCAATTAAGCGTCTGTTTGACCCAATCACAATGCCAATATCAGCTTCGAGCAGGCACAGCAAGTCACCTACTGAGGTACCAATGAACACAGAAAGGGCATCCACGCCATGTTCATCTTCATTCTCCTGCACCATGTCCTCGAAATACTTAAGTTTATCTGTAACAGACTGATGTGCCTGACGAATTACTTCACCAGTGAAGATTCCATCCGCATAACTGAACGCATTCCCATCTACTTCCAATGTGTCTAAACCACCTGGTAAAAACATACATATTCACTTAAAAAGTACCCTAGGAGCATAAACTAGAACATAATCTCATGACCAGGACCTTGTGAAGTGATAGCTTCCCCACAGTGAAAAGATTAATATAGAGATAAGTTGGATGATAACATAGAAAACACCTGAATTTCAGTAGTAATCTGTACAGATAAAATATAGAAGTTTCACTAGTGAAAAATGATTTAGTACCTGAAAGAGCCGACCTAGTTAGCTCCTCGCTCCAACATGACATTATATTGACAGATGCATCGAGCTTGTTCACCTTCTTGAAAAAATTCATACAACCATTTTTAAGTATCATACATTTGCCAGCTTGCTTTATGTCCTCCAAGCTTATGCCCTTCAGTACACCAGAATCAAATATTCTTGAAACAGCTTGTCCCTCAGAGGATGAGAGCTCTACAAGGGCACTGTGGAGTCCGCGATAATTAAAACTAAGAGCTGCAATGAAAAATAAAAGAAGACGCGAGGTTGAGATTTGAATGCTTAGACATCTAAGCAGTAACACTTGCTTTCTTTCAGTTTACAAATAGCTTAAAACGTCCTAGATAATTATAACATGTCTATTCACGATTAAATTGTCTGATCATACCTTTTTCACCAAGCATAATTTTCTTTATACAGTTATCATACTCGAAAGTAGACTGCTGGGAAAGAAGCTCCCAAGTATTCTTCAAATCTTCTGATGTAATGTGAGAAGGTTTGTCTCTATCCTGACCCTGCAGTAGCTGATCAGCTTTTTGAGCAGTCATTATTGCAATGTTTTCTAAAACTCCCAAAGAACCCAGATCAGTACATGTAAAATCATAATCCGCAAATAGTATCAGACGCTCCTTAGGATCAAGCTTTGTATATACTGGGATGATCAGGGTTTGCTCAGACTGTCGAGAATAAAAGAAGTCCATTTTAAGTCTCATAGCATGACGATAAAGCCTTTCTACGACTTCAATCTCTTCCTGGGCCAAAGAGTTGCATAGCTTATCAAGCAGTATCTCAGCATGCAGATATGATGTCTGAAGTGAAATGTAAAAAAGGTTCATAAGCTCCTTATGCAAATAATATCAATGATTCTCAAAATCTTGAGAAGTGTTTAAAAGGTGAATCAAGGAAAAAGAGCAGTGACTAATGATCAACGCACCTTGAAATTCTCATAAGAATATTCTTTGATCCACTTGCTGCGTGGGTGAGAAGTATCATCAAGAGTAACAAGTTCCCGCACCGCCTTACTAAGAAAGGCATAGAGTCTCAGGCTTGGCGTCATAGCACCAAGAGCATAAGCAGGAATTTTTGACTGATGTATTGGAATTTCATGACCTTGTATATCACCAGATGCAGTCGCTAACAAGAACTCTTTGTATTTCGCTGTTGCAGTGTGAAGAGTGGTTTCTCTTGTAGGGTCTAAACCTAGTTTCTGCACAAGGAGAGCTTCTTCATTACATATAATGGTATAAATTCTTTAAACACATCGAAAATCATGCTAACTACTCGTAGTAAACATACATACAGATGTGTATACACTGCATACGAATCATCCATTAATTCCTTTCCATAAACTTTTATCTAAGTCGGTAGGTTAAAAAAACAGCTGCATTTGATATACATCTACAGTTCACAATTCTTGTTGTTATTTTGCTTACTATACAATTATGAATTATGTATGTAAGTCCAAATACTCTAAAGGCAAAAAAGCTGTGGCACTTGATCTGCATCTACGATTGGCAACTGCAGTTCTATGTATTGTTAAGAGTCCTTTTTCTAAATTAACCAAACTAATTCAAGATTGTTGTGACAAGAATGTGAGCGTTCCGAATTGTCTCTGCTAACTTTATGGAACTACATGTTATGCATCAGGTGTAACATAAGATAATGACAAATTACCCACATGAAACTTCTCGGTAAACATAACTAAATCATAGTGATCTGATGCAAATGAAGAAGTGTGAAAACGAAGATTTCTTTCTAGGATCTAAAGCCAGATTATCATTATCCACTGCATTATAACAAGACATATCCAACGAAATCAACCAAAGAATTTCATAAGAAAAGAAGATAGTTCCTAGGCATCTATGATTCTGATAACAAGCTAAATGAACAATATCACAAGCAACTTATTTCAATTGAAATGACCTAACCTAGTAATCTTGAAAGAAAGAGAAAGATGGAATTCACAAAAAATCTTAATAAAATCCTATTTCAGCATAAATCATAGCAAGAAAATAGAATCCTCATAGTACTCTTACTTGTTCAACAATAGAATTGTGCCTTTCCAGTTCTTGCTTCACATTTTTACTCCAACCTAAGAATGCAGCTTGATCAGAATCATCTTCACATTGATCTGCTGCTAAATTATACCTGAGTATGAACACCAGAACAAATACACATCAAAATCAATACACAAACGCAAGAAAACCAAAAAATTGAAGAAAAAACAATCAAGAAAAGGTTGAAACTTACACTTCCAGAAAATTGTTCAGCAAATGTGCATAGTTAGCAACGAATTCATAAAATTCTTTATCATCTAAACTTCCAGAAGACATGTGAACAAACAAAGGTGAATACCAGAAGTACAGTGCTTCATTCGCACAGTTTTTCCATAATCGTTCTGAAATACTAATCTTAGATTCTGATGATTCTTCAACTTGTTTTGATGATTCTGATAATTCTTCAACTTCTTTTGATGATTCTTCAACTTGTTTTGATGTGGACATGTTGTTGATTTCTTCAACTTGTTTTGATGATTCCTGTAATGTGGAGTTGTAATTAAGCAGAGAGAATAAGAGAAGAAGATATGTTTTCTTGATCAGCTTCAAGAACTAACAAAGAATCCAAGAGAGCAACAAGTATTTATAAGAAAGAAGAAGAGGTTTAACTAACTAACCTGAAGAAGCGCCATTTGTACCTCGGCTGCGCCAAAGAGGCTTGCTTAGCCTTAGCCACGCTTGGCAGTATTTCATACATCGGCTGCCGCTGCTGCGTGATTAGGAATTCATACTCCGAGTTATAACGAGGTTGAATCATCTCTGCTGCTGGTGTAGGGAGTTTTTCACTCTTCAGATAATAAGTAGCAACACCACCCATTGATCATCAAATTGGCAACTAAAGCTATTACTGAAATTAGAAGAAACGATGCATTTGGAACCCTAAAATCCAATCTAAAACTTTAATTGTAGTGAGAAACGATGCAATTTCTGAGAACATCTTCTAGATACCCCAAGTTAGAGTAAATGGATAAGGAAGAAATGTTCGTTTAGTACCGTTTTCCCATGGATTTCGGGCACTCTAGTCCTTGGTTCCAAAGCCCGCTACTTATTAGTCCATTTTTTTTTCCCGGATAGACAGTTTGATCCAAAATATGGATGAGTTAGACTAAGTCTTATGGGGTGCTAGTCTAACAGCTAGATTAGCAGTCAGGACTACCTCCTAAGTCTTATGTGAGTGCTAATCTAGCTGCTAGATTAGCATAGGTGATTGCGATCCTCCACGTTTAATCAAGCGTTCTGTGTTGAATGGTTCCGTCTTAAGTGCAACCAATCTCATTGGCATGTCGAGCAAAAATAAATCTCTCATGAGCGAGACACGAGTTGAACCATTAAATGCGAAAAGTTACTTTCCTCCTAACGAGAATCATTTTATTGTTTTGTAATGTTCGCGTGGACCAATCTAGCATGCTACTTCACATGCTAACAAAGTCTAACGGCTAGATTAGCGATCGGGACTACGCTAGGAAAGAGAACTAGTGTTAAATTTTTTGCTACACTTTTTTTTGGAATGCAACACTTATGTGCTAATCTAGCACCTCCAATCTAGCCCATAAGACTTAGTCTTAGTACCTGGGTTGTACAGACGCTGCATTTTTTGAGCCGTGTCCGCGTCCAATGCGACGCGCGTAGGACGTTGATATGACGCGGGTCCAACACACCAATGTGCGCGTCCCCCGCGCGTCTGGTTTGGACGCACTGATAAATCGGGTTTGAAGTTTTTTTTTTTTTTTTCATTTCCATTTAAACTTCTTCCTTTATTTTTACTATTATTATCTAAATAAAGAAAGACAAACATTTAGATCAATCATTTAGGTTTTTATTAGGGTTTTGTAATTGGAAATGACATCACGTATACCTTTGGTTGAGCATGTGTTGTTCGAAGAATGCATTTTGAATTTTTGATTGTGCCATGTGTTTAATAGTGATTGATTGCTTGACTTTCGGCGTGTATAAACAAACGATCTCTTCTTTTCTTTTGAAATTTATACACATGTAGCACTCTTTTCTAATTTTTAGGATCGAAACACTCGACTTTGTTGTATAAGTACATGATTTTTATATAAATATTATGTAAATAAAATATGTACATACATGTTCGCGTCCTGATTTTATGAGAATTTTGTAGTGTCTGCGCCGTGTCCTGTCCGCGTCTGTGCAACCCGGGTTAGTACAAATTTCAGCCTATCCATAAAATACCCTCATTATCCTTTTTATATTGGGGAAAATATCGTTTGTCCATTTATGTTCGGGCCCACATCAGTTTGGTCCTTTTATAAATCACATTTTCCATTTGGTTCATAATTATTAAAAAATATCAAACAGACAATAATGCCCTCATCTAACTGGTTACCGCCATAAACACAATAACTCCCCTAAAAATGTGTTAACCTTCTCTCTCATTCAGTCTCTTCATTTTCCATTTTCAAAGAAAACTTCTTCGTCTTATTCTCTTCATCTGAGAAAACGAACAGATAACGAACAAACAGTCTTCAAAATCAGTCGAAATCATTTCAATCTTCACAATCGAAATCAAATTAGTCTTTCAAAATCATAAATCGAAAACCCTAGAAAAATTAAAGAAATCAAAACCCTAAAATGAGGAGATCTACTAGGAAAATAGTAGTAGAATCATCTTCAGACGAAGAAGTTGAAGAAAGAAATAGCCAATTAGTTGTATTTTAAGGAGTTAATCAAGTTGAAGAAGAAGCAGTTTTAAAGAAACCAAAAGCAACGAAACCAGCAAAAGGTATAAAAAACCATAATTCGAAGTTCTAAAAGATGATTTTTTGATGTTTATTGTTCTTCTGAAGTTGATTTTTGATATTGAATGTTCATATGAATGAATATTCATCATGTTTTATGTTGTCTGCATGTTGATTCAATTATATTTCAGTTATAGGTAGGGTATATCTTGTCGAAGTTCATTTTGTTGAGTGAAGTTGTAGATTTATTTGATGAAGTTGTAGAATGAAGTTATAAATAGCATATATATTGTCAGGGTTCATTCTTTAGAATGAAGTTGTAAGTCGCATATATATTTATTTTTTGATGTTTGATGAATAATAAGTCCTTCTTTGACTGAGTTCATTTTGTACAATGAAACATGTTTCTTCTTTGATGTTTGCTGGACTTCATTCTTTAGAATGAAGTCTAGAAAAATTGTAGATCTAGATTTTATAGTTCATTATATAGAATGGACTTCATTTTGTAGAATGAAGTCCATTATCTATTGTGTTGGTTCTTCTTTGAAACCCTCATTTTATTGAATGAACTTCGAACTGCTTGAGAGTTCAACCAGTAGAATGAACTGAAGTATTGGTCCTTCTCAAGCTACAATTTATCTTCTTTTATTAGCTAATATTTGTGAAAGTAACCATTGGTTTTTTTTTTTAAATGTAGAAAAGAAGATAAAGTGTAGCTTTGCTGGAGTCATTTCTCTTACTGGTAAGATTAAAGAAATAGAGGAAAAAGGGGCTTTGAATGAAGAACATAGAATGTCTTTGTATAGGAGTCCATAGGGGAATGTAGCAAAAGTATTTCTGAAAGAGGACATTGTTGCTACTGAATGGAATAAGTCAACATCTATTGTCCAAGTTCTCTGTAGTGTACACCGGTTCATTCCTGATGCAAATGATGATACGTTCATTTTCAAAGTAGGGAGAGAAACATATGTGCTAAGATCCTCACCTGAAGAGTTGTCATTAGTGTTTGGAATACCATGTATCCCTAGAGGTGGAATATAAGAATCTTTCTTGGTATCAAGAAACCTGACATACTACGCTTGTGGGAAGTTTTATACAACCTAGAAATTTGTTCCACCAAAAGGGAAACCTTCTGATATAAAGAACACATAATTGAAAGAGAAAATCGTTGAGTTAATTAAGAATAGAGAATTTATTGAAGATCTTGTAACCATGTTTGAACTCTTTGTCTTGTCTACTATTTTTCTTACTACTGGTGATGGAGGTTCCATCCACGCCAAGTACCTAGATTGCCTAGAGTCAATAGATAGAGTATCATTTCCGCATCTCATACACAAGCATTTGATGGAAAGCTTGAGAAGAGGGTCTTCTAAAGGGTGTTACCTTTACTTGTTAGTGAGATGGAAAATTGTTCATAATTATGTTTCTTCATTTTGATGTTTGATGTTGAAATGAAATATTGCTAATAATTGACTAGTATAATTCTTCTTTTTACAGCCTTGGTTTGCTGAGCATTCAAAGAAATTAACACCCAAGTGGAAGGTGCAGAAAACAGTAGAATATCATCCAAGATTTGCAAGGTGGAATATCGAGACCATTTGCAAACACTTAGAAATGAATGTTGATGATTTTGGAGAGGTAAAAAACTAATTTGATATGGTACTATTATTCATTTTCACATAATGAACTATGTTACTTAGAGATAAAATTGGGAATTCATTCCACAAAATGAACTCTGACCGTTAATGTTGATTCCTCTGATATTGTAGTGCATTACTCGTAATAGATTCCTACTATTAATGTTTAATGATGATGCAATTGGGTGTTCATTGTGTGAAATGAACTCTAAAAAAATGTTAATAATATATGATTATTTGGATTTTGTGTGTGCAGCTATCACAAAAATTCTAAGAAGAATGTGCTGATGCTGAAAACAAGCTACTGCAAAAGCAAAAACCCAAGGCAAAAGTTGAGTTGCTTGAGAAAAAATTCATTCAAATGACCCCTCAGATAGAAAGTTTGAAAGCTACACATGTTCAAGAGATAGAGAACCTGAGAGGTAAATATGCTCAAGAGATAAAACAGTTGACAACGAAGCATGCTGAGGAGATAAGGAATCTTTTGTTAAAGCAGGAAGACCTTGAGCAATCACTTGCAGAAGCAACAACCTCAAAGACACTTTTTGAAAGAAATATGGAATGCCTTGTATTACACTTGGCTTCTAAGCAAACTGAAGTTGAAAAGGCGAGGGTACCCAAATATACCTCAAGCTAAAACTTTTCCTACCTATAAGTCCTTTCTCCGAAAGTGATTGTCTATGGACAGAGTCGAGACAATACAACTAATCGGTTCACACTTCGTGTGATCGTCTATGGATATGAGATCGAGACAATACAACAATGAAGTATGTTACTTGTAAAAAGGTTCGGACTTAACCAAACACAATAGGATTCACTTATCAAGTAAATAGGAATTAATTTTTGTGTGATTTACTTTAATTATAATAAAACATTTATAATGCGGAAATATAAAGTAAATGACACAACAAGATTTTTTTAACGTGGAAACCGCAAATGCAGATAAATCCAGGGACCTTTTCCAGAATTGAATACTCTCAGGATTAATCCGCTACATAAAATTACACCTAACTTCATATAGTTGAGACCAAGCAACTAAACCTATAGTTCACCTAGTTCCGTATGTATTCCCACGCCTCCAACTTATAAATAAGTCACGTACTTGGAATGATTCCTTTGGTTCATATTCCAAACAGTAAAGAAGCAACAAATCTGTTTGGTATCAACTCTATTCAACTAAGTGATATGAGTCGGACAAAATCTCTCCCGTTTATCTTAACATAAACTCATTCGTCAGGTCCTTAGATCTATCTTATATTCAATTACCTAAGAAATCATTTAAGATTAATCCAACAACACTCTTAATTCAAAAAATTGTGTTGATGCCGATCTACTCAATTAATTAATCCAATCTACCACAAAGATAAACTGATTATTAATTGGATCCTCTTTTTCCGAAACAAGTATTGTGCACACCAAATATTATAAACCCAAGTCAGATCTTCAATATACTCTTTGTCTTCAAACCTTCTTAAATCTTCAATAAAAACCTGCACACAATCACTTGAATCTCTTGTGATAAATCACACATAGAACGAAGTTTGTTAACAATAGATTATCACAAGATCGTCTTTAGAACTAATAACAGTCTAAAGATCCCCGTCGAAACTCTGAACTAGTTTGAGTGAATCTTATATCAGAAGAGAATATTCTCAAGCATAAATAAACTAGGTGCAATCAGATTTCAACCACCGTTAGTCAATCAAATCAATCGAAAACAAAAGATAAACCGCAATTATCTAGTTTCCCACCAACGGTACACGCTAGAGCTTCTCAATCCCAAAGAAAACTTTAAACTAAGCGGCCGTAAGAGATTTCGCCTAATTAGGTTACTCTCCTCTCTGAATAGGCGGATACACCAGTAACAACAACAAATGAGGAAGTTTGTTGTTACGAAGTATTAGTTTGCTAGAAAGGCAAACTTCAAGTATTTATAGACAAGGAAGTTTGGACACCAAGGAATTTCCAAAACCGGAAATATTCTCAAGATATTCAATAAAGCACAAATTCGGTTTCCATAATTCTTGAAAATGCTTTGTCCAAAAATAATGATCGAAATCTCTCGGGAAATATAATTAGTAAATGCACATTACAAATTCTTATATTTCCCTACAAAATGAAATCAATTACCTTAATTAAAAGATTCTTAACTTACTTATGTTTCGATCCTGGGATTCTCTTCCCTTAGCTATTAAGGAATAACTTTGAACAATAAAAGAAATAAACATTCACAGCACATTTTCAAAGTATGTCGACATCCTTACTTTGAAGGTTCTATCTCACACTTACAACCTTGAAACTGATTTGCCACACTTCCAAACAAGTTTAGAATTGGTTCATCTAACTTTCAAGAACTATGTGATTGATTAAACAAACATTAAATCACAATCACGGGTTTAACGGTTCTACCAAAACAAGTTTTGGTTTTACCTTCCATGTGAGATTTCCAAAATTCGGTTGACTAAGTACTAGGATCGGTTCCCCACATATTGATCGCTGTCGTAGGCGTCAAAAATAAATTACACTTTCTCACTACTCAAAATATAAATATAGCAAGGTCAAGAAAGGATCGTTCCCACAGAGAGGACTATGTTGTCAAGATGTTTTGGTTTCCTATAAGTGACACGGGGGATTTTCTGATTTTTAATAAAGTAAAAGTAAAATAAAAGCAAACAAAGAAAAGTAAACAAACCAAGCAAGGAAAAATATTGGTTAAGGATTCATCTTCATTCACAAACATGTTCTTGTCATAATAATTAGAATTGATATTTTAATCTCAACTTTTATCAAAATCACTAGGATACCTTGATTGCAAGTTTATCCCGCAAATCTCCTCTTGTCATCAACAAACACATTAAAAGATGCGAGTATGAGTTCTATCTAAAAGAACAACCTAACGTGTAAAAGCACTAATCAAGTTTAATTCCCTAAATGCATTAAGTTCTATGAAATCAGGCCAATCAAAGCAATCGAACGTGGAAAACGCACTAATCCGATTTAACAAAGGTTATGGTTCACATATGATCATAAAGATGCATCACTACAAGCTATAACCATATTCATGCTACTTGTAATCAGGAATCTATCATTTTTACGTATAACAAACCCTAATCTAACAATAGAGATGAAAACAAACTCAACCGATTCGTGACTCGATCAAACAAGCATTCAAATCATGTAACAATATAAATAGTGAATCATAATCGATAATATGGAGACAAAACTAATTTATCATATCAAAAAGCATATTATGTGAAATCCAATTATTCCATAACCAATAATAAAATTAAGTACTCATGCTCAAGGAGTTCATAACAATAAGAAAGAGAAAAGGATTCATGTTTCTAAACCCTAGTATAAAGTAGAAGATAAGATAAAAGATAGGGATATTTTGACTTTGGGTCCCAAAAATGTGACCAGTGTTGTGTTTGGGTCCTAGAAAGTTTTAAATTATACTTTGGGTCCCAGGACCAAAATTGACCGTGGTGATAGTTACATAATCTAGTTAAATACGAAAATTACCTATTTAATATTAAATTTAAATTTATTTACTAACTTTGCCATCTAACCGTATCTTAGACAGGCGTATGGTGATGGCCGAAAACAAAGGGCTGAAATTAATTGCATATGAGTAAGATAACAATTATTGGGGATCTAGGGTTCTTGGCCGAAAATGAGATTTGGGGACTTTTTGTTTGAATTGATTAAATTTCATAGAGTAATTGTAAAATTGGGTTAAATGGTTGTTTGAGTTGATGATTTTCTGAGGTTGAAGATTAGGTGTGGTGTTATGAACTAGTACCCATTCTTGAAGATCAAAGTAGAAGATAAGATAAAAGATAGGGATATTTTGACTTTAAAGATTAGGATAGTCAGTCAAAAATACCATGACCAGTGTTGTGTGATTAAAGAAATTAATTATCTTCTTTACTTTTCTATACAACTCCCAACAGTTACATGTAGTGTCCCAACACATGGACCAAAATTGACCGTGGTGATAGTTACATAATCCTAGTTAAATACGAAAATTTCTGATGGCTGACTTCTCAAAGGAACTCTTTGAAGATTTAAATGGAAACAAGGGGTGGAAACAAAAGACTAATTAGTGATGGTTAACTCTTTAGTTTTTTGAAAACAAAGGCTGAAATTAAACATTGCGGCATATGAGTAAGATAACAATTATTGGGGGCATTATTGTGTTGGCTAGGTTCTTGGGCCGAAAATGAGATTTGGGGACTTTTTGTTTGAATTTTGATAAAATCGTTGTATTAGAGTAATTGGGAAATGGTTGTTTGAGGATCGATGATTTAAAGTTTGAGGAATTGAAGATAAATCTCGATTAAAAATTCCTTGATTCCCTCAATTAGTTTGAGTGTTGTGTTCCTTACTACTGCTATTACTTCTTCTTGTAGCCATAGGAACAGTCGAAGAAGATAGTATAAGAAGATGAAGGTAGTGAATTTCATGATCGAATTAAAATCATCACCAGCAACAAATTTACCATCATCACCATCATAAATCTCTGAGATTCATGTCTTGTTCATCAAAAAAACTATTATTAACAGATTTTCAATTCAAATAACACTTGATATAGCCTACTGATTTTTATGTGTGATTCAAGGTTATCACAACCATTATTAAGCTTAACACACCACAAATCTCACGGTTTTCTCTATTGCCGCATGTGCTTTATTTTTCTTGATTTACTAATCATTTTGGATGGTGAGTATTTACATTTGACGATGGTGGTGGGTAATAATGAATTTTCTTCATCTAAACAGAAAGAGAAGGGGAAAGGGGGAAGATGATTGTTTAACCGTTGGATTAATCATCTTTGACTGTACACGTGTGTTACATATAGGATATTTTAGTTAGTTTAAAACAAATGATTTTAGTTGTGCGCACACACATTTCGCACGGAAAACCTAACCAGAAAAATGGATGGAAAAACTAACAACGTTAACTAAATATAAAAATAATGAAAATAAAACTATTTATGTAATGGCCGAGACGGTCAACTAGGGTCATGGGACCCAAACTCTAATATTGAACTTTCTGGGACCCAAACGCAACACTTGTCACATTTTTGGGACCCAAAATCAAAATATCCCTAAAAGATATTAGATTAGAGAAAAGTATTCTCTTTTATATGTTTCTCAATTTTCATAAAGGATACTCTTTCCAATATTAGGTCTTCTCAAAACCCATCTCCAAGTAGTCCACCAAGCCCATGTGTGAGAAAAACCCATGTAAAAATTATGTCCAAAATTCGTCGCCGGAAAACTGGGTTTTTAGCCGGAAGTCTGCCGGAATCCGTCACCACCGGTTGCCTGAGATTCCATTTCGTTGACATAATATTCCGTTACGGCATCGTTTAAGTTTATAGTTAAGATGGTCTTCCGTTAGTCAACTGAGTCAAAGAGGAGGAGTCAGTCAGCTGTCTTAATCAGGGCTGGATCGGCTGACTGGATCTTTTTCAATGAGTTAGGTTTTACGATTCACGTGGATCTCTGAGTTTACTCGCCATAGCAGAAAACTAGCCGAGTTTCCTCTTTTTTCAAGCTATTTTCCCAGCCAAATTCTGGCCTCACTTATCTTCAATTCCTGCACAACATGTATCCTAACATACATCTACAATTTTAAGCATTCATTCTTGTACCAAATTGTCACACTCACCAAAGACATCCTTCATATCACCACCAGACCTTACCCTCAGTTCAATTACTTTTTCTTGTGATTTTGATTCACCGCAGCATCTCTTCTCAACCTTCAGAGCTCATTCTTCATCTATCTTCAGATCAACAGAAGCAGTGTCTTCTCGATCTTAAACAAAGTCAGAACCCATGTTCTTCGCCATCTCCTAAATCAGCAGCATCAGTTCCTCTTCACCCATTGTTTCACAGACAAACCCATCTTCTATTCTTCTAGGAACTCTTAGATTCGAACCCATCAGATCAACAGCATCACCATTTCTTCCTCACTGATTTCGGTGAATTCAGACCTCATAAAATTCAAACATCCATCTTTCATGGCTTCGACAGAGACCACTATATTCATTCCCTTCTTCTCTCAGAGTCCAAACCCATTTAATCTGAATTGGTGCTCTTCATATGATATTACAAACAATCCATGTGTCGATCTACTTGAGTTAAAGAACGAACTCAATTTCACCATCAATTCCTCCAATCTCTAACTCATCTGTGATATGAAATCACCTCCAATTTCTTCACTGCTGGTCTCGATCCCAATAACGGCAGCCATTGCTTTTAACTCTTCTCTTTCAGGTGCAAAAATGATTGAGAAGATAAATATCTGAATTTAGATTTAGGGTTATAAATTGGGTTTGTTATCCAATACCCGGTCACCTTGATAAGGGATAACTAAGCTGGCTGTCCCTTAACCTTAGCTAGTATATGTTTATTACTCATCCAAAAGAGAGTTGCCCCTTAACCTTGGCTCGACTCCCAATATTGTTGGCATATGAAATGACCATTTTGCGCTTAGTGCTCAATTTAGGATGATTTTTTATCCTTTTGCTCCATATGACTCCAAAGAACCTAATAAACTCAAACTCACACATAAGATACGTAATTTACATGAAAACTCGCAAAGAAAGCATAAATACTAGATATAAAATTAGGTATTTATCACTCCTATCAAATTCCCCCACACTTAGACTTTGCTAGTCCTCGAGCAAATCAAACAAAATAATTCTAAAACATACATACAACTCCCTGTCGTCGAGGCTACGGTTACTCTTAGCATAAATAACAAGCCTTTAAACCCCTAGGTGTCCCTAGTGGACGAGTTATAGTCTCGTGAAGGTTTACAAGAGGTCTACCTACAAAACCTATATTTCGAACTCCAGCTACATGTGACAAATCTATGAACGAATCCAAAATGGCTATTGGAGGAGGTACCCTAATGCGAATCCAAATTAATATATATGTAAATTAAGCTCTACTCAGAAAGTTGAACAAGCCACAATACTTGGAATCTGACTAACCACAATCACAATGAAAAGATTAAGAAGATGGATATAGAAGTAGATGTTTGCGAATGTTAACAAGTGATCGGTGTTTCCCATATTTGTATGAAGGTCACCACCAAGATGAACCTATGCATCCTATTGGATTGAGCTACTGGTCTAAATTCTAGTGTCAACAAACTGGAATATACAAGGGAACCAGTGGTCAACAATCTTAATTCTACATCAAATCAACCGGCATATACAAGGGAACCAGGAGTCGACTTTATTCAACACAATAATAATATTTTTTATTTTATTTTTCACTTTTTTTCTTTTCTTTTTTCACTTTTTCTTTTTCTTTTGAGACAACATGATTAGATCTTTTGGATCCAAGCGCATGCTTCTTGTCAGCAGATTACATGGTAATTCCCTTGGATCCTGCATTCCACGCTTGTTTTGACGGCGGAGACAGGGAGAACACACACATATTGGTATCCAAGTGTCTTTTTTATTTCGATTGGTCTAATTGGTCTGTCTTTTTTTTAGCAACTCAATCACTCTATTTCATCCTAGCAGTAATAACAATTCGATGTTTAGTGACCTACCAAATCACTTATATAACAATAGATAAATATGTAAAAATAAAAATAGAACGTAATATGGTGATATTCCGAGATATGGTAACAACTATCATATTATTTCTAACACTTGAATAATTCTGTCCTTTTAGTTAATTGGTTCCTCAACTCCTCCAGCCAAGATGGTTCCATCCATTTAGATTGATAGTGTTATCCTAAAGGCACATATTTCTAGGTTTCGAAGTGTATAAAGCCAAAAAAAAAAAAAAAATTATGAACACAAGGGAAAACTAACAAGACTAATAACTCTATATGAGAACATTCCCCCACACTCAAACTTTACATTGTCCTCAATGTAAAATTTAGTCATTCAAAGTAAAGTTCAAGATGGGAAATTCAAAACATGATATATCTACACAATATGAAAATAAAAACTCATTACTCCAACTCATAGCTATTTCGAAACAATAGAGGATAAACACTAAACAAGCTATTTAGTTGGCATCTAATCCAAACTCAGCCAATATATATACCTCATCGTTAAGAAAAAATTACATCTACTTAGAAAGGCTAGTGTTTATTTTAAATTGTTCAAAAATCTCTAAAAGTTGGAGTTTTGATATGCAAATATCCAAATTAAGAAAATAAAGATAAAAGACTTATAAAAATAAAAAGATAGAGATAGATACACAAAACCAGTGGGTTGCCTCCCATTTAGCGCTTGGTTTAAAGTCGTCAGCCCGACATGCAAGTTGAATTCCCCATACACCAATAATCGGAAAAGTTGGGGATCCACCCATAGCACTTGTTTTGCAAACACTAGCTTCACACAAATATTAGTAATATAAAACATAAACGAAGATATTAACCGATAAAATCTTCCCCCACACTTATTCTTATCCACACTTGAAAGTGCATAAAGAATATAGAAGTCGGGTACTTCCATGGTTTCTTGTTCACAAACCTGCATAGTATGAGAATCAAGTATCTCTAATGGAGGATATCGAGAAACAAAGTCATTCAACAATATTCTCGAAGCATATACATTCAAACCAATAAGAGGTAAAGGAGAAGACTTAATAGGTAAAGGATCATACAAACCTTGGACAATCTCTTTTAGCACGGAATCCTCTTCATCCTTGAAAAACTTAAGTGAATTATTCACCTCTTGTATATCACGGTCCTCTATCAAACCTTGCAACCATTCTTTGTCCATTTCTGCCTTAACTAAAGTCTCGACATAAACATCATCATTACAATCATTTGCAAGCTCAATTGGGTCTTCCACGATATTGGTCATAAGGGTTTCATTCTCAACATACTCCTTTTTATTAGACTCAAACATTGTTGCAAAGTTATGTAAAACACTAGTTTCATCATACTCATGTACCTTTTGAATAGGTGCTTTATCATTATAAAGATCAAGAATTGAGTCAACTACACTAATGTCATCAAGTATATCCAAAGGTTGGTCCTTTTCAACATAATCATCTTCGTCTTCATTTTCAGACTCACCATAATAAGAATCGTCGTCAGTTTCCCAACCTTTATCATGACGTCGTTTAAGTTCCATATGAATGATCCTACTAATTTCATCGACAAGCTCTACCGAGGCTCCATCATCTTCCAACTTGTATAATTTCTGCGCAAGTTTCTTGACGTTCACACGCTTACCACCATTGACTACAATATGTTCTCTTTCCCATGACTCTTCCCTTTAAATGGGTCAATGATCATAACTACGATCCGGAGTCGGGTAAGAAAAAGTGTTGCAAAAATTGGTTTGTGCGACGTTCTCTCTATCACGATCAAGTTGGTCTAGCATTTTTTGCATGTCTTGTAATCCATTCAAAATCTGCATGTAACTCGAATGAAGCCAATTATAAGTAGAATTGTCCCACCTAGGTGCTTGACTTACATACCCACTACAAGGTTGTTGTTGGTATGTATGAAAATTACCATTCTCTAGGATATGCATCATAGCCAATAAATTGGTTTTGATTGTATCCCAAAGTTGGTAGGAAATTGTCAAAGTGTTGAGGAGGTTGAGAACCGTATCCGATGCTCCAATATGCTCCTTCCATTGAAATCGTTACCTGAAACAAGATTCTCAAACCGAGGTTAAAAAACAGAAAATAAAACAAAAACAAAACAAAAAACAAAAGAAATAAATAAATAAGAAACCAAAAACCAAAAACAAGTGACAACCGCTGCCTCCCCGGCAACGGCGCCAAAATTTGATCGCCGTCGTAGGCGTCAAAAATAAATTACACTTACTCACTACTCAAAATATAAATATAGCAAGGGAAAGAAAGGATCGTTCCCACAGAGAGGACTAGGTTGTCAAGATGTTTTGGTTTCCTATAAGTAACACGGGGGATTTTCTGATTTTTAATAAAGTAAAAGTAAAATAAAAGCAAGCAAAGAAAAGAAAAGTAAACAAATTAAGCAAGGAAAAATATTGGTTAAGGATTCATCTTCATTCACAAACATGTTCTTTTTATAATAATTAGAATTGATATTTTAATCTCAACTTTTATCAAAATCCCTAGGATACCTTGATCGCAAGTTTATCCCGCAAATCTCCTCTTGTCATCAACAAACACATTAAAAGATGCGAGTATGAGTTCTATCTAAAAGTATAACCTAACGTGTAAAAGCACTAATCAAGTTTAATTCCCTAGATGCATTAAGTTCTATGAAATCAGGCCAATCAAAGAAATCGAACGTGGAAAACGCACTAATCCGATTTAACAAAGGTTATGGTTCACATATGATCATAAAGATGCATCACTACAAGCTATAACCATATTCATGCTACTTGTAATCAGGAATCTATCACTTTTACGTATAACAAACCCTAATCTAGCAATAGAGATGAAAACAAACTCAACCGATTCGCGACTCGATCAAACAAGCATTCAAATCATGTAACAAAATAAATAGTGAATCATAATCGATAATATGGAGACAAAACTAATTTATCATATCAAAAAGCATATTATGTGAAATCCAATTATTCCATAACCAATAATAAAATTAAGTACTCATGCTCAAGTAGTTCATAACAAGAAGAAAGAGAAAAGGTTTCATGTTTCTAAACCCTAGAACAAAGTAGAAGATAAGATAAAAGATATTAGATTAGAGAAAAGTCTTCTCTTTTATATGTTTCTCAATTTCCATAAAGGATACTCTTTCCAATATGAGGTCTTCTCAAAACCCATCTCCAAGTGGTCCACCAAGCCCATGTGTGAGAATAACCTATGTAAAAATTCTATCGCCGGAAAACTGGGTTTTTAGCCGGAAGTCCGCCGGAATCCGTCACCATCGGTTGCCTGAGATTTCATTTCGTTGACATAATATTGCTTTACGGCATCATCTAAGTTAACAGTCAAGATGGTCTTCTGTTAGTCAACTGAGTCAAAGAAGAGGAGTCAGTCAGCTGTCTTAATCAGGGCTGAATCGACTGACTGGATCTTTTTCAATGAGTTAGGTTTTACGATTCATGTGGATCTCTGAGTTGACTCGGCATAGAAGAAAACTGGCCGAGTTTCCTCTGTTTTCAGGCTATTTTCCCGGCCAAATTCCGGCCTCACTTATTTTCAATTCTTGCACAACATGTATCCTAACATACATCTACAATTTTAAGCATTCATTCTTGCACCAAATTGTTGCTAATGCACCAGCAACATCCTTCATATCACCACCAGACCTTACCCTCAGTTCAATTACTTTTTCTTGTGCTTTTGATTCACCGCAGCATCTCTTCTCAACCTTCAGAGCTCATTCTTCATCTATCTTCAGATCAACAGCAGCAGGGTCTTCTCGATCTCAAACAAAGTCAGAACCCATGTTATTCGCCATCTCCTAAATCAGCAGCAGCGTCAGTTCCTCTTCACCCATTGTTTCAGAGACAAACCCATCTTCTATTCTTCTAGGAACTCTTAGATTCGAACCCATCAGATCAACAACATCGCCATTTCTTCCTCACTGATTTCGGTGAATTCATATCTTATAAAATTCGAACACCCATCTTTCATGGCTTCGATAGAGACCACTATATTCATTCCCTTCTTCTCTCAGAGTCCAAAACCATTCAGTATGAATTGATGCTCTTATTCTGATATTACAAACAATCTCTGTGTCGATCTGCTTGAGTTAAAGAACGAACTCAATTTAACCATCAATCCCTCCAATATCTAACTCATATGTGATATGAAATCACCTCCAATTTCTTCACTGCTGGTCTTGATCCCAATAACGGCAACCATTGCTTTTAACTCTTCTCTTTCAGGTGCAAAAATTATTGAGAAGATAAATATCTGAATTTAGATTTAGGGTTATAAATTGGGTTTCTTATCCAACACCTGGTCACCTTGATAAGGGATAACTAAGCTGGCTGTCCCTTAACCTCAGCTAGTATATGTTTATTACTCCTCCAAAAGAGAGTTGCCCCTTAACCTTGGCTCGGCTCCCAATATTGTTGGCATATGAAATGACCATTTTGCGCTTAGTGCTCAATTTATGATGATTTCTTCTCCTTTTGCTCCATATGACTCCAAAGCACCTAATAAACTCAAACTCACACATAAGATACATAATTTACATGAAAACTCGCAAAGAAAGCATAAATACTAGATATAAAATTAGGTGTTTATCACTCCTATCACATATATATGGCATATAACTTATATGTGTTGCACATGTCCATAGGATCGGTTCCCCTTTACCTAAAAACGTGTTGCACATGTCCATAGGATCGGTTCCCCTTTCTGCTATAAACCTTGTTGTACCCCATATAAGGATCGGTTCCCCTTTGTGATGTACTGCACCTCTTACTAGGATCGGTTCCCCTTTCCCATATTTGGACAGACATTGTAGGTACTGAATATCGCAGGATAATAGTTCACGAGTATCGTAATAAATAAAGGAGAAAAGAATTATAAAATGATACGATGATAGAAGTAGCGCGGAGAAATATGAAGTTTTGCGAGGATGGAATAATGTTGCGAGTATGAGTTGCGATACTTCGCAACTCATATACAGCTGTATAAGTTTTACTATAAACAGGAGTTCAAATGTAAAATCAGAGGTTCTTTTAGTGAGTGTTAGAAAATATCTTAGGAAAGAGAATAGAGAAAGTTGTAACTATTCTAGTTCCATTTAGATACTTCTTTGTAATCAATTGAGAACATTAATAAGAAAATTGTTATTCATCATCAAGAACTTCTTGAGTTTTTACTAATTCTATTGAGGGTGTAGTTGTAGGTTATTCTGCAACTACAGACATAAAATCACAAACCCGATCATACCTTCTCAGATGATTACTTAAGATCGGTTTCACTTATAAAAGTCATACCAATACATAAGTCAGGCCTTTGTGAGTAGTTCTACCAAGAACACAAACAAGTTGTGAGCGGTTATACTCAATCACACATATTGGTTGTTCATAAGATATGCAATGAATAAAAAAACCAATAGCACCTGGCAATTTCCTTTTCGGTTCACAAGTAAGTTTATGAACTTACTTCCTTAGAACACATGTAAAACATTGTTCCCTATGATGAAATCCTCACCTCATACCCATACATAATCATAATAGCATTCAAATAATTATGGTGATGTCTTATCTACAAAGTTTAATGGTTAAGCAATAAACCTCGTATTGAATTCCTTAATACTATGTCTATCTAGAGTTCAAATATGCTTCGCAATTTTGTTTTCAATATGCACGACTTGTAAGATACGTTAGGGAATGAAACAGTTCAAGTCAAATATCACTAACCTAAAGTGGAAGGATGATTGTTGTCATTGTAGGTCCTTGCTTCTTCACATCTTCAATACTTTGCAATACTTGTAATGTCTCATATCCTAATACTTTGAAGCTAACCTATACGAAGTTGACTCTAGTACATAGTCAAGTGACTCTTAACATTAGTTTTGATTCACTAAAATATGACAACCAAACTTGACATACCAAAGCTTAGTGGGTTCAACCGATCCATGCTCTAAGATAAGTTGATGTATTGCTAGCTACATGTGGGAATATGGCAAAATTCATGGCAGACCAAACATCAGAGTTCATGCATACTATTTTCATTGATGAGCACAAGAGTTCATTGCGAGTGATCAAATAAATATTATATTGGATGAACCAGTGGATGAAGCCATGGAAGCTGGTGGAGGAAATGTGAATGAAGATGTTAGAATGCAAGATGTTGCTAATGATATGCAAGATGCTGGAGTAATTGGAATGCAAGATGTTATTGTGGATAAAAGAATGCAAGCAGTATCATAAGTAGTAAATGAAGGAATTGGGATTGATGATACAGAAGCTTCTGGAGGATCTGGTTCTGATCATCTCTTTCCCGTCTTATCTGTTGGAAATCCTTCTATTGAAATCGATGGAAGTGATATTCAACTAAAGCTCCTTGATAGATGACTGAAGAATGACTTCCTTTGTTTCCAACAGACAACACCCCAGTTCCTTTAAGCATTGATCAATATGTGAACCTAGGTAAGAAATTCCATATATTTTTCTTCCTTCTGTAAAATTTTTAGATTTAGATGCTAGAGTTAATTATGTGGGATGAACTCTGACTGTTAATCAAGATGTTGGATTTCATTATGAGGGGTGAACTCTGACTTTTAATGCAGAGGTTAGAGTTCATTCTCATGGATGAATTATGGATACAATATAGATGTTGGAGTTCATTTTGAGGGGTGAACTCTGACTATTAATCAAGATGTTGGAGTTCATTCTCATGGATAAACTCTGGCTACAATATAGAAGTTAGAGTTCATTCTGAGGGTGAACTATGACTTTTGATGTATAGGTTGACCATTGATAAAAATAATATATTCTTCAATGAAGAGCATGTGATTCTGTAGCTTATTGATGACAAGAATCAGAAGAATAATGATGAAGCTAACACCATGATCAAAACTACAGTAAACGAAATCAACTGGAGTCGTCCTAGTTTTTCGATTGGCATATCACAATTCCAACCCACCCATGTGACACAAGAACAAAATGGAGTGGTCACTAGATCAAATAAAGCAAAGACAACTACCGCAGATATGGAGACAGCTTCACAAATAGTTGCAGAACTTAATGAAATAGGCCTTGGTTCATCGATGGAGCAGACTCAACACACACCTATACCAGTACCAGAAGAAATTAATAGAATGGTTACTATAACAAACAAACTAGTGAAACCAATACGGTATGATTTTATATCTGGATCAAATTTCGGTGGAAGAAAAACAAGATTCAGACTGAAGTTGAACAAGGAAACGAAGGTAGTGTCGAGGAATTCACCTGAAGTTGATAGAGATGAAGAAGAGAAGAAGAAGAGAAGAAGAATACTGTACATAAGGAGAACCCTGTTGGAAATGTAGGCAAGAGGAAAAGAGGATATGAGCCTGCAAATGTTCAGGAAGCAGCACCACAGGCGCAGCAAAAGGATCAGATTCAAGAAGCAGCACCGCAAGCACCTAGAAGTAAGATAAGTAATCAAGCCAAATATACCAAACCTGAAGAAATCTCCTTTTTACTCAACATTTGATGAAGTTGTGTTGTCGGTATTTGGTGAATTCTTCAGCAAATCTATGACTATGTATATTTCTCTTACTAAATTTTGATATGTTTCTCTTCAACAAAACTTTTTGGTATAAACTTTTGACAATTCATTTTTATTTGTATTTGCAGGCAAGCAGCTTGGAAAGCGGAGAATCACAAGAAAATTGCAATATCAGTCCAAGGGAGTAAAATCTGTTCTCTGTTGTTCAATGAATACTTGTACACCACCTTGTTGGTCTACTATATATAAAGAAAGTATAAAGCTTCAAATAAGGGGAGAATGTTTATAGAAATCCAGGACAGTGAGACTCGAAGAGACTATATCAACTTCGATATTATGAATCCAACAACATTTGTAAGTGTGTTTCTGCCTATTCATTTGATAAATGAACTGTTTGCTTGCAATTTATATGATTTAGAGAAAAAAGCATGGCTATGAAGGTTATTTTATTTTTATCTATTTGAACTTCTTATCTAGACATGCATAGAATAAACTGCATGTCTAGTTCATTTCTCTTTTTTTTCATACATTTTTTGTGCATCACAATGCACAGAAGAGAACAAAGGAAGTTGATGAGTTTATAAGAGACGTGCATTACATAACCGAGAAGTTGCTCATTCCTATGAATACTGACCCAAACATTGGTAAACCGAAATAAAAAAGGAATTTAGGTGAGCACTAGCATCTGCTTGTTTTTGACGTCACTAACTACACATGGGAACATTAAAACTCCATCAAAAAGGGTGAGCTTGGTAATCAATGCGAGACTGACACAAACAGAATGGTTGCTTACTTCATGAGACACATCAACTCATGGCTACAATCTCAGGATAGGGAAAGATGCACCAGAGTTATCTTTGAAAATATGCCAGGAGTGTCAGATCAAGGGAAATACCCAAATTTCTTGTTGTACACCTGCTATTAGATCAAGAGAAGTGTCAAGAAAACAACAACCAAGTCGCAGAGTGTGATGAAGAAAACTAAAATGGTAAACAAGATGCAAGAAAAGAGAGTTGAGATGGCCTACAAACTTTTTACTGCGTCAGGAGATGAAGAGAGATGGAGTGAATTTACCAACTCAGAATTCCTTAGCAATTGCTTACTTGATAATAGTGAAACAGATTATACAGAAAAACTCTTATGTATAATATTACCTGAATTAGCTTCTAATGTCATTTTGGATAGTATATTACTAGTACATAATATTTTGACTTATGTTTTTAACTTCAATATTCTGCCTTATGGATAACTTATGTATTGTTTTTAACTTCAATATTTTGTCTTGTTGTCTTATGGGTACCAGTTCATCAGATAAATGAACTGATATAGAGTGCAAACTCTAATGGATACAAGTTAATTCCAGTAAATGAACTGATAGAATAACATTTCTATAGCAATTATAGAAAAATTCTAGGAAAAAGGGGGTTCATTCCAAAAATGAAGTTCATTCTAGTAAATGAACTGATACAAATAGCAGTTCATTCCAGACAATGAAGTACATATTCCATTGAATAACATTAACATTTTAATAGCAGTTCTAGAAAAAATGGAGTTCACTCTAGAAAATGAAGTTCATTGTAGTAAATTAACTGATAGAATGGCAGTTCATTTCATATAATGAAGTACATATCCCATAGAAATAACATTTCAAAGTAGCAATTCTACAAAAAAAGGGAGCTCATTCCAGAAAATGAAGTTCATTCCAGACAAATTAAGTACATTACAAAAAAAAATAAAAAATAAACTACCACCAGTTCATATTTAAAAGTAATAGCATTTCATATACCATAAAAAAACATAAAATAAGAAATAAAAGTTCAAGCGTACTACTCCAGCAGTAATTGAATACATGTAGCTTTGTTGTGGTTCCTAATCTTCTTGCAATTAGAGCATTTCATAGGCCTCCTCTCCTTCTCATAAGCACTGTGAATACGCTTCTTTGGTGGTATTCCTGGAGATGGCCTTGGAATACCAAGAAGAACTTTGTCTTCAGGTTCATACACTTCAGGCCTATCGAAGTCGAGAATGGGTCGAATTGCAGGAGCATAAGAATTACGAAAATGATTTGAACTAAAGTAAGGTTGATATATATCAACATATCAGCACCCTTGAGAGTAATAGCAGCAGTGGTGTGAGCATAAGGGAACCCAAACACTTTAAATCTCTGGTAAGTACGGGTCATCTGCATAAGATCAACAAGGAAGAGGAAGAATTCCAGAAAGAGCATTCATTTGGAGAAAGGAGGGCAAAAGCATTCAACCGCGTGTGCTATGTGGAGTCAAACCAACGATAGGGGATCACTGTCTATCTCAAAGGAAAATTAATGGGCTACCGGTTGGTTGTCCCTTATCATATTCAGGGGTGCATATAGTTATTCTCGATGTTGACCCCTTATCAACCTCACATGAGTGGGGTTAACTAGTTTCATTCCTACATGGCCCTAGAATTCAGAGAACTTTTATTTCTCTCTTATCATTAGTTTCACCTGAAATCAAGAGAGGCGGCACCATTAAGTTGAAGTTGGGAGGAGCTCAGACTTGGGTTTGGATTGAAAGTGTTGTTGGTGATGTATGAGATGAATTAAGATCTCATGAGAGTGAGGGGTCTGTAATGGGTTCTAGAGATAAATTATAGCTAGGTTTTGTTCCAATTGACGACAGAAATCAAAGAAAATGTATTCAAGGGTTTGTTGGTGTTGAAGAACTGAAATTGAAACTGTTGGAATCGATGGGTTATGTTGAGTTTCTGTGATGTTATTGAATTGGTGGTTTTTATTTAAGATGGGGGTTTTGCAGATATGGGTTAAAGGGTAGCTTGCCTAGATGGAGAGCTGCAGGTCTTTGGCAACAGTCAGGACATTGCTAGGACTGATGCTAAAGCTGGAGATGCAGAGAGGAGATGGAATGAGGCTGTGCAGGTGGGCTTGGTGTTGCTGTTGTACACAGAAGCTTAACGTTGCAGGTTGTGGAGTGTAGAAGCTAGGAATTGGAAATGTTTTGCAGGTGACAGGAACTGATGGTAGCTGGGAATGGATTTCAGTTAAAAAGGAGCTGATGTTAAAAAGGATTTCGAAATTGAATCATTAATTCTTAATCGATTTGCTAGTTTAGATTTTCTTCGACCCGTAATTGTCTAGAGAAGATAAACACAAGTAGCAATATGTGGGTACTGATGATGGGACTTTGTTAAGTATCCATATGTAGAAATCAACACTAGTAGGTGATTCATGCTTTTGAGTTCATCACTAGGAGCAACCTTATCTCACAGAACTTAGAGCATTTGTTTAAGTCAAACCTAGTAAGCGTACCTCTAGGAAACTTGGCAAGTAGGAACCGGTAGTCGAGCGCTTCCGTATCCGGTGAGATAGGAGATAGTTGAGCGTACTAATTATTATAGGGTTGTTAGTAACATGATAATGTGAAGAACATAGATATCTATCAATTAGGTTTGTATTCCGTGGTCTAGAATGAACCTTTAATCAATTTCATCTCATATTTGAATACATTTTACAATTTTAAGATTTTCTACAACACAATCATCTTTGCTAAGAGTATTTGCATAATAACTTAGACTTCATTCCTCCCTTGGGAAGATCCTGCTTACATTATACTACTTGCTAGTGTAAAAGTAGAGAAATATTATTTTTGCGAGATTCGACACCTCGTCAAAATTGGCGCCGCTGCCGGGGAGGCACTGGCGAATTTAGTTGTTATTGTTTATTCTTAGTTTTTATTTTTTCTTTTATTTACAATTTCTGTTTACTTATTCAATCTTTAAGAATATGATTTTCAGGTACGATTTCTCTGGTGAATGCGCGGAGAAGGAAGACCAAGTCCTATTGGTATACGTCTTCGTTCGGGCACCTTGCTAAAAGATTTCATTCGAGAAATCAACACTGCACTTCCTCCTAGTTCTACACCAAGTGAATTCTCGGACTCGGACCAAGAGGAAGACAACACAATGGGAGCTCGACCGCCTGCTCCAAGAACACTCAAGGAGCTCACTTCTCCAAACCTTGACCAACAACCTTTATGTATTCAGCTGAATGGAAACATTGAGTTGAAGCCGCAATTGATTAACTTGCTGCCCAAATTCAGAGGTTTATCGGGAGAAGATCCTAATCGTCATTTACAACAATTTTATCATGTTGTAACTAGTATGAAGCAAGCAACTGCAGATGCAGATATGGCGATGATGACAGCATTTCCTTTTTCCCTTTTAGATTCTGCAGGAGAGTGGTTCTTTTGCTTACCCGCTGGAAGCATAACCACATGGAATGGGATGAAGAAATCGTTCCTCGAGAAGTATTTTCCAGCATCAAAAGCAGCTGTGATTCGCAAAGAGATTTGTGGTATTAGGAAAATAGCGGTAGAGACTCTTCATGAGTATTGGGAGCGATACAAGAGGATTTTAGCTAGCTGCCCACACCACCAAATCAGCGATCAACTTGTGATTCAATATTTCTATGAGGGGTTGCTTTCTACTGAGAGACATTTGATTGACGCCGCAAGTGGTGGTGCACTTACCAACAAGACCATTGCGGAAGCTACAAGTTTGTTGGAGAATATGGCTGCAAATACTCAACAATTCTTCACTAGAGATGAATCAGCGGTAAGAAAGGTGAATGAAGTTGGCAATTCTTCAAACTTGGAACAGAGGATGGGAAACATGGAGAGGATGATGCATCAAATCGCAGCGGCTGTCATACCATCATCATATACCGAAGATGTTGAGCAAGCAAATGTCATGTATCAAAATCAGCAAAGGCCGAGGTATGATCCGTACTCTAGCACATACAATCCGGGTTGGCGAGATCATCCCAATTTCAGCTACGCCAACAAGCAAGCTGCAACTCCCAATCCTACTTTTAATCAACAAGGTGGATACCATTTCTTGCAAAAGCCACGTCAAGAAACTCAAGGCACGAGTATAGATGAAAAGTTGAATCTCATCCTCAACACAATGGTGCAAGATAAGCAAAATTCAGAGATGGATATGAAAGACATCCGAACTCAAATGGGTCAATTAGATACTGCAGTGAGCAAATTGGAAGCATAAGCCGAGGTAAAACTTCCTTCTCAAACAGTAAATCACAAGGAGAATTCCAATGCTATTGAGCTACGGAGTGGGAAGCAAGTAGAGAAACCGGAAACATCACCGGTGTCCAATGAACCCGACTTGGATAAAGAAGAGGGTGAAACAGCCCCTAAAAAGGCTGATCCGGTAACAAATTCTAACTCTAAAACTCGTGTTTCTACTCATGTTACTACTCCTCCTTTTCCTAGCAGGTTTGCAAAGTCGAATAAGGAGACGTTGTACCAAGAGCTTTTGGAAATCTTTAAGAAGATTGAAGTGAACATTCCACTCATCGAGGCGATAAGGCAAGTTCTGCGCTGGGCAAAGTTCTTGAAGGAATTGTGCACTAACAAGCACAAATTGACCGGTAATGAGGTGATGAGTGTGGGGGAAAATGCTTCGGCATATCTTCAAAAGAAACTCCCACCTAAGTTGAAAGATCCCGGTAGTTTCACTATACCATGTACTATTGGTAAAGTCAGGTTTGAACGTGCTATGCTAGATCTAGGAGCATCCATTAATGTTATGCCTGCCTCCGTTTATGAATCATTGAAACTTGGACCTCTTAAAGATACCGGTATTGTTATACAACTTGCTAATAGGTCTAATTCTTACCCGAAAGGGGTTATTGAAGATGTTTTGGTGCAGGTTAATCAACTCATATTTCCGGCTGATTTCTATGTTGATGGATGAGGATTCACCATCGACTACCCCCTTGCTATTGGGTAGACCATTCATGAGAACCGCAATAACCAAGATAGATGTTTTCAAAGGAGCTTTAACCATGGAATTTGATGATGAGATCATAAGTTTCAATATTTTTGAGGCTATGAGATATCCTAGTGACGTGAATTCATGTTTTTCTATTGATATTATTGATACTCTAGCTCAAAAGATGTTTGAATTGAATAGTGATGATGCTTTAGAAAACACCATAGTCGAAGGTTTAGGTTATGGGAAATACAAAGACGTTGAAAGTGAATTGTATATTTGTGATGAGCTTAAAGAGGTTGTTTTATCTCTTAACTCATTACAAGAAGTTCCACCAAAGTATAATACGTCTTATGTTTCTTTGCCTTTTACTAATGAGAAACTTTTACCCTCGATTGTGCAGGCACCCACTCTTGAGTTGAAACCTCTTCCGGATCACCTTAAATACGTATATTTAGGTGACAATGAAGAGTTACCGGTGATCATTGCCAAAAACCTCACCGAGGTGCAAGAGGATAAGCTTATTCGAGTCCTAAGAGAGCACAAGTCTTCCATTGGATGGACCATTGCCGATATCAAAGGAATCAGTCCTTCCACATGTATGCACCGAATACTCCTTGAGGAGGGGGCAAAACCAACAAGATAAGCTCAACGTCGCTTGAACCCTACAATGATGGAAGTAGTCAAGAAAGAAATCCTGAAGTTGTTAGATGCTGGGATTATCTATCCCATATCCGATAGAAAATGGGTGAGCCCGATTCAAGTCGTTCCAAAGAAGTCCGGCATCACGGTGGTGAAAAATGAAGATAACGACTTGGTTCCAACTAGAATCCAGACCGGTTGGAGAGTTTGCATTGACTACCAAAAGCTCAACTCTACCACCCGAAAGGATCATTTCCCTTTACCATTCATTGATCAAATGCTTGAAAGGTTGGCTAGACGTGCTTACTATTGCTTTCTTGATGGTTTTTCAGGTTATAACCAGCTTGTAATAGCTCTTAAGATCAAGAAAAGACGACGTTTACTTGTCCTTTTGGCACTTTTGCGTATAGACGTATTCCATTTGGCTTGTGCAATGCTCCAAACACTTTTCAACGTTGTATGGTAAGCATATTCTCAGATTATGTGGAAAGCATCATAGAAGTGTTTATGGATGATTTTAGCGTGTATGGTGATTCTTTTGACAAATGCTTAGATAACCTTGCACTTATTCTTAAACGATGCGTAGAAACTAATCTTGTGCTTAATTGGGAAAAATGTCACTTTATGGTCACTCATGGGATTGTGTTAGGCCATGTCGTATCCTCTAAGGGGTTAGAGGTTGACAAGGCTAAGATAGATTTGATTCGGAACTTACAATACCCCACAAATGTGAGGGAGGTTCGCTCTTTTCTTGGTCATGCAGGATTTTATAGGAGATTCATCAAGGATTTCTCCAAGATTGCAATGCCCCTGTGTAGACTTTTGCAAAAAGATGTGGCCTTTGATTGTGACAAGGAGTGCAAGGAAGCTTTTGATACCTTGAAAGAGTTGTTGACTACCGCACCAATTATCAAACCACCCGACTGGAGCAAGCCATTTGAGTTGATGTGCGATGCAAGTGATTACGCCGTTGGAGCCGTGTTGGGACAGCGAGATGGTAAAGTTCCATATGCCATTTATTATGCTTCAAGAACTCTCAACGGAGCACAAATCAACTACTCCACAACCGAAAAGGAGCTTTTGGCTATAGTGTTTGCACTTGAGAAGTTTCGATCTTATTTAGTGGGTACAAAGGTGGTTGTTTTCTCCGACCATGATGCACTTCGATACTTGCTAACAAAGAAGGATGCTAATCCAAGGCTCATAAGGTGGATACTTCTTCTTCAAGAGTTCAACATGCAAATCAAGGACAAGAAGGGCAGTGAGAATACCGTAGCGGATCATCTAAAAAGATTGGTTGTGTCCGAAGAAGTGATTCCTTTACATGATAGCTTCCCGGATGAGCAACTCTTTGCGGTTGGTGGCACAACTCCATGGTACGCTGATATTGTCAACTTTTTGGTGACGGGACAAGTACCTAGTTCCATGTCTACATTCCAAAAACACAAGATCAAGAAGATTGCCAAGCAATATATATGGGATGAACCTTATTTGTGGAAGCATTGCTCCGATCAAATGATCCGCAGGTGCGTACTTGAATCCGAGTTTCAATCAATTTTGAGTTTTTGTCATTCATATGCTTGTGGTGGCCATTTCGGAGCCAAGAGGACAGCCCTCAAGGTTCTCGAAAGTGGTTTTTATTGGCCTACATTGTTTAAGGATGCATATTTGTTTTGCAAATCTTGTGATAGGTGTCAAAGGACAGGCAACCTTGGTGCTAGAAACCAATTGCCGCAAACACCAATTCTCACTGTTGAGATTTTTGATGTTTGGGGTATAGACTTTATAGGGCATTTTGTGAATTCCAATGGGAAATATTTTATACTTCTTGCTGTAGATTATGTTTCTAAGTGGGTGGAAGCTAAAGCCACTCCCACCAATGATTCTCATGTTGTTTGTGAGTTTGTGAAGGAACATATCTTTTCTAGGTTTGGAACACCTCGAGTGGTGATTAGTGATGGAGGCTCGCACTTCAAGAGATCCTTTCACGCTCTTCTAAAGAAGTACAACATTTCTCATAAAGTTGGCACACCGTATCATCCACAAACGAGTGGACAAGCTGAAATTTCCAACCGGGAGATTAAGACCATCTTAGAGAAGACGGTGAACGTTACAAGGAAGGATTGAAATTATAGACTCAATGACGCTTTGTGGGCATATAGGACAGCTTATAAGACACCAATTGGTATGTCTCCTTTTAGGCTTGTCTATGGAAAACCTTGCCATCTTCCCGTCGAACTTGAACACAAAGCTTATTGGGATATCAAGGTATGTAATATGGAATTAGATGCAGCTGGTGAACTTAGAAAACTTCAACTCAATGAGTTAGAAGAGATACAAAATGATGCATATGAAAGTTCACGCATTTATAAAGAAAAGACCAAAGCTTTCCATGATAAGATGATTTCCCGAAAGAGTTTTTAAGTAGGGCAAAAAGTACTTTTATTCCATACTCGTCTTAAATTGTTTCCGGGTAAACTTAGGTCCAGATGGGTTGGACCATTTTTTGTTACTAATGTCCTTGTGCATGGTGCAGTTGAGATTACTAGTCCCAAAACAGGGCTGATTTACAAGGTTAACGACCATCGCTTGAAACCATACTATGAGCAGTTTGTGGCGGAGAATCAGGATATGATCACATTGAGTGATCCACTCCCTCTGGAGGAGTAATTAGAGCTGAACGTCGGGCTGACGACGTTAAACCAAGCGCTAAGTGGGAGGCAACCCACCGGTTTTGTATCTTTACCTTTATCTTTTTATTTTTCAGCATTTTATCTTTTATTTTTCTTTGTTTTGCATATCATTTGTGATTTCCCACCTTGAACTTTACTTTGAATGACTAAATTTTACATTGAGGACAATGTAAAGTTTAAGTGTGGGGGAGCATTTATATGTTTGTATAGTTTGTTTTATGCCTTTTAAAAAAAAACATAAAAAAAAAAACAGAAAAATAGAAAAACAAAGAAAAAATTATGCTTTTTGAACTCCGAAATCTAGAAATTTGTGCCTTTAGGATGACATTATTAGTGGATGGAACCATTGTGATTGCAGGAGTTAAGGAACCTATTAATTAACAAAGACGAACATAGCTCAGAAATTATAAATTATATGTTAGTTGTTACCATATCTCGGAATATCACCATATCACATTCTATTTTTATTTCTCCATATTTATCTATTGTTTTCTAAGTGTTTTGGTGGGTCACTAAAAATCGAGTTGTTATTACTGCTAGGATGAAATAGAGTGATTGAGTTGCTAAGAAAGAAGAAAAAAAAAAAAAAAAAAAAAAAAGAGACCGACCGACCGACCAATTAGACCAAACAGAATAAAAATGACACTTGGGAATAGCAGTATGTGTGAAACGTAGTCCCTGTCTCCGTCGCCTAAACAAGCGTGGAATGCAGGATCCAAGGCAACTATCACGTACTTGCTGACAAGAAGCATGCGCTTGGATCCAAAAGATCTAATCATGCCGTCTAAAAAAAAAAAAAGTGAAAAAGAAAAAGAAAAGAAAAGAAATATTATTATTGTGTTGAATAAAGTCACTCCTGGTTCCCTTGTATATGCCAGTGAGTTGATGTAGAAATAAGTTTGTTGATCGCTGGTTCCCTTGTTTATGCCAGTGTATTGACACTAGAATTGACCAGTAGCTCAATCCAATAGGATAGGTTCATCTTGGCGGTGACCTTCAGACAGATATGGGATACATCGATCACTTGTGAATATTCGCCACATCTACCTTTTTATCCATCTTCTTAATCTTTTCATTGTGATTGTGGTTAGTCAGATTCCGAGTATTGTGGTTTGTTCGACTTTCTAAGAAAACTTTATGCACTTATATATGAACTGAATTTGTGCAAGGTATCTCCTCCTGTAGTCATTTTGGATTCGTTCAATGATTGGTCACAAATAGACGGAGTTGGAAATATAGGTTTTGTAGGCAGACCTCTTGTAAACCTTCACGAGACTAAAACTCATCCACTAGGGACACCTAGGGGTTCAAAGGCCTGTTATTCATGCTTATAGTAACCGTAGCCTCGACGAGACGGAGTTGTATGTATCTTTTAGAATTATTTTATTTGATTTGCTCGAGGACTAGCAAAGTCTAAGTGTGGGGGAATTTGATAGGTGTCTAAAACACCTATATATTTATCTATTGATTATGCTTTCTTTGCTTAGTTTTCTTGTAAAATATGTATCTTATGTTTGCTTTTGAATACTTAGGTACGTTGGAGTCACTTGGAATAAAAGAAGAAGAAACAGCGCAAAAATCTCATCTCATGTGCAAATGCTTTTAGAGGCAGATTATTTCTCACAATTTACTTTTATTTCTTCATCTATGTCCGAAAAGTATGTCGGCTTTAGTGATGCAACTTTTATGTCTGAAAAGCATGACAACTTTAGTGATGACTCTCATTGAAGAGGAGAAGTGAATCTGAGAAATAGGGGACGGATACTGCAAGAGGAAGAATTCCAGAAAGAGCATTCATTTGGAGCAAGGAGGGCAAAAGCATTCAACCGCGTGTGCTATGTGGAGTCAAACCAACGATAGGGGATCGCTGTCTATCTCAAAGGAAAATTAATGGGCTACCGGTTGGTTGTCCCTTATCATATTCATGGGTGCATATAGTTATTCTCGATGTTGACCCCTTATCAACTTCACATGAGTGGGGTTAACTAGTTTCATTCCTACATGGCCCTAGAATTCAGAGAACTTTTATTTCTCTCTTATCATTAGTTTCACCTGAAATCAAGAGAGGCGGCACCATTAAGTTGAAGTTGGGAGGAGCTCAGACTTGGGTTTGGATTGAAAGTGCTGTTGGTGATGTATGAGATGAATTAAGATCTCAGGAGAGTGAGGGGTCTGTAATGGGTTCTAGAGATAAATTATAGCTAGGTTTTTTTCCAATTGACGACAAAAATCAAAGAAAATGGATTCAAGGGTTTGTTGGTGTTGAAGAACTGAAATTCAAACTGTTAGAATCGATGGGTTATGTTGAGTTTCTGTGATGTTATTGAATTGGTGGTTTTGATTTAAGATGGGGGTTTTGCAGCTATGGGTTAAAGGGTAGCTTGCCTAAATGGAGAGCTGCAGGTCTTTGGAAACAGTCAGGGCATTGATAGGACTGATGCTAAAGCTGGAGATGCAGAGAGGAGATGGAATGAGGCTGTGCAGGTGGGCTTGGTGTTGCTGTTGTACACAGAAGCTTAACGTTGCAGGTTGTGGAGTGTAGAAGCTAGTAATTGGAAATGTGTTGCAGGTGACAGGAACTGATGGTAGCTGGGAATGCATTTCAGTTAAAAAGGAGCTGATGTTATGCTGTGGTACTAGAGTAGGTGGCTAGGATGTTTTACAGGGAACTAAAATTTGATGAATGGGTTGGTAGTACTTGATCTCGAATGGCGAATTCTGTGAGAAAAGGCTAGCTGCAGTTTCAGGTGGAGCTGTAGGTGCATTAGCTGAAGTGATGATGTTGTTACTGGTTCTTTGATAGACAGTGAGGATGCTTTGCAGATGGCGATGGCAGTGATAAGACAATGAGTATGGTTTGTTGGTTGCTGTTATTGGAGCCAGGATATGAGGGAAAATGCAGCTTCATTTGCAGAGCTGATGCTGTGCTAGGATTATAGATGTATGTGCAGTAATGGAAATTGTAGGACTTGTGATGGTGGCTCTGAGGAGTTACAGATGGAAGATTATGCAGCTGGTGATATGCAGCTGTGACCCAGGAATGGACCAAGGTGTTGAACTGAGTTGGGAATGCAACTGATATTGGTTTGAATTGCAGAATGAACATAGATGAATGTTTAGGAGCTGTTGCAAATAAATGGAAT
Source organism: Papaver bracteatum (assembly GCA_023529315.1). Taxonomy (NCBI): domain Eukaryota; kingdom Viridiplantae; phylum Streptophyta; class Magnoliopsida; order Ranunculales; family Papaveraceae; genus Papaver; species Papaver bracteatum. The sequence continues at coordinate 337,298 of JAJJWX010003865.1, read as the reverse complement.
TGAGATTGAAGGGATTTACAAGCTGAGATGGTGCTTAGAGAGTTCAGGGAAGAATTGCAAGGCATTGTAGCTGTAGCAGCAAAGACTTGGTATTGCAGTGGCAATGACTGAGGTTGCAGAAGGTGAACTGAAGGAGATGCTATGAATTAAAGGAGCTGAAACAGTGGACTTGAGGAGTGGATCGAATTACTGGGTACTGGCAGTTGTTTTAAGTGCAACTGGATGGCATATGCTTGTTGTGGAAGGTTATAGTGCAGTGCGGTTCGAATAGCGGAGGTTGCAGAGATGACACTTTAACTGGTGGAGTTTGCAGCTATTACAGAGCTAGCTTAGCTGTATTGTTGTTTCCGGCGTTGAGCTGGACCTGGTATAGGTGGCTTGGCCAAGATAAAGAGTAAGTGAAACTGGTGTTATGGACGTGGTGTCTAAGAGGACTGTTGGTGGTTAACTACAGCGAAAATGCAGTGAGAATGGCGAGTCAGTGAGCATACTTCCGGTTGCCGGATTTTGGAACCGAAAGTGGGTATCATAATGTTTCACTGAATCATGAAGGGGGTATGAGTCGAATGGAAGAGTTGGAGGCCGGATATGGGAGCTACGAGTCGCGCTTTTGGGTACGTTTTCGCAAGAACAAGGAATTGGTTTAGATGGTATTTTGTGAATGTTTGAATTGCAGAGAAATGGAGTTGAGATTCTGGGAATGTGCACTTGCTTGGTGATGTCTTTCAATGGTTCAAGCGATCGGAGAAATTTTCCGGCGACCGGATTCTGGCGCCGGTGGCCGGATCCGGCGATGACGTAAGCAATTCCGGTGGCATTTTTGGACCCAAAATTCCAGAGACATATTTCTATTGTGTGGGCTTGGTGAACACATTGGATGTGGGCTTTTGAGTTATGACCTAGTTTAAGGAGAAAGAGCTACAAAAAGGGAAACTTCTACACTTTGTACATCACGTATTTTTTCTATTTTACTGGGAGTTTTGCAGAGTGCTGGAACTAGGGTTTGCTATTCTTTTATTTTCATCTTCATTATTTCATTTAATATATTTGGTGATGAACTCCAATATTATGAGTAACTAAAACTCTCTTTGATTTAGGGCGATTTCGAAGCCCGAAATATGAATCTATATTTGATATGAAATAACTTGTTCACTTGCATTCATTTATGTTATTGATTGATTTTCTACTATTCTAATATTGTTTATGGATTATTTGTTAAGGGTTTAAGTTCGAAATTGAATCATTAATTCTTAATCGATTTGCTAGTTTAGATTTTCTTCGACCCGTAATTGTCTAGAGAAGATAAACACAAGTAGCAATATGTGGGTACTGATGATGGGACTTTGTTAAGTGTCCATATGTAGAAATTAACACTAGTAGGTGATTCATGCTTTTGAGTTCATCACTAGGAGCAACCTTATCTCACAGAACTTAGAGAATTTGTTTAAGTCAAACCTAGTAAGCGTACCTCTAGGAAACTTGGAAAGTAGGAACCGGTAGTCGAGCGTTTCCGTATCCGGTGAGCTAGGAGATAGTAACGGAATAGTTGAGCGTACTAATTATTCTAGGGTTGTTAGTAACATGATAATGTGAAGAACATAGATATCTATCAATTAAGTTTGTATTCCGTTGTCTAGAATGAACCTTTAATCAATTCCATCTCATATTTGAATACATTTTACAATTTTCAGATTTTCTACAACACAATCATCTTTGCTAAGAGTATTTGCATAATAACTTAGACTTCATTCCTCCCTTGGGACGATCCTGCTTACATTATACTACTTGCTAGTGTAAAAGTAGAGAAATATTATTTTTGCGAGATTCGACACCTCGTCAGTAACATTCCATGGAGGAACTATATCGACATGTTCCTTTAGTATAACTTAGTAGATGGGAGTCAAACTATCTAGATAAGTTCTACCAAGTTCGCTCCTTTCTGAACTCATATTCATAATTTTTATCCTGATCTCATCAACAAGAGAAGCTGGAGGCAAATTCCTTTCACGATGAATCCATCTATTGAAAGATTCTGCAATACTTGATGAGTGTGTCCCATACCTACATCCTACGAAGAAATCATTTGCCCAGTGCTTGGGATCGATATTTTTGAGGTACTTGGTGATAGGTGTCTAAAACACCTTATTATTTATCTATTCTTTATGCTTTCTATGCTAGTTTTCTTGTAAATTATATATCTTATGTTTTGTTTTTGAGTATTTAGGTACTTTGGAGTCATTTGGATCAAAAGAGGAGGAAACTTGACGAAAGCGGTAGAGGCAAATTGTGTCTCATTATTTGCTTTTATTTCTTCATTTCTGTCTGAAAAGTATGTCGGCTTTAGTGATGCAAATTATGTCTGAAAAGCATGGAGGCTTTAATGATGTTAAGACATTGAAGAGAAGAAGTGGACTTGATATGCAAGAGGCGGCTGCAACTAGTGGAAGAGCACTCATTTGGTGCATAAAGGGACAAAGTTGTCATCTCACGGAGAGAACTATCTGAGCCTGGTCATGGTTAAGGGTCGACCAATTCTACAAGAACACTAAAGACCGCTGATGCTAAGGAGTGGCTAGCTGTTATAGGGTACCCATTGGGGTGTCCCTTAGCCTGTGTATTGGAGTGTCAATAAACACCCAATCATCACTTTACCCTAAAATTGAGAAGACTGCTTCTCTCAATCATTTTTCTCATTCACTGAAATTAAGAGAGACGCAGCCATGGAAACTAAAATCGAGAGATCATTTTCTCGATCATTTTGAGCAGTCATTGAAATTGAGACAACTACACCAAGCCAGCAAAGAGAAGGAGAAACGGGCAGAGCATGGATTCGTGTTTGATAGTTAAAATCTGAGATTCAAGCCGTGAAATACATGGAAGAAACATAAGCTACTGCCATTGAAGATGGTGATCAACAGAGCATACTACAGTGTGATTGAGGGTCCGTAAAGCTAAGGAAAAATAGGTTACTCTCTGATTTATGTGGGAAGCAAAATGATTGGAGTTTGAGAAGATTCCATGAAGATCTGATGGAGATAAAATAGTCACGAAAATAGAGTCTAGGATTGAAATTAGGACTGAGTGGTGAATTGGGTTTGTGTTGAATGATCAAATACTTGCAGGGAATCAAATGTGGGAGCAAGTAACTGAACCAGATCGGAAGAACATGTTGACCAGTCGAGATATATATCAAGTGCTTGAGAAAAGTCCCAAAAGAGGTGGTGTACTCAGGGAATAATGGTTGATTGAGGAGTTGTGTTGTTAATGTTGTTGTTGATGTTAAGATGTAGATGGACTCAATGGTGTTGGTGGTTCCTTACTGTGAAGCTGGTAATATATGAGCCAGTGTTGCAGGTAGAAGTGATGGCTTGCAGTGGGAGTATTGGAGTGATAAAGAGCAAGTGCAGCTGGAGTTGCAGCCAAGGCTAAGTTGGTTGGTGATTGCAGAGGCAGAGCTGGTGGTGTTGAATTGATACAGCCTTGCAGTTGGCTATTTTGGTGTTGGTTGAAGCTGAATGGTGGTTCTGGTGAAAGCGCAGGTGTAATTGAGCTGATTTAGTAGGATATGGAAGTGAAAGAAGCATTGAAGAGGATGGAACATCCATCTTGGCCGTAACTGAAGTTGCAGAAACACAGAAGACAGCCATCTTGGCCGTGAACTGCACAATTCTGGCTTGGACTAACTCATGTCAACTGGCTTGGTTGACATCGAGTTGACTCATCACTGAATCGTTTCAACTCGGCGTGACTCGCTGAGCTTGACCGAGTTGAACCGGTTGACCGACTCGACCCGTTGACCATTTGACTTTTCAGGTGACCGACGCCGAATTCCGGCCAAAAACCCCGTTTTCCGGTGAGCGCTTTTGGGACATATTTTCTACACGGTTTTCTCTCACTCGTGGGCCGGGTGAATTTCCAACTAATGGACTTTGAAGACTTGGACCTAATTTTGGAAGGAAGAAAAGCTACAAAAAAAGAAAAGTTCTACTAACTTTTGGATATAACGTTTTATTATATTCTTGGAGCTTTTGCAGAGAACTACTTCTAGGGTTTGCTTTCTTTTATGTTTCATCTATTTTCTTTGAATATTATGATGATGAACTCCATGAATATGAGTAGCTAAATTCTATTATTGGTTATGGGATAAAAGTTGATTTCTTCAAGCATGTTATTTGATTCTATGATTTAGTTTTGTCTCAATTTTATCGTTTATGATTCATTGTTTTTATTATCATATGATTTGAATGCTAGTTTGGTTGAGTCCGAAATCAATTGGATTTGTTTTCATCTCTATAGCTATATTAGGGTTTTCAATACGTAAAAGTTGTTTATCCCTGATTTCTAGTAGCATCTTGTGGTTAATACTTGTAGTGATACATCTTTTTAATCGCATATGAATCATAACCTTTGTTAAAACGAATTAGTGCTTTTACACGTTTGTTTGCATTGATTAGTCTTATTTCATAGAACTTATTGCTCTTAGGGAGTTAAATCTAATTGAGCTTTTACACTTTAGGTTGCTTTTTAAGTAGATTTCACAATAGCATCTTTTAATGTTGTTTGTGATTAAATCATGAAATAAGCGGGATACTCTTGCGATCAAGATATCCTAGGACTTTTGATATTTGAGAGATTAAATACCAATTCTAATCATAGATGAAAAATACATGTTTGTGAATGATACTATCCCGTGACCAATATCTTCTCTTTATTGATTATTCAAATTATTTACTTTGCTTTATTTAGTTTTATTACTTTGATAAAAACAAAACACACTCTTGGGTTATTTGGTTACTTGGTTACTTAAGAATCTGAAAATTGCATAACAACAATCGCCTCTCTGTGGATACGAACTCTTTCTTATCGAATACTATATTCATAATTAGTAAAGTGAGGAAGTGAATTATTTGTGACGCATACGACACGCATCAAATTTTGGAGCCGTTGCCGGGGAGGCATTCGGCTTGTTATATAGTTTTGGTTTATTATTTTTACGTTGTTTTTAATTTCGTTTTGAGAATTGTGTTTCAGGTACTGAAATACAAACTAGGAGAAGCAATGGGTGATGCAAATCGCACACTCAAGGATTTGGCTTCTCACAAGCTAGATACACAACAAGGATGTATTCAAAAAAATTCTACTTTCGAGATCAAGCCAGGGCTGCTTAGAGAATTACCAAAGTTCCATGTCATGGTGGATAAAGACCCAAACAAGCATCTTATGGACTTCCACACCATTGTCATGGCCGTGCTTCCAGCGAACATGGAGGCCGATGGTGCTATGTTAAAAGTTTTTCGATTCTCTTTGGCTGATAGTGCTAAGGATTAGTTATATTATTTGCCTCCCGAAAGTGTCACAACATGGAATGGGTTGAAGAAACTCTTTTTAGAGAGATATTTTCATGTGTCAAAGGATATTCAAATTCGCAAGGAGATTTGTGGGATGAAGCAAAATGTGGGAGAATCTTTATATGAATGTTGGGAACGATACAAGATATTGGTAGCAAGCTTCCCTCATCACCAATTTAGTGACGCAATGATTATCCAATACTTCTATGAAGGTCTCCAAGCAAGTGATAGGAATCTTATTGACGCTGCAAGTGGTGGTGCACTTATGAACAAGATGGTGACACAAGCTAGGGAGTTGATTGAGAGTATGTCAGAAAATTCTCAACAATTTTCAAATCGAGGATTAGAACCACCTACCAAGCACTAGTGGAAAATAGGTTTTTAACAACTTCCTATGTTTTACAAAAACCACTGTTGTTGGGATGTAGTTAAGCCTAGTGCCGTGACTCACAGTAGTTTTAGCAGAAAAAAAACAGGAAAAACTTAAACTCTTCTCCCTCACAATTATTTTATAGAAGGGTATTTTTATAAATATTAGAGTTTCAAGTACGACTGTGAGGGATAGAGTTTCTACGGAAAGAGAAAAAAAAAAGCCAAACCTTATCTATATGTATCCTCTTCCTTTACTTCTCTCTCTCAACTCACTCCCTGTTTCTCTTAACTTTTATATCAATCCTAAAATCAGTTGCTTGGGAATCAAAATTTTAGTATTAGCTAGGTTTCTCGTCCCTTCTTTTTTATTATCAGAACATTTAGATCTTGAAGTTTTGTTTGAATCGGTGAAAAAGAGTCATCAACAACAACTTCAAACAGAGATTCATCTATAATAACTGAATCAACAGATAAGTATCACCTCTCTTTATCGTTTGAGTTGAATCGATTAACTTATCCATCTCGAATTGAATTTTTAGAAGTTTTTTTTTTATCTAGTTGTTGCTCTTTGAAAGCTTTTCCATTTCACTTCTTCCACTCTTGAATTTTCATTGCAGACTATTCCAGATTTTTGTTGGGAGCTTCAAATCGGTGAAGATTAATGGTTTGAGATGAATTTGATAAATTGAAGCCAAGACCGGATGTGGTTGAATCAATGGAGATTAATGGTAGGAGTAATTGTTTTGGTGATGCTTCTACTGTTGTGCTGGGTTTTATTTGGAGGTTTTGTTATTTAAGATTGGATCTAAACAAGGGTTGTACCAGTAGAGAAGAAAGGCTTGATTAATGAATTAGCTAGCTTGGGTTTGTGCTATTTTGTGTTGTAAAACTATCAGTACTCTTTTCCTCCATTTACTGCTTCCACTGATGGAAAGACGAAGAAGAAGATGGTGCAATTGTTTACAAACATAATGGACTTTCTTTAGCTTTGGTATCTAATCTTGCCTGTTTTAATCTTTCTTAAATTTCATCCCTTCATATTTTAATTCATTAGATAAAGGAGTTAGTGCAACACTCATGTGTTTGATAAAATTAATTCCTTCGAAAATCAGTAGAGAGTGATGTTTTCTATTGAATGTACATGCACTCAGGTGTTTTATAAAATTACTCTTCCAACTTTTTTTTCTTTGATATGTAAAATTGATATAATGGTTTGGCTGAATAGCTTTTATATTTTTTTCCATACGGATTCCAGGCCAGATGTTGCAGAGAAGAGTGGAGAAATTCTGTCGATCGGTTTTCAGGGACATGCATATATCATCCCGTTTACTTGTAACTCCTAATGGACCAACGGAATGGAATGAAGCTTTGGATATTATATTATATGGTTCTCACTGAGCAGGTTTGTTTATGTCCTGATGCTCTTGAGAGATGTGCTTTCCGTAATATCAACTATTGTCTTCATTTTTGCGGTTTCATGATAAGTATATTTTAAATGTAATGTTAAAAGATTCTTCTGGTGACAAATAATTCTCAAATTAATTTCAGTTTCACATTTAAGTAGAAAGTACATAGTAATATTGATAGTTGGGGATAATTCTGCTCACAGGCTTGTTAGATCGGCAATAATATGATATATGAGTTAAGAACTTAACCGAAGTTTCATTTTTGAACTTGACCTCTATGATATCCAGACTCTTATTCTTTTAACTATTTATTTTTCATTTTTGCAATATGTATGTGCATCACCTTTTAGTTGCTAAACTCCAAGACACATACAATGGTTACCCTGCATCGGAAGTTCATGAACAAGGAGCATTCGATGACCGCGACACATTTCTCCATGGTGTTAGAGATATTTTAAGCATTCACTCAAGTAAGATATTAATCTCACTCTTGGATTACTTTCGATTTGGTTTTGACAAGTACTTAGCTAATAGCCTACCCTCAAGTTGAAAACTTCCTTTTTCTGACAACCTGAACTGCAGCCTGTTGTCTCTGCGAAACTGTCGTCAATAGGCAGGGATTTAGAGGGTACTTCCTTGACAGTAAATGTCCATCTATGTCTCCTCTATACCGTGTTAGAAGGGATTAGTGTTTTGACTGATCGTTTAGGATTTACGGCCTTCAACGTCCAGTATGGCAGGACTGAAAACTGTAGGTTTGAAGTTCTGTGACCATTTTAGCACACTCGTTTCACAGACTAAATGAACTTCAAATCTATATTTTTAAGATGATTATGAAAGGTGGTTCTTTCTACTTTCCAAATTGGTGTCAATCTCTAAATTCCGACTTCTAATGAATCCTATGGGGCCTCGCCATTGCATCTTGTCTGAGACGTTAGTTTTGCGATGTTTCTTTCCAGTTTTTGATGTGTAGTCTTTCACATCCTATTTGTTTTGTTTACTGCGGATTTGTCCTACTGCTTTTGTTGATTTGTACATTTTTAAAATTCAAGTTGGTTCTGGTGATTAAAATTAAAGAATAAAATGTAAGTTTTTAAGGAAATGTAGTTCGATACCCGTATGTTTTCTATGACTATTGCTTTGTTACGTTTCAAAACTGATACATGTAAGTCCTGGATTTTCTTGTTTTTCAGGGGTGCGGTTTGCAAGTTATCATGGGCACTTTATGTTAAGGTCTTCAAATTTATTGGCGCTTCCATGATTGACTTGTGATAAAGCCTTCACAATGCAATTGGCTTTGGAAGAAACCTTACTTACAGCTTAGACAGTTTACTTCCAAGTTGCTCTACTATATCCTTTACTAACTGCCACATATAACATTGTACTGGATATATTTTAAACCAAAAATATCCACATATTGATGCAAATCGGATTTTCTGGTTGCTGTAGACATAACCTGATATGCATGTACAGCAAATGATCCTTCAGCTGGATTGTTAAGGATTACGAATCATGTTCATTCTGTTGGGATTTCTGGTAGTGCACATATCCTCACTGAGTACTAACTTGTCGATGGTTTCATTGAAAACCAAGAGATGGAATTTCCGGTGGGGAAACTTGTAAATGGCAAGTAAGTACGTTAAACACTAACATAGGAGTAATGATCTACTTGGTGATTTCCATTTCTAAAGAGATTATTATGTGCAGGGTGTTGTCTGTGGAACCTCTGTCCAAGAGAGTTTAAGTAAGCTTAAAGACGGTCTGAAAATAGGTCTTTGAAATCCGACGTGGGTGATTTTAAGAGTCTATGTGTTGGTGATGTTATCTCGGGCAGGATTAAGCGAGTTGAGACGTATGGTTTATTTATTACAATTGATCAGACGAACATGGTGAGTATGATTAATATAGCTTTCTATAGGTGCAGTGTTTTACTATCTCTTTGGTTTGAATTAACTCCAGTTCATTGTGGCAGGCATCGGCTAATAGTGATGGTTCCAGAAACCATTTCAAAATGTTGCCCCTATCAGTGGAGAGCTTAGATCCAAGTGGCCTCTATATATATGATGATGGGTTTCGCTTCGTTATTTGGTTTGGTAGTATGCTTTCTTCTGATTTGGTTACCAAATTTGTTGGAGTGGACTTTTTTACTCTCACTGATCTCTCAAAGGTACGTGACTTTTGCCTCTGTATTAACATTATTGTTCTGAACTGGTACCTCTTTCGACTCATTTCTAGGAAAAACTATATAATGAAAATGAAGCAGAATAGTGATACCATTTTCGACCCTCACGCGCTGTATTATTAGCTCCTTTCGTTTGTCTACTAGGATAGTCATAATTTATCATCAGTGCATCACGCCATCACTATCCCTTTTTGCATGATTACATTTGTTGTGTGTGAAAATGATATAGGAATGTGACTGATGGGCCCTTGCATGAGGTGTCAAATGCGGTGCATTTGAATTAGACGAAACAGAACACGTCTATACACATACATTTGAACTTATTTCAGTAATGGCGTGCTTTATCTTTTATTAAATGTTTTTCCACTACACATTAGACACAGGTTTGCCAGCTGGTAATCACAAGATATGCATGCAATATCCAACTGTTATTATGTCCAAAGTACCCATTGAAGGGTTTGCAAGTGTCGAAACCGTGTCTATTTGCCCTGCAAGGCAACAACGGTTTAGAAAGTGGAGTGTCCCTTCTTCACAGTATTTGATCTTTGTTTATTTATTTCGGACATATTTTATCAATTTAGCAAAATTAAGGCAGCGTTGAATCTCCACTGATGATGTTCTTTTTTTCTTTTTTTTTATGGTTCACTTTACACTCTATGTGAAGGTAACTAATGTAGTCTTGGTTGGTTTTTGTTTACAGCTTAGGGATGGAGCAATGGACCTGATTTGAGCTACGTTGTCAGAAAATGAAGGCATAGATGGTGAATTCCTACCTTAAACTCGAGTTGAAATTTTATGGTTTGTTAAGCTTGTAATAGAATATTGGTCAAGATTTTCCGAGTCTCCAATTTTTTCAGACTTGGAACTTGTAGTGTTTTAGAAAGTTGAAATTGTAAAATGAATACACTAAAGTGATTATCAATTTAATTTTGTTAGATCCAATTTTGAAATCATTATTTGTTTAAATGCCATTCAGCTTTTAGTAATTCAATTGAATCACTTTGGATTCAAATTGAATCAATATCATTTTTTTTATTAAGATATCACTAGTAAAACGACTGTGTGCATCATTAACAGTTTATTGACTGTCTAAAAGAGTGGTTCTTTTAAAGAATTCAACGTTTGCCAGAAACAGTCGTTTTGGAAAAAACCACTCCTATATTCCAACTGAGGAAAACAGTCGTTTTTAAAGATATTACCTCTTGTCCTGGAAGTGGTTTAACTTCCATTTTCCACTAGTGAAGGGAGTTAATCAAGTTGACGAGATTATCGAATTACATCAACAAATGACCAATATGATGGCAATGATGCAACAAATTGCAGCAGTGGTTGTAAAACCATCACGCCCAGCTTATGAGAACGTAGAGCATGTCAATGCTATATTCTCAACTCAGCCGTATGGTATTTATTCCAACACTTATGAGCAAGTTGCAAGTGCAAGTTCTGTTTACAGCCATCCGCATGAGTTCCAACAACAAGTGCAACAACCACAACAAGGGAATAATCCATAATTGGAGAAGATGGTTACTTTGGTGGAGGCTCTAATGTCCGTGGTACAGCAAAATCAGCAACTAGCGATCTTAATTCAGCAAAAAACGGATAATGCAATTAAGGAGTTGCAATCACAAGTTGGTCAACCGCAATAACAACAATTCCAGCAACAACAAAAACCACCTGAAAATCAAGGGTCCAATATGGAAGAGTTGCTGAAATCTTTTATGCAAAGAACGGAGGGTGTGGTCCAGGACTTGCAAACACAAGTAGGTTCAATGGCCGAGGAGATAAATCAGTTGCATGCACAAAATGGTGAGAAACTCCCTTCCCAACCTCTTAACTCAAGTGAGGGTGTCAATGCTATTAAGTTGGGAAGTGGTACACAATTTGTGCAACCCGAAGTTACAATTTCGGGTGAAGAAGAAGCGCCAAAGGAACCAATTTTGGAGGAAAAGAACGCATATTTTCCCCCAACTCCCGAGGTAACTAAATCAAACTCTAAACCTCTTGTTTCTACTTATGTTCCTCCTTTACCTTTTCCTGGCAGGTTCGCTAAAGCTAATGAGAAGGTGGAACAAGATAGAGATATTTGGGATGTTTTTAAGAAGGTCCAAGTGAATATTCCACTCATTGAAGTAATTAGGCAATCTCCTCTCTATGCAAAGTGTGTAAAGTAATTGTGCACTAACAAGCACAAGCTAACCGGTAATGAGGTAATGAGTGTGGGGGAAAACGCTTCGGCGTATCTTACAAAGAAACTCCCACCTAAATTGAAAGATCCCGATAGTTTCACTATTCCATGCACTATTGGTAAAACAAGGTTTGCAAAAGCTATGTTAGATTTAGGAGCGTCTATTAATGTTATGCCTACTTCGATTTATGATGCCTTAAATCTTGATACTCTCAAGAAAACCGGCATAGTTATTCAACTTGCCGATAGATCTAATGTTTACCCTAAAGGGATTGTTGAGGATGTTTTGGTGCAGGTAAAAGGACTAATATTTCCAGTGGATTTATACGTTTTAAACATGAGTGATGTGAATTCATCCTAGTCTACACCTTTACTGTTGGGTAGACCATTTATGAGTACCGTTAGAACGAAGATTGATGTCCACAATGGCACCTTGACTATGGAGTTCGATGAAGAAGTCATACACTTCAACATCTTTGAGGTGAGGAAACATCAAAGTACCATTCAATCATATTTCCATAATGTGTTGGAAGCCGGATAAGGCATAACAAGCAAGGAGTAAGTCGGGCTGACGACTTTAAACCAAGCGCTAAGTGGGAGGCAACCCACCGGTTTTGTATCTTTATCTTTATCCTTTTATTTTTAAGCATTTTATCTTGATTTTCTTTGTTTTTGCATATCATTTGCGGAATTTCCCACCTTGAACTTTCTTTGGATGATTCAATTTTACATTGAGGACAATGTAAAGTTTAAGTGTGGGGGAGCATTTATATGTTTATATAGTTTGTTTTAGTTTATTTTATGCCTTTAGTAAAAAAAAAATCAGAAAAATAGAAAACCAAGAAAAAATTTGTGCTTTTTGAACTCCGAAATCTAGAAACTTGTGCCTTTAGGATGACACCATTAGTGGATGGAACCATGATTGCAGGAGTTGAGGAACCAATTAACTAAAAGGGACGAACATAGCTCAGAAATCACAAATAACATGATAGTTGTTACCATATCTCGGAATATCACCATATCACTTTCTATTTTTATTTTCCATATTTATCTATTGTTCTCTAAGTGCTTTGGTGGGTCAATAAAAATCGACGTGTTATTACTGCTAGGATGAAATAGAGTGATTGAGTTACATAAAAAAAAAAAATCAGAAAAATAGAAAACCAAGAAAAAATTTGTGCTTTTTGAACTCCGAAATCTAGAAACTTGTGCCTTTAGGATGACACCATTAGTGGATGGAACCATGATTGCAGGATTTGAGGAACCAATTAACTAAAAGGGATGAACATAGCTCAGAAATCACAAATAACATGATAGTTGTTACCATATCTCGGAATATCACCATATCACTTTCTATTTTTATTTTCCATATTTATCTATTGTTCTCTAAGTACTTTGGTGGGTCACTAAACATCGACGTGTTATTACTTCTAGGATGAAATAGAGTGATTGAGTTACATAAAAAAAAAAAAAAAGACCGACCAATTAGACCAAATGGAATAAAAAGACACTTGGATAGCAGTATGTGTGAAACGTTGTCCCTGTCTCCGTCGCCTAAACAAGCGTGGAATGCAGGATCCAAGGCAACTATCATATACTTGCTGACAAGAAGCATGCACTTGGATCCAAAAGATTTAATCATGCTGTCTAAAAAAAAAGTGAAAAAGAAAAAAGAAAAAGAAAGTATTATATTGGTTGAATAAAGTCACTCCTGGTTCCCTTGTATATGCTAGTGAGTTGATGTAGAATTCAAACCAGTAGCTCAATCCAATAGGTTGCATAGGTTCATCTTGGCAGTGACCTTCAGACAGATATGGGAAACATCGATCACTTGTGAACATTCACCAACATCTACATCTATATCCATCTTCTTATTCTTTTCATTGTGATTGTGGTTTGTTAGTTTCCGAGTATTGTGGTTTGTTCGACTATCTAATAAAAGATTTATTTACTAATATATGAATTGAATTTGCACAAGGTACCTCCTCCTGTAGTCATTCTGGATTTGTTCATTGATTTGTCACAAATAGATGGAGTTGGAAATATAGGTTTTGTAGGTATATCTCTAGTAAACCTTCACGAGACTATAACTCGTCCACTAGGGATACCTAGGGGTTTAAAGGCTTGTTATTTATGCTTAAAGTGACCGTAGCCTCGACAAGACGGAGTTGTATGTATGTTTTATAATTATTTTGTTTGATTTTCTCGAGGACTAGCAAAGTATAAGTGTGGGGGAATCTGATAGGTGTCTAAAACACCTTATTATTTATCTATTGTTTATGTTTTCTATGCTAGTTTTCTTGTAAATTATGTATCTTATGTTTTGTTTTTGAGTATTTAGGTACTTTGGAGTCATTTGGATCAAAAGAGGAGGAAACTTGGCGAAAGCGGTGGAGGCGAATTGTGTCTCATTATTTGCTTTTATTTCTTCATCTCTGTCTGAAAAGTATGCCAGCTTTAGTGATGCAAATTATGTCTGAAAAGCATGGCGGCTTTAATGATGTTAATACATTGAAGAGAAGAAGTGGACTTGATATGCAAGAGGCGGCTGCAGCTAGTGGAAGAGCACTCATTTGGAGCATAAAGGGACAAAGTTGTAATTTCACTGAGAGCACTATCTGAGCCTGGTCATGGTTAAGGGTCGACCAATTCTACAGGAACACTAAAGACCGCTGATGCTAAGGGGTGTCTAGCTGTTATAGGGTACCCATTGGGGTGTCCCTTAGCCTGTGTATTGGAGTGTCAATAAACACCCAATCATTACTTTACCCTAAAATTGAGAAGACTGCTTCTCTCAATCATTTTTATCATTCACTGAAATTAAGAGAGGCGCAGCCATGGAAACTAGAATCGAGAGATCATTTTCTCGATCATTTTGAGCAGTCATTGAAATTGAGACAACTACACCAAGCCAACAAAGATAAGGAGAAACGGGCAGAGCATGGATTCGTGTTTGATAGTTAGAATCTGAGATTCAAGCCGTGAAATACATGGAAGAAACATAAGCTACTGCCATTGAAGATGGTGATCAACAGAGCATACTACAGTGTGATTGAGGGTCCATAAAGCTAAGGAACAATGGGTTACTCTCTGATTTATGTGGGAAGCAAAACGATTGGAGTTTGAGAAGATTCCACGAAGATCTGATGGAGAGAAAATATTCACGAAAATAGAGTCTAGGATTGAAATTAGGATTGAGTGGTGAATTGGGTTTGTGTTGAATGATCAAATACTTGCAGGGAATCGAATGTGGGAGAAAGTAACTGAACCAGATCGGAAGAACATGTTGACCAGTCGAGATACATATCAAGTGCTTGAGAAAAGTCCCCAAAGAGGTGGTGAACTCAGGGAATAATGGTTGATTGAGGAGCTGTGTTGTTAATGTTGATGTTGCTATTAAGCTGTAGATGGACTCAATGGTGTTGGTGGTTCCTTGCTGTGAAGCTGGTAATGTATGAGCCAGTGTTGCAGGTAGAAGTGATGGCTTGCAGTAGGAGGATTGGAGTGATAAAGATCTAGTGCAGTTGGAGTTGCAGCCAAGGCTAAGTTGGTTGGTGATTGCATAGGCAGATCTGGTGGTGTTGAATTGATGCAGCCTTGCAGTTGGCTATTTTGGTGTTGGTTGAAGCTGAGTGGTGGTTCTGGTGAAAGCTCAGGTGTAATTGAGCTAATTTAGTAGGATATGGAAGTGAAAGAAGCATTGAAGAGGATGGAACATCCATCTTGGCCGTAACTGAAGCTGCAGAAACACAGAAGACATCCATCTTGGCCGTGAACTGCACAATTCTGGCTTGGACTAACTCATGTCAACTGGCTTGGTTGACATCGAGTTGACTCATCACTGAATCGTTTCAACTCGGTGTGACTCGCTGAGCTTGACCGAGTTGAACCGGTTGACCGACTCGACCTGTTGACCATTTGACTTTTCAGGTGACCGGCGCCGAATTCCGGCCAAAACCCCCGTTTTCCGGTGAGCGCTTTTGGGACATATTTTCTACACGGTTTTCTCTCACTCATGGGCCGGGTGAATTTCCAACTAATGGACTTTGAAGACTTGGACCTAATTTTGGAAGGAAGAAAAGCTACAAAAAAAGAAAAGTTCTACTAACTTTTGGATATAACGTTTTATTATATTCTTGGAGCTTTTGCAGAGAACTACTTCTAGGGTTTGCTTTCATTTATGTTTCATCTATTTTCTTTGAATATTATGATGATGAACTCCATGAATATGAGTAGCTAAATTCTATTATTGGTTATGGGATAAAAGTTGATTTCTTCAAGCATGTTATTTGATTCTATGATTTAGTTTTGTCTCAATTTTATCATTTATGATTCATTGTTTTTATTATCATATGATTTGAATGCTAGTTTGGTTGAGTCCGAAATCAATTGGATTTGTTTTCATCTCTATAGCTATATTAGGGTTTTCAATACGTAAAAGTTGTTTATCCCTGATTTCTAGTAGCATCTTGTGGTTAATACTTGTAGTGATACATCTTTTTAATCTCATATGAATCACAACCTTTGTTAAAACGAATTAGTGCTTTTACATGTTTGTTTGCATTGATTAGTCTTATTTCATAGAACTTATTTCTCTTAGGGAGTTAAATCTAATTGTGCTTTTACACTTTAGGTTGCTTTTTAAGTAGATTTCACAATAGCATCTTTTAATGTTGTTTGTGATTAAATCAGGAAATAAACGGGATACTCTTGCGATCAAGATATCCTAGGACTTTTGATATTTGAGAGATTAAATACCAATTCTAATCATAGATGAAAAATACATGTTTGTGAATTATACTATCCCGTGACCAATATCTTCTCTTTATTGATTATTCAAATTATTTACTTTGCTTTATTTAGTTTTATTACTTTGATAAAAACAAAACACACTCTTGGGTTATTTGGTTACTTGATTACTTAAGAATATGAAAATTGCATAACAACAATCGCCTCTCTGTGGATACGAACTCTTTCTTATCGAATACTATATTCATAATTAGTAAAGTGAGGAAGTGAATTATTTTTGACGCATACGACACGCTTCACTTGGCAATCGAACCACATCCAATAATAGACATCTCATTCAAAACAGACTCATATTTGGCAACATTGTAACAATATGTATCTTTATGGAACAAATCCAGTAATTGTTTATACTTCTCATATCCTTTCTTGATAGGGAGGTTATTCTTCGAATGATAAAAAACAATAACTATGATGCGAGTTAGGAAAAACTTAGGAATACTTTGCTTCAGCCCTTCATGACGATCAGTGATAAAGGTGATAAGACGACAATGGACACAATACTATAAGTGTTCCATGAACCACTCCCAACCTTCAATGTTTTCTGAAGGAACTAAAGTAAACGCGAAAGGAAAAAACTTACAGAATGAAAGAAAACAGAAAGAACTAAAATTGTTAGTTCATTGAAAAAAAAAAGATGAAACTGTCAGTTCATTTAGAAAACTATCGGTTCATTTAGAAGTATGAACTAAAAGTTGTCCTTTCATTAGGAACTATAAAGCCATCAATATGAACTAATCAAGAAGAAAAACAATCAGTTCGTTAAAAACTGTGAACATCAAGAAGAAAAACAATCAGTTCGTTAAAAAATGTGAACTAGCAATATGAACTAATCAAAAAATAAAACAGTCAGTTAACTAACAACTATGAACTAAAAATCAAAGAATGCAGTCAGTTCATTTTAGGAAATATATGAAATAAAAATGTGAGTTATACAAGATTTTTTTTACCTTGGTTCCCATTCAAACCATTGGCAGCCATCAAAGTTCCCTTAAATCTCCCAGTGAGAAATGTTACATCACAATAAAGCACAGGGCAAATGAACTTGTATCCTTTGATATATGAAACAAAACAAATGGAAAGCCTCTGAAACCGTTCAGTCTATTTATTAAATTCAAACTTAACATAGCTGCCAGGATTGGTAGTCTCTATTGCTTGGACATACCAAACAAGATTTGTATAACTTTTTACATCATCACCACAAATCTATGCTTGGGATGCTTCCTTTCCTTTATAAGCATGATGGTATTTTATGTTAATACCATAAAAACTTTTCACATGAGCAACGATATCCTTAGGATTTATCGACGGATTTGACTCTATTTTATCCCTGAATAGATGTTTAATCAATTTCTTCTTCGCAAGGGGGTCCGTCAGCTTATAAGCACACCACATGTATGATTCCCATTGAATTCCTTGATATCATAGACACTTTTAGAGGTATTAATTGGAATAGCATGCAGATACCAAGGACAATCTGCATTCCTACCACACTTGACTGTGAACCTAAGTAAATCATTTTTAACCTTTGAAACTGTATAACCAGACTTGCTGCAATATTTGTTGACATCTAAGCACACCTCTTCGACACCACCATGAAAAACTTGACCAACACCTTTAAAAATGTCATCCCAACCGTTAGACAAAAGAGGTTTTAATTCCTCATGACCTTCTGTCAGGTATTTAATCATTGAAGTCTTAGTGAACTCACTACATGATTCATTGTCGCTGAGGGACTACGTGGAAATACCAGATGAAGAGCTAGAAGCACCATCATTAAAATCCCCCTCAATGAACAAATAAAAATGTGACAATTTCTTTGAACAAGAAACAACAATTAGACCTTGAAGAGAAAAATCACAATTGATGAACACTTTATCACAAGCATATATTTTCAGGTCACGAAGCATCGACTGTAAAGAAACTTCCAATGGAATGCCATGTCCATTGTAATATATAACTGTATAACAACTTGAAAGAGACATACTGAACCTGAAAAATGAAGGTCACATAAACAAATGAGCACACACAACAAGCTGAACTTCATTCCAATAAATAAACACCTAAAATTATTAATAAGAAAAAGAAGTTCATTCCAACATATGAATAGCTAAAAAACTTAATAAAATAAAGGTTCATTCTTAAAATGAAGACCTTCTTCTTCACAAAATAACAAAGTAAAAGATAAACAAGCAGCATGAATACTTGTTCTTAAACAAATAAAGAGTTCATTCTAAAAAATGTAGCCTTAACAGGGTTCATTCACATTACTCTTAAAATCAAACAACAAACTAATCTACAATGCTTAAACTTAAACATGATTCGTAAACACACATTAGGTTTTGTTAGTTCACTAAACCTAATGAACTTCTGATAAGAAGAGAAACACGGTCGATCTACAAAATTACTTCAAATAAAAATACAATCAGAAAAGGAATTAGTATGAATACTCATCAGAACCAAGAAGATTTCAAATCAACTCCAAAATAAACTCTGATATTCAAATATCAAATCAACTCCAATCTTCGTATATCAAATCTTCATAAATTTAATCTGTAATCCCGAAATCAACTCCGTCAAACAAAAAATCTTCGAAAACCAAAATCAACTCTGTAAAAATCGAATCAAATTAGATATGTAATTCCAAATCAACTCTGTGAAAATCGAATCAGTCTTCTAAAACCAAAAATCAACTCCGTAAATCAAATCAGTTTCAGTAACAATGACTTCCTCATTAATCTGTTATAAAATCGAATTAATCTTCGCATCAAAAACAAAATCAAACTTCGTAAAACCTGAAAAAATAGTTCTACAACAGCAGAAATAACAGACAACAACAGATGAAGTAGGAGAGAGAAAATAAAACTGAAAATGATTCTGCTTTTTTTGGTTATATACGGTAGTGAAGGGGTATTTTAGTAACAGAAAAATAATATTCCGTGTGGGTGGAGAAAACCCTGGGACCAAACGTTAATTTGCAGGACCAAACTGTATAATATATTTTATAAATGGATCAAACAGACATTTGACACAGTCAAGTGGACTAAACTCTCTCTAATATATTATTTCTAGGAACTATTGGTATTTCCTACTTTTATATTTCAGTATTCATTTTTCACATCTTAGGTTTTTTGGGAGAGAGAGATAGAGCACAGATGCGATTGCGATTAGTGTTGTTGTTCTTCATCGGAGATTAGTAATATAGGTTAGAGTTTTGATTATTTATTTTTTTTGAAGCATGGTTAGTGTAGGTGTAAATTATATACAGATCCAGGTGGCAACATCCTAGAACCGGTGTACCCAAATACGAAGAGACGCGAAGTATAGATCGAAGATTATCGGGCGCGAGATTTAAGGAGCCACGTGGATCAGGCGTAATAATGTCGGACAAGACTTGATCCAGACTTCTGATAAAGCTGACAGGATAAGGCATGGCGGGTCAAACGAGGAACGATGGTCAAACGAATAAAGAAGAACATGTCACATCGGGTAACCATAAGGACGACAGAAAATATGGGCGACATCGCGTTAATAATGCACCTAAAAAGATCGGCCCGAATGGAGGATAGGCGAGGAGCCAGGATACATCGGCCACATGAGACGAAGAGAACCGGCCGATCACAGAACTGATAAATAGATGTAACATGACCAACACCTTAATTTCGTTGTATAAAACTTCTCCTATAAATAAAGGGACTTGTATTTTGAGAGAGGTAGGTTGTATTTTGAGAGAGAGAGAGGGGATAAAAACTCGAGTAAGCACAAAGAAGAAGAAAAGTGAGTAGTAAGTGCATCTTGTAAGGAAATCCCACGAAGAGCAACACCTTTGTAACACTTCTAAGTAATAAGATTCATCCTTTCACCCCCGTGGACGTAGGTAATCATACCGAACCACGTAAATCTTGTGTTCATTGTGGAGTGTTTACTTTCATTTGAGATGAGCATTGTGTTTCTATCCTTTGGATGTAGTTTGTAGTAAAATGCATCTAAATTCTGGCGCCGACTAAGGGGACACGACTAAGATCTCCGGATACATTGCCGTTAAATCCTTCAGAGACGATCAACAGCTCCTCAATACACGTTAATGTGTTGGAGTAGAAGCTACGATGAACTCTGTTGGCCGAAGTAATGGTTGTTTTGAGTCATTTACTGAGCATTTAAATTCAGAGCAGTAGCAGCGTCTTCTTAGCGTCCTCAACAGTTTGATCGGCATAGAAACTTCACTAGCTCACCAGCGACTAACAGTTCGGGTTAGAAGCTACGTGAAGAATCTGTTGAAAGGACGACTGTTTGTTCTTGATAGTTGTATGATTGTTAGCGTTAAGCGAGTTGTTTCTAGAAGCGGTGTGAAGTCGAGTGCTTGGAGTTACCAAAAGTTAGCATTTTTAGATGTTTCATCATATAATAAACTGTCGACCATATAGAATTTTTAGCCGGCAGTGTAGCATAAGTCGTCGGAAAGGTCACCATTAAATCTCGAGAAAGTGGAGTTGGTACAAGTTTGATTTGATTCTAGGGGTTACTTGCCGTACTTTTTAAGCATCATGTGCATAAGATCTATGATTTGGAACATGTATAATAAAGGACAAAACTAACTTAAATGCATAGGTCGAGTACAGAGAGCGACATTGTACGGAGTGATAGCGACAGGAAAATAAGGACAGCCACATATTCAGCATAGGGACAAAATAGGGTAGAGGGACAGTGCCCACCTAACAACTGAAGTAGATCTTACACAGAGATAGTAGTCGTACAATCGAACTTTTTTCCCTTTTATCTAATTTTTTTATTTTGAAAATTAGGTCAAAGTAAGGGGTTCTTTTTCGTATTTGCTGACGTAGGGACGGGCGATACTCGGCTTATCACGCGACGTGATCGATGGCTAGCACTTCAGGGATAATTAGGATGTTAAGGAATCGTACAGTCACTAGCAGCATCATGCAGGAAGGGATAACGGGGCCGAGGCAAGAGGACAGTCGACAACCACCGCCCGAGGAATCTCATGCAGCTGCGCGAGGGATGCCTGTTGTAGACGAAGAAATAGATTTGGGGCGAGACGATAACACCTTACCTCTAGACCAGGTTATATTGACTCAGAGGAGAGTTGACCAAATCGATGGACTCACAGCTTCAGACACCGATGACGATGAGGAAGCATTTGCAGCGCGAGCTCAGAGGCAATGGACGAGGTAGCAAGTCGAACACCAGGAAGCTTTGGGAAAGGAACAAGAGCGTCTTAGACAGATTCAGCTAGGGCGATCAGCAGCAAGTAACATCGGCCCGACAACCATTCACGCGGTCGATCGTGTATCCAACCCGACACCGCCCCCACCACCCACATCAGCACCATTACAACCTCGGCCACACCAACCCAATGGACACTCCAGTCATGAAAGTACGGACCCGAAGTTGTTGGCCATTTTGGAGAGTCAGAGGAGGAAAGAGGCGGCACTAAGGGAACTCCAGCAGAGGAATTTAGCCTTGGAGTATGAGAATTACCAGCTGAGGAACCGACGGACCAGATCAAGAGGGTCGTCCAATGAGGGACATTGGGTTATCGCGGCCGATCCGGTCACTCACCACCCATGATGGGGCCAAGTAACCTTAATCAGCCCGATCAGTCAGGTCAGCCACCATTACCTCCGATACCCCCCACGCAGAGATATGGACCACCTGAGGATTCGTCCACCGACGAAGAAAGGCGAGGAAGGAACGAGCGACAAGATCGGGCAACTAAAGCTAAGCTTAAGGAGTTGGAAGCAAAAATCAAGGAACTCTCGGGTGGAAGCGAGGAGAATAAGTTGGCCGAGATTATGAGTGAAGCCGATAAAACGCCTTTCTCTCAAGAAGTGGAACAAATGCCGTTCCCACCCAAATGTACTTTACCTTCATTCCCCTCTAGATTTTACGGAATGGGCGATGCGATCGAACATCTTAAGATGTATACAATGTCACTAATCCAATGGAGAAACAACCCGGTAGTTATGTGCAAATTCTTTCCAGCTAGTTTGGAGGGCGAGGCGCGAGATTGGTTTTATTCACTCACACCTAGTTCAATTAACGGGTACGATGCGCTAGTCGAGGCCTTCCTTGAGACCTACATGCATAACAGCCAACCTCGGCCAAGAATAAACAAGATGTTTACTCTCGCCCGACGATTCAGAGAGCCCCTGAGAACCCTGACCGACAGATGGAGGAAATTGTGTACTGAAATTGGGAAGGTACCGGTGGATCAAGCCATCTTTGGGTTTGAAAATGCGTTGGGGAGGTCGGAACCCATCAGGATTGCCATGTTTTCTGAAAAACCTAAAACCTTAAAGGAGATGAGAAGAATGCAAGAGCACTATATCGCCTTGGAAGAAATTCAGGCCGAATCAAGAGATAGAGGAGTACAAGAAGCCAGCGCTGAAGTTGGTACCGAAACTAAAACGATCATGGACGACCATATCAGGCGATCAGAAAAGAGATCGGACCCGCCCCCAAGGAGTAGTGAGAAGAGGGAATGGATGGCCAAAGGGAAGAAGCCAAAGCAGGAAACCCGGTCGTATACCCCTCTAAACGCTTCTTTGGAAGAGGTGTTCAAGGAAGTTGAGAAGAGAAACGACATCAACTACCCAAAGATCGAGGGGAGTACAGTTCCAAGAGACCCGAGATCATCCCGAATACTGTCACTACCATCAATATAGGGGCCATTCCACCAATAACTGTCGAGAAGTGAAAGATATTGTTCAACACCTCATCCGCGATGGATATTTGAGGCAGTATGTCTGACACCCCCTCGGCCGGAAGCAACACCCGATGCACCAGTTCATCAAGTCCGCATCGATAGGGAAAGTCAGTTCGTAAGCACCATTTCACATTCGGCTATGCAAAACTACACTCTCGGCCCAGTAGTCAACACCAAGATCCATAAAATGGATCGTGAGGGTAAAGAGCTATTTAGCGTAGCCAAGTCCCTTCCAATGGAACCTTGGATGACACTGCCCATTTCGTTCTCGACTAAGGATGTCCCAGCAAAAGAACAGGCACACAGTGATCCACTGGTCATCACGCTATTGATTGAGAAGTGGGGAGTAAGAAGGATTCTCGTGGATAGCGGAAGTTCAGTCGAGGTGCTATTCTACGACACGTTCCGAAGAATGAAACTCTCAGACGACATGCTCGTCCCATCAACATATCGCATCTACATCTTTAACGGCACAGTAACCATCCCAAAGGGAGAAGTAACTTTGAGGGTTTCAGATGGTGGTGGCTACCTTGACACACTAACCACCTTTTGTGTATTCGACGTCGCCTCACCTTATGAGGCCATTATCGGGCGCCCATGGATTGCTGGGATTAAGGGATTAGCATCGGCGTACCATCAAAGGTTAAGATTCCCGACTTGCAAGGGAATAACGGAAGTTGTGGGCGACTCCCAGGCGGCACGACAATTCATGAAAGTTGATATAGAAATAAATGAAGAACGGCGAGCTCGGCAAAGGCAAGAAAAGAACAAAGCAAAGGAAGTGAAGGCGGAAAAAGAATTGGAGGAGGCGATTTCACAAGCGGTCCTGGCATACTAAACTCGAGAACAAGACCATTTATAGCAATTAAAGGAAGCGTCCCCAGTCAGGGAGACCAAATCAAACTTCTCGACAGTCGATCCGACTAAAGAAGTAAACTTGGGAACGATAGAAGAACCCAAAATAGTGAGGATCGGGGCATTACTATCGGACGAACAAGCAAGTAAACTCACGATGCTATTAAAAGAAAACCTGGATGCATTCGCTTGGGAAGTGCATGATTTGGAGGGTATTGACCCGAAGGTCTTCTGTTACCACTTAAAAATTGATCCGAGGTTCAAACCGGTTAGACAAAAAATGAGGCACGTCGCGCCAGAGTTACAAGCGGAGGTCGAGGTCGAGCTGAAGAAGTTACAAGAATCCAAAATAATAAGGAAGTCCCACTACCCACAGTGGATATCAAACATGGTCGTGGTACCGAAAAATAAAGGGGGAGTCAGAATATGTATTGATTTCAGCGACTTGAACAAGGCATGCCCGAAGGACAGTTTCCCCCTTCCCAACATAGATCAACTAGTAGAATCAATAGTGGGATACGAAGCGATGACCTTAATGGACGGATACATGGGCTACAACCAAATACCATTGGCGCCCGAGGACCAGGAACACACTTCCTTATTCACACCAAGAGGATTGTATTGTTACACCAAGATTCCATTCGGACTTATGAATGTCGGGGCTACGTACCAGAGATTGGTAGGCGACATGTTTGAAGACAAGATTCACTATACCATAGAAGTTTACATGGACGACATGTTAGTCAAGAGTCGGAAATCAAAAAACCACGTCCGAGACCTTCGAGAGATTTTTCAGACAATGAGGAAACACAAAATGAAAATTATTCCGGCCAAGTGCGACTTCTGGGTCACGTAGGGGAAATTCCTAGGCTACATCATCACCCCCAGGGGAATAGAAGCAGATCCCAAGAAGGTACGAGCCGTCCTTGAAATGCCATCCCCCGCAACGGTAAAAGACGTGCAGAAACTAAACGGTTGCATAGCCGCATTGGGGCGATTCGTATCACGGTCATCGGATAAATGCAAGGCATTTTACGACATCTTGAAGAAAGGAGAAAAATTATGATGGACGGACGCCAGCGAAGAGGACTTTCAAAATATCAAGCTACATCTATCTAGCCTCCCGGTTCTTCAAAGGCCCGAGCCGTGAGAAATTCTCACTTTATACTTAGGCGCGACACCCTATGCCATCAATGCGGTATTGGTCAAAACAGAGATAGGCGTGGAGAAGACGGTATACTTCGCTAGCAAAACCTTAAGTCCGGCCGAGAATAATTACACCAGAATGGAGCAAATGGTGCTCGCACTAGCCTTTGCTGCCTCTAAATTACGAACATATTTTCAAGCTCATCGAATACGGGTGCTCACCAAATCGCCTATCAAAGCGGTCTTGGATAGTGCTGGGCGATCGGGGAGAATCTCCAAGTGGGGAGCCATAATTAAACAATATGACGTGACATACGAGACAAGAACCACGATCAAAGGACAAGTAGTGGCCGATTTCTTGGAAGATTTCCCCCTCAGTGATGAGGACGAGGTAGAAGATATACCGGGAATGGCATAAGAACAAGAGGAGCCAGCGGACCTACTAGCCGCCAGTAGATCAACACGATGGGAAGTATTTGTTGATGGGGCATCAAACAAAGACGGATCGGGTCTTGGGTTGGTGTTTACCACGCCAAAGGAGAGAAAAATTGTGCATTCGTTCAGGTTAGAATTCAAGGCGACAAACAATGTCACCGAGTATGAGGCGGTGATCCATGCCTTAAGAATAATTGTGGAAATGAGGCTACATGAGGTTCGATTGACTAGCGACTCACAGCTAGTGATCCGGCAAATTACGGGCCAATACGCTACGCACGACCCGGTGCTGCAAAAATATTGGGAGCTCGCCCAATTTTACATCAAGCAAATACCAAATATAAAATTCCGCCATATCTTCCGAAAGGATAACAGACACTCGGACGCTCTATCGTACATTACCTCACAACTAGTAGACCCGAGCATCGAAGGGATACGCGTTATGAGGCTTCTTAACCCGTCTATCCTAGAAACACCAGACGTACGGATTTAGGTGGCCGTTAGCACGGTCGAGAGATACAAAGAAGGCGACTGGAGAAAGCCAATACATCAATACTTAGAAACGGGTGAGCTACCTAAGAGTCGGCCCGACATGAACAAGATCAAAATAAAATAGGGCGCCTACGAATTAAGAGAAGGGATCTTATATCGGAAAGCTTACCTAGGACCACTCCTACGATACTTAAGCAGGGAAGAATGCCATATAATCCTACACGAGCTACACTATGGGGCGGCTAGAAATCACATCTTGGGAAGAAGTTTGTCGGTTAAAGCAAAAACAATAGGCTACTTTTGGATGTATATGAACGAGGACGCAAAGCAAATGGCGAAAGCTTGCGAAGAGTGTCAACGTTTTGGGAAGAAAATCCATGCTCCCGGCGTACCGTTAAACTCAATCATAAGTCCGTGGCCCTTCTCTAAATGGGGAGTGGACATTGTCGGGCCATTACATGTTGGAACGGGACAAAGGAAGTATTTGATCGTGGCCACTGACTATTTTACCAAGTGGGTAGAGGCGGCGCCGTTAAGGAATATTCGGGACAAGGATGTTTTTAAGTTTATTTGGGAACATATCATTTGTCGCTTCGGGGTTCCGGCTGCAATCGTCTCTGATAATGGAAAACAACTACAGGGCGAGAACATCGATCTTCTATTCAACACTTACAACATCAGGAAGAGCAAAGCTACCCCGATTTACCCCCAGTTCAATGGGCAGGCCGAGATCACTAATAAGACAATCGCCGATAATATGAAGAAAAAACTGGACGAGGAATATGGAAACTGGTGCGAGGAGCTATATAACGTCATATGGGCATACAGGACCACACGAAGGGAGGCTACGGGATTCTCTCCATTCATGCTTACCTACGGAACCGAGGCGATTCTACCAACAGAAGGGATGATTCCTACCACAAGAACCGAAGCTTGGAGGCGCAACGTGTCATCCGATCTGATCTTGGATAAACTAGACGACTTGGAAGAAACAAGAGAAATGGCGTTACAAAAAATGGAAAATTATCAAAGGAGGTTACAACGGGAATACAACAAGCGCGTTCGACTAAGAGAATTCCATCCCGGGCAGCAGGTATTGAAATTCCTGGCTGAATGGGAGCGCGACAAAAAAGGCGGAAAATTAGCACCAAAGTGGGGTGGGCCATATATAATCGAATCTAAGGCAGGAGAGGGATCATATCGACTATTGCGACTCGATGGAACAAGAGAGCTCAAACCATGGAACATCCGATTACTAAAACTCTACCATCCTTGATAAGCGACGCGGAAAAATGGTAAGCAAACGTGTCATCTATCTCTGTGAAACCGTGAGGGGTATGGGATAGGGCATGAGTGACTAATGGTCATTCGTACTCGGGGCAATGCCAGTGTGGAAGTTCCGAGGTGACTTACACTCGAATGTTCATTCGTACTCTGGGCAAAGCCAGTGTGGAAGTGCCGAGGTGACTTACACTTGAATGGGCATTCATACTCGGGGCAACGCCAGTGTGGAAGTGCCGAGGTGCCTTACAGTCGCCTGGCTATTCGAACTCGGGCAGTGGCAGTGTGCAAGTGCCGAGGTAGCCTAAGGGTTCTGGTGGTTGGAAACTAGTTCCAAAGGTTGTTTAGACACGAGGTCTACTCAGCTAGGTGGCCTACTTACATCTGAAAGGTCACCACCATTGCAAGTGGGCGTGTCCACTTGCCCGAGATCGGTTAGTCGATAACCACTCGGGATTTTCGGGCCTAGAAATAGGATGACTGGTACCCTTCCACTGAATACAAAGAGATATTGATGAGATACCCCAATCAGGACATGGCATAGGGCCCGATGACCCTCCTAGTTGGGTGTGTTCGACAGAAATGGTTAGAATACTGACTTACTTGAACAATGATTGGAGGAATAACATATGAAATAAAGAAGAACTCGATTGCGTCATGCGACTATTAAGAAAATACGGAAAGCGTCATGTGACCAAGCGAAACGAAGCGTCTAACGAAAATAAAACAAACATCATCGGTGACGCAGCACCCCCATTAAAACAAACAAGCAAGGTAGCGGAAATTAAAAAAAGGGAGAAATGTTTAGAGCGATTTACAACCCGATGGAAGGGGAAACATAGTGACACAACACCACAAAAATAAAGCTTAAGCCTTGGGAGGAGCCGCGCCGGCCTTCCTCTGCGCGACCTCGAGCTTCTTCTTCTCCACCCAGTCCATAATACCAGCATGAACCTTCTGATCTAACTCTTCCGCATGGGAGACGCGTTCATCCTCGAGTTATTGGGTAATCTGGGAAGCGTTTTCCTCAGCTTCAGCTAACTTGGAGCCCAAATCGACCTCGACCTGTTTCAATCGGCGAACCTCCAGATCCAGCTCCCGAGAGCGTTGTTGCTCGGCTACAAGATCACAAAAATAGAATGTTATTCATCGGGTGAATTTTTTCAAGAATAAAGCGCAATCTAGATCTAAAAGAGCGGCCTCAACACATCGTCTAAGAGACCTGACAAGGCGGGTAACACCGAATGAAGCGACTCTACCGACTTGGACAACTCATCCTCGGCCCTGGACAACTTCATGGTTAATTCGTTATAATGTTGCTCGTTGAACTCGTTACTAGGGAAATACTTCTTATGCTCGGCCCAATCGTCCATTAAACGATTACGCGACGCTTGGAGCACTGCAAGCTGCGATCTACTCCACTCTAAATCGCCCATAACCTTATCAAATTCACTCACTCGGCCCAGTAATTCGCTATTTGCTCGCTCCACCACATCTTTATCTCTCAATATTCGTCGGCGGTCCTCGTGAAGGTCTCGATTTTGCAATTGCAGAGCGTCTACCCTTTGCTCCAAACTTGTGGCTAAAGCAGCCTTTTCAGTAGCAAGGCACTGAGAAGACCCCAAGTGAGCCCGTAAGTTGTCCATCTCGGCAGGATCATAATCAAACCGGCGACGTCGTTCTAACTCTTCCTCAAGTCTTGCAATCTCCTCAGTTTGACGGTCTATTTTGTCGTCTTTGTTTGCCATTCGTTGATGAAGATTTTCCACAAGATCCTTCTCAATATCCCATTTTCTCTTCATAATCCTAAACTCCGAAGTAGCGTCTATACCTATACTAGATACCTCGGATAGGAAGAAGGATACCCGACTCAGGATACTGGCACGATAAACTCAATCAACACAAGTTAAGAAGGATCATATACCTTGAGCGTCGGCAAGCTTGATCTCCATCTCATTCGCGCGACCCTTCTCATTCTGAAGTTGAAGTTGGAGAGATTATATCAACTGCTTATCTCGAAGGCGATTGGCAGCATCCAAGCGTACGCGGTTCATAATCTAACACAAATAGTTTGACTCATAAGCGACACTACGAAAAAGAAATAGGAAGTGGAGCATAACCATACAGAAATGACTTGCTCACCACAGTGTCAAGTGTCAGGGCGATGTTTCCATAACGGGGCACAACATTCAACATTTCCTCATCTGTATACTTCACAAAGTTGGAGGAAGTAAGCGCACCCAAGGAGTTCATGATCGGTCCAGAGACAGTAAGGGAAGTTTCAGCACTAGAAGACGATCCCTCAGTAATCCTGGGCACATAAGGAAGCTCTACCGGTACATCGGTAACGATCTTCTCTACGACGGGCGTCTCCGAGGGATCCTGTTGGTCACCCATACCTTGTTCATCGCATTTGTCGCCCGACACATTCTCTCCAAACAGCTCATCCTCATCGGAAAGATCAATGATGGGGCCCGTTTTCGGCGGTGGCTTAGCAATTTGCTTACCTCTACCAGGATTACGCCTCAGCGGAGTAGGGTCAACATCGCCCGCGTCATCATCATCGTGCCTTGGGTGTTTCTGCACAAGTGTCTCGTCAGAACATGTGAAGGAAAAAAAACAGGGGCAAGTACATGTACTTATAATAAAATCATTATGTTTGTTACCTTCCCCTGTTCTTCCTCAACCCTTGTGCCAGTACCTCTTTTCCTAGACCCGATAGTTTTGGTGGAGCCGACCTGAGATTTTTAAATAACAACAAATGACTAACTGACGCCCGAAGCTAGCAAGATAAAAAAAAAGCGCATACCTTATCAGCCTTGTCATCATTAACCACCCAGAAAGAATAGGGCTCGACGGGAAAAGTAGGCAACGGGAAGTCACCATGAAGGATCGGACCTCGGACTAGAAGCGGAACTCGTGGATAAATCGGGTCATTAGAATGACGGGCTCGCTTGTTGGAACCCTGGCCGATGGGATCGGCATCCATCATCATCCTTTCAACACCCTCGGGCATAGTTTTGACCCGATGAGGACTAGCAGCAAAACCGGCAAGATCTCCTAAGGTTTAAGTACCATATCGATAGTTGATAAGGAAATTGGCAACATTATACTCAGGAGCGTCCTCGGGCTTGTAGGTAGACCATTCGACGGTAGAACCACGACCATCGCGGCGATCCCTCCACTCGTTCATAATTCGAAAAGTATTGCCAGTCCATTGAGCTAAAGCACGAGAAGGCCGAATCTGGGACATAATCTCGTAATAAAATGGGCTATCAGGGTTGTATAAGGGAAGACGAAGGCCTAGCTCCAGTTGACCCAATGTGATGACCACACAATCATCCGATTGCTCGTGCTTCTTCATATCAGTTTTCTTCAAGATACCGTTTCGGCCCGAGAGAAGGGTCACTTCGTAATTTTGAAGATCATACTTCTCATTCAGATGCTCAATGAACTCTTCATCAGAGAGATCCTTCACCCTTTTCTCGGACCTGCACGAAATAGAAGAAGATCTATCAGCAAAAATAGATCCCATTGCTCGATCATCATACCTGGAAGGGCTTTCAAGCAAAAACAGAGAAGCAAGGGGAGGAACATCAAACTCAAAAAAAACGTCATCAACAGACCTATTTTCAGCCATGGAAGGAGAAGAATCCATTAACAAAGATAATGCAGAACTCGTTTTTCAACAAAGAAAGATGAGGCGATGGCAGCTACTATATCAATCGATGAGGAGAAGATGATGAAAGAAAACCAAGAGAGCTAGGGTTTTTTGAGAAGCGCAAAATGTGAAGAAACTTGGGAGAAAACCACAGTAGAAGAATAGAGAAAGAAAGGGCAAAGAAGAAGAAGGAAGAAAGGAGCGGGCTATTTAAAGAAGAAGAATTGTAACCGACGCCGACGGTTACCAATCATAAAGTGGAGTTAGTGGGACGCTTCATGGCGAGATCTGCGGCATGGACGAGGACGTGGCGGTTGAAACGACTTTCTTTCACTCGTGTCTGCTACATGAGCGAAAGAAGGGGCATAAATGTAGGTGTGAATTATCTACAGATCCAGGCGGCAACATCCTAGAACCGGTGTACCCAAATACGAAGAGACGCGAAGTATAGAGCGAAGATTATCGGGCGCGAGATTTAAGGAGCCACGTGGATTGGGCGTAATAATGTCGGACAAGACTTGACCCAGACTTCTGATAAAGCTGACAGGATAAGGCGTGGCGGGTCAAATGAGGAACGATGGTCAAACGAATAAAGAAGAACGGGTCACATCGGGTAACCATAAGGACGACAGAAAAGATGGGCGACATCGCGTTAATAATGCACCTAAAAAGATCGGCCCGAACGGAGGATAGGCGAGGATCCAGGATACATCGGCCACATGAGACGACGAAAACCGGCCCGATCACAGAACTGATAAATAGATGTAACATGACCAACACCTTAATTTCGTTGTATAGAACTTCTCCTATAAATAAAGGGACTTGTATTTCGAGAGAGGTAGGTTGTATTTTGAGAGAGAGATAGGAGAAAAACTCGAGTAAGCACAAAGAAGAAGAAAATTGAGTAGTAAGTGCATCTTGTAAGGAAATCCCACGAAGAGCAACACCTTTGTAACACTTCTAAGTAATAAGATTTATCATTTCACCCCCGTGGACGTAGGTAATCATACCGAACCACGTAAATCTTGTGTTCATTGTGGAGTGTTTACTTTCATTTGAGATGAGCATTGTGTTTCTATCCTTTGGATGTAGTTTGTAGTAAAATGCATCTACAGTTAGAGTTTTGATGTTTTCATTTTATATTTGTTTGATTGATTTCTTTTTTTCTTTTCTTTTTTCAATTTTTTAGGAGAAAAAAAAACATGTTTGAATTATCTCGATTTTATTCAAATTTTACTCTCCATCAAAATATTGTCAAAGTTGAGAAATTTTTTTTTATTCACAATAGGATGCATCAGGAACAATTCAATGTCAATTAGTATATGATGTTTATCTCGGTATATATCTATAAGGTTAATTTCGATTTTAAAATGAATAAGATATTATTCAGAACTGCGAAGTTTGTCAAGATGTTTTCTATAAACTTAATATCATTGAGGTTTGTCTGTTTTCTCCCCAAGTTTTTTTTCAGTGCCTAATTTTCTTTCTCGGTAGCATAACGTATGAAAAAATTTGAGCA
The DNA here is from genome assembly GCA_023529315.1 of Papaver bracteatum. NCBI lineage: Eukaryota > Viridiplantae > Streptophyta > Magnoliopsida > Ranunculales > Papaveraceae > Papaver > Papaver bracteatum. Next base: position 304,883 of record JAJJWX010003865.1, on the reverse strand, counting down.
TATGATATTAATAATTTAATTTATTTGAGAATATCAACTATTTTGGTCTTTTTTCAAGGTTTTACGTACTTATGTTGTTTTTAGCACATTGAGGTCAGTAAGATTGTTAAAGGAAGGCCTTTTGAGATTATCTTATAGTCATGTTGCATACATATTTCGATTTTCCGTATAATGGACTGATTGTAACCTTGTTGGTGCTCTTTAGGTTGCTTAGAATAATTATTTATAAGGTGAGTGTCCTTAACCGTACATAATACACATGGATTTTAGTTTCTTTACTCGGGAAGTTATGCATTTTGTTAGAGCATTGGTCGGTCAAACTCACAACTGTTGTTATTTCAATCTTGTTGTCAAATTTAGTTGATCAAAACTATATCTTGATTTCTAGTATACATTTAGTCAAGTATAGGATTGGGATAAAAGTGTGTAGTTGAGTACCATATATCACTGCTTTCTACCGTTTGAAAGCGAAGATCAACCAAATCTTTTGGAGACATTCATAAACAAAAATTAAGTGAAGACTGAACCACCTTTACTCAAGTTTTCACCTTTCTATATATGAGACAATGTCGCATGACTAGATAGGATATTATATGCGTAACAAAAATTTCGAGTCAAGTTTATCTTGTTAATCACTCTTGAAATATGTTGACTAAGCTTAAGAAAATTTGTTCATACTTGATGAATTTGGTTAAGAACAATTTATTGTTTATGACCTAAATTATGATTCAAGGTTAAATCATCAGAAAATAGCCTGGAACAGTGATATGTGTCATTGATATTATTAGAGAATGTTTCAAATTGATTATTAGAGAGATATAGAACTACTATGGATACATGACATACCAGTTCACATACTGGCACAACTTCTATAGGTCCGAAGCGACGTACATGCATAGCTATAGTTCGGCAACGACTTTTGGTACGCATACCTGGTATGCACACCTTAAAAAGTCTGTTGACTCGTGAATCGGGATAGTACGCATACCAAGAATGCAAACTATCGACTATGGATACAAGATCGAGACGATACAACAACAAATTAAATTAGTGTACTTGATAATAGGTTCGGTAATAACCGAATCACTATGGGATCACTATCAAGTATTAAGGAGTTAACGTACTTGTGTATTTTACTTAATTATAATAAAAATTATAATGCGGAAAACAAAGTGAAAGACACACTAAGATTTTGTTAATGAGGAAACCGTAAATGCAGAAAAATCCAGGGACCTGGTCCAATTTTTAATACTCCCATAATTAAGCCGCTATACAAAATCTAAACCAACTTCGTATAGTTGATACCAAGAAGACTACCCCTAGCTACTTACTTCCCTCGATATCCCTGCGCTTTCGAGTTCTAGAGTCACACACGTGAATAACAAGTCCTTTGAAAAAGGCTCTTATGTTTAATATAATAAACTCCTTTGTATGGTTAGATCAATCTAAACAAATAACTACTGAAATAGTCAAGTCTAAATTCTTATTCAATCAATATATATCTCAAAGAAAAATATACAGAATGCCGATCTCACGCAACTAATCAATCATATCTATCAAAGATAAATCAATTCTAGTTGGATCCCAGGCGATCAAGGTTTGTGCACTAAATCCACAAGATACGAAGACTAATAAGAATTCTTCTTCGTCTTCAAATCTTCTATTGAATTCAAATACCTGCACAACACCACTTGAATCTCTTGTGATCAATCACACACAGAACGGAGTTTGTTAACAATGTATTATCACAAGATGTCTAGTAGATACCATGTGTAGATGGAACCAATCCTTGTAACTGGTGTAACCGATCCTAGTGACTGGTGTGACCAATCACAAGTAGGTACCATATTTAGGTATAACCGATCCTAGTTGATAAGTGCCTTATTAACATGTTTTAAGCATCAATTTCATACTTTTTTTAGCTATGTTTATTGGATATTACCTTGTACTATGATTGTTTTCTAGTTTATGTCTTTTGTTAGGAGAATCATCCGAAAAAAAGTGAAAAGTGCTACAAAAGTGAAGTTCACAAGTGAAGAAGGGCCAAAGACCCAGCGAAACTCGTTCAAATGGAGGACTTATAGTCATCATTTTGTAGATGATAGGAAGATAAAGTCAATGGCGAAAGAACGGAGTCATTTTGAGTTCGTATGAAGAAGTTATGAGCAAAACAAGAACTTGGAAGACCAAAATGGTCATTTTCTGGGACAAGTGCTATTGGCACCCCACTGTACGTTAAGGGGCAGTCATCCTGTTAAGGGGTGGACTATTACAAAGGAACAGCTAAAGGAAGTCATGTCATTTACTGAGGCAAAGTTAGAATTCAAATAGTATTAAGGGCACCCAGCCATTCAGTTCAGGGCCGCCACCATCGTCTTCTTTCCATCAACAAAACACGATGAGTTTTCCGGCCAACCACATGTTGCCGTAGTGAAGGTAGTTAATGGTGATTGTTAAGGCTTCGAGCTGGAATATGTTACAGTGTATTTCTGAATGTGTTCAAAGACATGGGTCGTTGTTGGATTTCGATATGGTTGGTGGTTCAATAGATAACTGCTGAAAGAATGCTTGAGGATCGATATATTGATACCTTCTGCCATTAGAACTGGTATTCAGGAGGTGCTATCGGTGCTAGCCTTTGGAAGATGATGCCGTCGTGTTTGATTGATGAAGCTGTTGGCAGAGAAGATAAGAAGGGATCGAAGTTTATGAGCTGTTAATAAAGATGATGGAGCTATTCACGATGGAGTTCGAGTCCGAGCTGGTCTGCTACTGACGTTCTTGGCAGTGAAGATGCTGCTCGAGTGTATCGATGAAGTTGGCAGAGAAGGGTGAATGTGGGTTATGGATTGCTGCCATTGTTGATGCTCGATGGAGTTCTATTGCTTGCAAAACAGCGACGGTATGGAGAAGATGGGCTTACCGCCATGGATTTAAGAGTTGATCAATGGAGGGGATAAATTGTTGGTTAAACCGAGATGAGGAGTGAGTCCCTTACCGAGAATTCAGTTAAGATAAACTTCAGCTCGATGGAGAAGTTTGAGAAACAGAGTTATCTTACACGGTGAACAGTAGGGATCTGCTGTATTACCGTACAATGAGTTGGATGCATGGCTAGTATCAGAAGAAGACACGCCAGCCTATAAGGATCCTATTGAATTACGGATCAATCAGAAGCTGTGCTTACACAACTACAATGTTCCTTGTCACACCTAAACGGAAGCACCTATTCCCTAAAATTTTAAAACTCTGTTGACCGACTTGTTGTACTTATCAATTGAGGATTTGTCGCACACGTTAGGTTTTGGTTAGGTTTTATATCCAGGGTTTACCCTTTAAGGGAAATCAAGCTAGTTTCTTTTTTTTTTATATATTTTTCATGGGTTTTAGTAAATCAATGTGTAGCTAAATTTTATTGATTAAGGATGATTTCAATGAAATTCTAATTCTTTTTACGAGTTTATTTTAGAGGGAAATTATCTTGTATTCCTACTCCATTTAGGGATAATTTTCTTTTTCTATATATTTTTCATGGGTTTTAGTAAATCAATGTGTAACTAAATTTATAGAAAAAGCAAATCATCAATGTGTAGCTTATAATTCTAAATTTTATTGATTAGGGATGATTTCAAAGTCCTGGAGTATATATAACATTCCCTCTAAAATAACAGTCCAGCACAAAAATAAGCTCCTGAAAAAGTCAGACCTAGTTGAATCCCTATTTTAACCTTTTACATCTTGTATTCCTCCTCCATTTATTCGATCAACTATCAGAAGAAATTTGACATCCACAATCTCCTCCTCTTCCCTAAACCCACCGTCACCATCTCGATCGCCACCAACACCTCATTCCAAATCGCACCACCACCACAACAACTGTTACATGCAGTATTGAAATCTGCGTCGCCGTAAGACGAAGAACAAACAGATCTAGAAATGAGATCGATTGTCTTCTTCCTCTTTTTGGATTTGTATTTTTCATGACACAAATCGAAATTCAATCTCCGTCGGTTCTGAAGTGGTGAAGGAGATCAAGATTTAGGTTTTCGATTTTAATCAAATCTCTTAATTAAACTTCATAAGCATCTGGAAATCAAACTTCAAGCGGTCGAGATATAGTTTTAGGTTTTGGATTACTGTTTCCGGTAATTATAGATTTTGATTTGGTGCATGTTTTATTGATTGAAATTTAACAAATTGTTTTTATTCAAGAAATTTCTGTTACGAATTTTAAGTACCTTTTATTGATTTTGATCCAGGTGGAGCTTGAACACAAGTTTTGGTTATTTGATTGGGGATTTGCATCACTATGTGAATATTAACCATCAATTGCTAATAGGTGCTAGTTTTATTGCTTTCTATATATGTTTGCTTACCAGCATCATCTGTACTGAACCGAGTATGTGGAATTAACAGACGCGAATGCTAGGTTGTGTAGTTGTAGGTCATATTGGTGATGTAGCTTCAGTTAAAATTGTGGACTCTATTAATCAATAAGCTGAATGATGGGTTGGATTGATGCTGCAACATTGCTTGTGGTGTTTGTTACAGATGGTGTTTGGAGGTACTTTTGTGGTGTTGATTTATGGGTGTGTTTGAAATGTACATTTCACTAATTATAATGATGATGATACTTGTGGATGCTTGTGGCTTTACTGTTTTTTTTTTTGTTCATTTCAGTTGTGATTATGATTCTGAAATACACAATTGAATCAAATTTTTATGCAGTGATCAACCATGATTTTTAATGACCAAAATATTAACCATTGGGTTTATTGTGTTAGATTAGGTTAGGTAAGAGAGGAAACTTAATTAAGATCTCAGTAACCAGGCTAGCAATATTAGCTCTCCCATCCTCTCTACTGCAAAAAATTGGCCATCATAGGTTTTGCATTTGTATTGTTGTGATTAATCGTCTTAAGAGAGGCTAAATTTTGTGTGCGTATCTTCTTTGTGAATTATGTTAGTTTGTTACTCTTTGATTTTTGTATGTCTATTGTATGAGAATAAAATTATAGGTAGAAAAAAAAAAGTTCTTTGAAGACACATTAAACTCAAGGGTGTCAGAAGCGTAGTGACTAGTGTAAATGTTTTTTTTTTTCTGAAGGTGTGTAAATGTTTCATTGTTGGCCTATTTCATCGTCTTTTTACAAGCCAACAAGTCTAATTCTCGGCATGCAGTTAATCTTAAAGCTTTTACCAGTGATTTCTACTTCTATTTGCATAATTCTGGAGATATCAGTGTATTCTAACAACGGACTATGGAGCTGTTCATATACATTGTTTTATGTATGTCATAATATAAATAGATACAATAATCATGTGTTGTCCAGGTAAAGATGATTTATTGAAGACAATGACCACTTTGTTACTTTTAGTTAATTAATTAATATTTTTATATAGTTAATTCTCTGTTCTACAGTTTAAGCCTTATTGAAGTATAGTTTGTGACATCCCTGACATGAAATACTGGGTATATATAGAGTTTGTGGTGGTGACCTGCTTTAGAATTTATGACTATGGGAGACGATACAATATTTTAGATATGCATGATTAGTGTGAAGTTGAACAGTAGAAACATTGAAATAACTATATTTTAGATGAATCTGTGGTGCAATGGTAGCATGATTGACTCAATGTCATAAAATGCATGTTCGAATCATGCCAGGTTCTCCCAGGTTCGCTCATTTTTGTAAAACTTTGGAGACAACTTTTGCTAGTTGCTTCCATATTTGGAGACAACTTGTGCTAGTTGCCTCCATATTTGAAGGAAACTTGAGCAAGTTTCTTCTAGATTTGGAAACAATTTGGGCTAGTTGTTTTCACTTTTGAAGACAACTTGAGCCAGTTGCCTCAGATTCAGAGACAACTTTGTGCTAGCTGCCTTCACTTTTGAAGATAACTTGAGCTAGTTTCCTCCACAATTAGAGACAACTTGAGCTAGTTGCCTCAGATTTGGAGACAACTTTAGCAAGTTGACTCCACATGGTGGTGGTGGTGGTGGTGGTAACTGTGGTTGCTGGTGGTGATTGGCAGCGGCGATGATGGTTGGTGATTGCGGTGGTTTTAGGTGGTGGTGGACATTGGCGGTGGTTTTCGGCGGTGGTTTTCGGCGGTGGTGGTGGTTGGCGGTGGCCCTGGTGATAGTTGGTGGCGGCGGCTGCAATGGGTGGCGGTGGTGGTTGGTTGCCCTCGGTGGTGTTGGTTAGAGGGGTAGTGGTGGTGGTGATTAGCGGTGGTGGTGTTTGGCGGCGGCGGCGACAATGGGTGGCGGTGGTGGTTGTTGGTGGCGGTGGTGATGAGTGGTGGTGGTCGGTGGTGGTGGTTAGCGGGGTAGTGTATAGTGGTGGTGATGGTTGGCAGCGGTGGTGTTAGTCGACGGTGGTAGGCGGTGGTGGTGGTTGGAGGGGTGGTGGACAATGGTGGTGGTGTTGGTCAGTGGTGGTGGGCAGTAGTGGTCGATTCTTAATCTAGTTTGATGAGTTAAAAAGGAAATTTCGTATATACACTATATAGAAGAGGGTATTTTTGTAATGTATTATTAAGAAGATAAGGCTTCTAGAAGCCTAGGGGTATATATTAAGTTGGAAAATATATTTTTCAATATGTATCATAATATGGGTATATAGATAATGTTCCCTTTATTTTAAGTTGATTTTTCTTGTCGATTGTCTCTATTATTTTTAGTATCTAAGATTACTATTGGGCTATTCAATTGGCCATTTGAATTAACCTAATAATAAATCTTCTACTAGTATCGGGATTAGTGATACGTGTAATAGTCACTCAATTCCATACACAAGTAGTACATCGCAAAAGATGACAGAGGGATTCTGTTAAGCAATTGTGTATAGAGATGACACTAGTAAGAAGACCGAGCTTATCCGTCTGATGCTAGGATCAACCTAATTCACAAAACGTAATGCATTCAACTGGGTTACACCTTGAGAGCTTATTCATGGTGGCTCATATGTATAGAATCTGGTAGTCGAGCATTTCCGTATCCAGTGTCAACATGAATTCCAGGGATAGCAGAGCTTACTGATATTCTACGGTTGGTGAAAATAGAAATTTAACAAGGAATAAACAAGTACTTTTATTAAGTTTATTTTCAGTGATGACGAATGATTCCTTAATCATCTTTGTTTTCTTATTATATTTTTATTTTACTTTCATCAAACCAATCCCCTCTTTTTACTTTATTTTTTCTCATTCAAATAACATATCAATTACACAGCTCTATGTGGGAACGATCTCATACTACCGCTATATTACCAGTTAATTAGTGGGAGATACTTAATTAATTTGTTGCACTTACGACATGTATCGCTAGTGATTGGTATAACCAATATGAACCCATGTATGTGACTTGGTAAGACTGATTACAACTAATTATTGTGTTTTGGTATGTCCAATCACATAGTAGTCTTGGGATACTGGCAAACCAAATCTAAACTTGTTTGGAAGTGTGGTATAACCGATTCCAAGAAAGCAAATCCATGTAAATATGAAATAAGGATTTGCAGTGAAAAGATGTCAACATACTTTGAAAATGAGTAGTAACTCTTATCATTTATTGTTCAAAGATATTCCTTGGTACTCAAGGTGATCATGTGCCGAAATAAATTAAGAATCTTTTAATTAAGGTTTTTTTGATTTTATATGCTTTAATTACCAGCAACTAATGCATAGCTCTAGAAAATAAAAATTAGTAATGTGCATTTACTAATTGGATATTTTCTATTGAGTGATTTCAAAAATATTGGACAAGCATTTATTGGAATTATGAAAACCAAATTTTGGCATTCATTGCATATCTTAATAATATTTTCGGTTTTGGAAATTCCTTGGTGTCCAAACATCCTTGGTCTGTAAATATCAAAGTTTGAATTTCTAGAAAACTATCCTAAGATGTAAGCAAACTTCATTTCTTGTTGTTTATGGTGGAGCCGTCTAATCGGAGAGGAAAGTATCCTAATTAGGTGAAATCTCTTACGACCGCTTGTTTAAAGACGTCTTCGGGATCAAGAAGCTCTACGAGTACCGTTGGTGGGAAACTAGATAATTGCAGTGTTATTAGTTTTTGATTTGATTTGATTGACTAACAGTTGTTGAAACTTTGATTGCACCTAGTTTGTTTATACTTGAGAATCTTCTCTTCTGATATAAAATTCACTCAGACTATATCAAAGTATCGACTGTATCTTTAGAAGTGTTCTTAGATATAAAGACATCTTGTAACAATCCTTTGTTAACAGACTCCATTTTGTGCGTGATTGATCACAAGATATTCAAGTAGTGTTGTGTAGGTTTTGAAGATAAAAGAAGATTTGAAGACGTAGAAAAATTCTTATTAGTTTTCGTATCTTGTGGATTTAGTGGAAAAACCTTGATTGGCTAGGATTCAACTAGAATCGATTTATCTTTGATAAATCTGATTGATTAGTTGTGCGAGATCAGAATTCTCTATATTTTTCTTTGGGATCTATATTGATTGAGTGCGAATCTATACTTGACTATTTCAGTAGTTAAGCTATATTGATCTAACCATACAAATGAGTTTATTAGTTTAAACGGAAGAGCCTTTGTCAATGACTCATCTATATCTTGTAGCAAGATTGATTAGAGTGGTTACCAAACAGATTCTTCATTTTCTGTTCGGAATACGATCCAAAGGACTTGCTATTCAGGTGCGTGACTCTAGAATTCGAAGGCGCAGGGATACTGAGGGAACTAAGTAGCTAGGGATAGTCTGCTTGGTATCAACTATACGAAGTTGGTAGTAAATTTTGTATAGCGGCTTAATTCTAAGAGTATTCAAAACTGGACTAGGTCCCCGGAGTTTTTCTGATTTAATTTTCGGTTTCCACGAAAATCTTGTTGTGTCGTTTACTTTGATTTCCGCATTATAATTGTTATTATAATTAAGTAAAATACACAAGTATGTTAACTTTGTAATATTTGATAGTGATCCTATAGAGTTTGGTTATTACCGAACCTATTATCAAGTAACACACTTTGTTGTTGTATTATCTCGATCATGTATCCATAGTCAATCACACAAGTTATATTGTTGTTGTATTGTCTCGATCTCTTATCCATAGACGATCACACGAAGTGTGAACCGAATTCTCGTATTTTCTCGACTTTGTCCATAGACGATCACATTCGGTATAGGACTTATAAGTTGATAAATAAAAGATTGTGGTGTATATGGGTACCCTCGCCTTTTCAACACCAAACTGTATTAAGCCGCTACAGACACTAGCCTACCAATTAACTTCAGACTGGAATGTATTGGAGACCAAATTAAACCCTCCCAACAATTTAGTTACAGTCGCATTCTTTACGCCTCTTGCGCAATTGATTCCCTTAGATGACATCACACCAACTAAGAGTTGCTTCAACCCAATTGTAGACTTTAAAGTAATTTTCCTCCCACAGATCAAGCCTATATGTGATTTCCTTTACGATAAAAAAATTTGATCAAGGTGATGGAAATCGATAGCAATAGACAAAGTCTAGCTAACTTCAAAATACATACTTATGCAACCTGAAGTGGAGCCATTATTCACATATAAGTATAAAACTTGTGGAATCAATAAAGTCTGAAATGAAGAGAATTTTAATGATTTCTATCTATCTTAATCAAATGAGCAACTCAACAATCAATCAAGATCAGGATACTCGATTTATCAAGATAAAAGATAACTGGACCTGGATTTACGAATCCCAATGAAGTCTTTGTAGTCGCGAAACCCTAAAAGGATTAGGAATATGACAAATCTAGTTACAACTAGGATATACCAAAAGGTAGTGTCGGGATTCAAAGATCCTAGTTGCTTGAATTTTCCCTTTTATATACCTTCAAATCATAGGTTGTTTTAAGTTTAAGCTAAGATAGCTTTGGAACCAAGCAATCAATATCCACCGCTAGATGAATCTTTACATCTGATTTACATAACAAAATATACAATCAGGTTAGGTGAAACCATAATAGAACCGTGCATAAAACTGTGTTCAAGGTGGTTATCCGAAACTAGCCAATTTGAACTTATAAGCTTAATATTCATATTCATAAATACTTAAAGTTTTAACCGTGAGTCACAATCATGTGATCAAATAAGTCTATAGTGTTTTTAGAGATTTGATCAAATGCTAATTATCTCGTAGAAATAACTTTATTGCATTTGAAAATAATCGACATGGTTAGTATATGTACAAAGTACAAACACCATAGCCATTTGTGAATTAGGTCAGTCACAGTACGTGTACCAGTTTGTATATTATTTAGCTCAACCAAGTTCTGGAGTTCACGGAACTATTTAGGTATGGGTACCGGTATGTGTACCTTAAGACTATAACAGGTTCCGGAGTCCACATAACTATTTTGGTATATGTACCGATATGGATACATAAACCGAGTTCCGGAACACAGAACTTTTCGAGTGCATGTAAAAGTATGGATACCAAACTAGTTCCGTGACCACGGTACCTTTTCGTTTTGCATACGGGTATGCTTACCGATCAGGTTCATGAGTTAACAAATTTTTACAGGATGTGAATAAGGATATGCGTACATATAATATTGATAACAATGTCTTATATCCGAATCTATAGTAGTTATATATTACTCTCTAAATAGATTTGAAACATTCCCGAATAACATCAATGATACATATCACTGTTCCATGATATTTTCGAATGATAAAACTTGAATCATGATTTTGATTGCGAACAATAAATTGTCCTTAACCGAAATTCATCAAATATGAACAAATGTTTATTAAACTTAGTCATTATATTTCGAGGACTAATTACAAGAAGAATATTGACTTGAAATTCTTGATGTGCTTATGATAGTGTAATTAGTCACGCGATATCGTCTCATAGATAGAAGGATGAATATAACTTGAGAAAAATGTGGTTCAGTCTTCACTTACCTTTTGTTGAAGAAGTTCTCCAAAAGCTTCGGTTGATCTTCGCCTTTAAACGATATAACGCAATGAAAACTGTCGTGATATATGTTTCTCAACTACAATTATATCCTAATCTAATACTTAACTAATTGTAGACAAGAAATCAAGATATAGTTTTGAAAATTAAATTTAACAACAAGCTTGAGAAAGCAACACTTGTGAGTTCGACCGAGCAATGCTCTAAAAATTATTGCACCGGAATAATTATTATATAAAGGATATATGATGAGTCACAGCTTAGGGTTCTAGGCCTTCATGAACTCATGAAACAACATGAATAGGGAATAATTCACCATGCTATATATGACATCTCAATTTTATGACAATTTGCATGAGGTTGATGTTTGCAATTGCACATTTAAAACTATTGTGAAAAAACATAACTTTTGTTGTAAATCATGAGATAATTACTGAGCTGCTAGCCTTACCGCATAATGGTACTTTTGAAGTCCCTAAACCTGAAAGATTGAGACATACACAAGATGAAATTGACAACCTGTTACTTGGAAGGCCTGCTCCTTAGAAGAATGGGAAAATCAATCTCAATGATGTTGAATTATTTCTAAGGGCTGCTGGAAAGTTGGTTGTCGAAAATTTGATGCCGAGCACTATTGACAAATTTTGGTGGACCAAGTCTGGTGCATAAATGGTCTAATATATTGCACAAGGGAGAGATATCAATTTCTATGGACTTATTATTCGTCAAATGATAAGTGTTAGCCAAATAAAGAAGACTCGTGGATTTCCTTATTTTATAACAAGGATCTGCAGTCATTATGGCATTTCTTCTTTTGGAACCATCTCTGGAATCCCAAAACCCTTAACCATGGACACCATTGAGAAGATGATAAGAAACACTACTCTAAATCTTGAAGTAGCAAATATTCTTCAAAGAGTTGCATGTCTGGAGGTGCAAGTTACTTATGATGTGAATACATATCCTGAATTAGCTGCTGGGATTTCAGAAATTGCTGACCACAAAATTTAGAGCAAATTGAAGCATAAAATTTCTTTTGTTTTTTGAGTTGTTGTGTTTGTTAAAACTTCTGTTGAACTATTTACTGGCTATTATGACTTTGATGATATTTTAGCTTCGAAAGGTTTCCTTCAATTAAATATGCTAAATATGTCAAATTCATTGAAGTTTTCATCCTTATGCTCAAGTCATTTGATGATATTACCAGGAAACTTCTTGTGTTCAAGAAGGATAACTAGGGTTTGGTATACCATATATTGTGAGTACATCTTGCATGTTTTTAGGTTTATTTATTTAAATTCTAGAGCTTTCAGAAGATGAACTTGCAGTATTTAATCATTATTGATTTTATGTATTGCAAAGCCTTATGAGATATATGTGTCATTTACTTTTTGTGAATTCAATTGATATCTCATATATGCTCAAAAGTTAAATCTATTAAGTTTTATGAACTAAAAATAGAACAAGCTTTGTGAGAATTTTTCGTAGTATTGATCTACCCGTAGTCACACTCTTGTGTAATTACTGCATTATCAACTCCGTGATATTTTTTATGTTGAGTCTTGTCGATTAAATTGTCTCATTGATCGTAAATTGCGTTGAGATTAATTTATGTTGATGTTTAGGATTTAAATCCATGTGATTTGTTAATGTCCGAAAAAATCCTTGTTTTTATTAAAGTAGGGTTACTCATGTTATTCTCCTAGGAATGACATCAAATGGGGGAGAGTTATTAGTTGAACTTGTGATTAATTTATATATCTTTGTGGGGAGAGTGGATGTGGAATATAAAGGGAATGCTTGTATCTTAAATCTCCTAGATGAGACACTAAGTATTTTATACTCTGTGATATTATCTAAATTAAAGTTGATATGTGTTCCTTTAAGTCTTGAAGCATTTTTTGTTATAATTCATTACGATCCCATAGTTTTCGTACCTTTTCCAATTTTTATTAACAAAAAGGGGGAGAATTAATTAGTAGTTTCACACTACATACATATGGTTTAATGATCATTATGTAAGGGGGGGTGAATCAAACATGTATAGGTTTCACCTATTATGCAAAATATGTAAGTATCGACTAAGGGGGGGAAACATATCATCGTAGTATTACTGCAAAGTTGTGATACAATTGAACTGTGGAGAACATAATAATACTATGTTTCTGTATAATGACGATTGAGAATATCTATTTTCAAAGTTTTTATCGCTACGAATCTTCAACAACAACGATGTTGAGTTGAACACATTCAGAATCATTGCAACTTGAAGTAACGAATAATTCAAGGAGTTGGAGAACCAAGGAAATCAAGCATGATGGATTCTTTTTAAAGCTTTATTTTTCAATCTATATGTACTGATAATTTTGTCACTAAATTGAAAAGGGGGAGACTGTTAGAGCATTGCTCGGTCGAACTCACAAGTGTTGCTATCTTAACCTCGTTGTCAAATTTGGTTGATCTACACTATATCTTAATTTCTAGTCTACATTTAGTCAAGTCTGGGATTATGATAAAAGTGTGTAGTTGAGTACCAGACATCGCTGCGGTCTACCATTTGAAGGCGAAGATAAACCGAAGCTTTTTGAGAACTTCATCAACAAAAGGTAAGTGAAGACTAAACCACCTATTACTCAAGTTCTCACCTTTCTATCTATGAGACAATATCGCATGACTAAATAGGACATTACATGCATAATAAATTTTGAGTCAAGTTTATCTTGTTAATAATTCTCGAAATATGTTGACTAAGCTTAAGAACATTTGTTCATACTTGATGAATTTGGTTAAGAATAATTTATTGTTTATGACCTGAATTATGATTCAAGATTTAATCATTTGAAAATATCCTGGAATATTGATGTGTGTCATTGATGTTATTCAGGAATGTTTCAAATTGATTATTAGAGAGATATATAACTACTGTAAATCTAGGTACATGGAAGTATGCATACCAGTACACATACTGGCACAACTGTTATAGTTCGGCAACGTATGCATACCAGGTATGCACACCTTAAAAAGTCTATTGACTCGTGAACAAGGATGGTACGCATACCTAGTATGCAAATCGGAAAACATATGTTCCTGAACCAGGATGGTACGTATACCTAGTATGCAAACCATAAAAGATCTGTTGACTCCCGACACATTTTTGTCTTAAAGGTATGCAAACCCGATACACGTACCATGACAAAAATGCTCACAAACATGAATATAGTACACTAACCAGGTACACGTACTTACCGTGTCGAATATTTTCAGATACATCAAAATTATTTCTATGAGATAATCAGCATTTGAACAACTCTTTAAAAACACTATCTAGATATATTTGATCACATTATAACCTATTGTTGTGAATCAATATTAAAGACTTAAAGTGTTATATGAAAATGGTTAAGCTTACGGTTCATCTGGCTAATTTCGGTTAACCTTTCATAAACAAGTCATTGTACATGGTTTGGTTACGGTTCATCCTAACTAGGGTGTATATTATGTTATTTTAATTTCAAGTCAAGTTTTTCCATCTAACATTGATTATTGAATGCTTGATTCCAAAGATACCTTAGCTTAAATCTAAAGCAACCTTGATCTTGAAAGTCTGTATAAGGATAACCTCAAGCAACTGGGATCTTTGAATCCTTGAAATTATTCTTGTGTGTCGTATTTTTAAACTAGAGTTGTCATCACTTTTAAACCTTTTAAGGTTTAGCGACTAAAAAGACTTCACCTAGGGATTAGTGAAGTCAAGTCCAGTTATCTTTATCTTGATAGTTCATGTATCCTGATCTTACTACTGATTGTTGAGCCTTTAACTCCAACATGCGAGATATATAGAAATCACAAAGTTTTGCATCTCAGACTTTGTGATTCCAAAGGTATATTCCTCTATAACAATTCTTTGTTGAAATCGAAGTATGAATTACTTGTGAGGTGAATAGTAATCTAGGATGCTCTTAGGGGGTCGTAAGTACCGGATTTTGAGGTTTGCTAAAATTTGTCTATTGAAATTTATTTCCTATCTCACCTTGATCTTTGATCAGAACGGAAATCACATATGTGCTTATCTATGGGAGGAAGATTGGCTTAAAGTCTTCAACTAAGGGAATCAATTGCATAGATTCTTGCGAGATTCACTAGGCGTAAGGAGAACAACTGTAACTGAATCGCTGTGATGGTAGATTTGGTCTCAACTACATTCCATTCCGAAGTTTTGATAGTAGGTTAGAGTTTGTCGCAACTTAATACAATTTGGTGTTCAAATTTGGACAAGGTCCCGGGGTTTTTCTGCATTTTCGGTTTCCTCATTAACAAAATTTCCGGTGTCTGTGTTTTTTTTTCTGCATTATATTGTTTATCTGTATAATTGAAATATCACAGGTTGTACGTAAATCAATCAAAGTAGATATGTCCATCGTAATTGTTGGATACAACTTGATTGATCTTGGATATTAATCTTTGGAATCGTCCAAGAACTCTCACGGTATAATCAGGTTCACGGATTTTTTTTCGAATATATATTGATTGTGAGAGTAAGACATATAAACTCTTCATATAATTCCTGATTGATATTCATTAAGTTGTAACTCTCAGAATTGTATTTAAGTTTAGTCCATACAGGTTTCCTAAGAAAAATTTGGTGGTATATTTTGGTACCCCCGCATTTTCACATTTTGTTTTTGTTGTGCATTTTTTGAATTAATATAAATTACTAATGTGAATATGAATCTATTATTTAAATTGTTGGGATTATGATGATGTAATAGGTTTTACAGGTGTGTGCAGATGGAAAGAGATTTATGTCTATTGATGAACGCAAAGCTAGTATTCTAGAATTTTATGTCGAGTGATTGTTGTATGAAATTAAAACTTTAATATTGTTTAAGCATTGCTCGGTTGAACCCACCAAGCGTGGTATGTAAAGTTTGGTTGTCATATTTTAGATCCAAAACTCGGATCTTCTTGATTAGATTACTATAGTCAACTTCGTTAGGTTAGACTAGGAAACTTAGAAATGTTTAGATGAAATCATGTTACTCTAAAGAACCTGAAAACGTATCGACATCAACATACACACCATCCTTCTGTTCGGGGTTAATAATATAGACTTGACTTGTTTCCGTTTCTATCTACGTTGCTTTCTAGTCGTTTATATTGAAAATATAACATACGATGTACATTATATATCTCTAGTATTGGTGACTTGATCATTGTATTATGATCAAAGTGTCAAGGAAGTATATACTAGTTGTTTTATACAAATTCAAAATGGAAGTGTTTTCTTTACTACATTTTTTTTAGTTCACCCATTCACTTGTAGGAGTGTTGATTAGATGATTCATGTTATATTCGAAATGTATCCATATAACACATAATTTCTCTAACTTATCTCGAGAGAAGGAAAAAAAAAACACTTCCATTTTGAATTTAAAAACATTCGTGATAAATTTATAATCACTCGAGATATAGATAATCTTGAAAATATTTAGAGTTATCAAAAGGAGTAAAATTTTACAAATTTAATATATGAAAATAAATTACAAATTTATATCTAAAAATTTATGAAAAATATAATATGACCATAAGACATTTTATTGCTAAGGCTATATAATATTATACTAAAATAAATTAGTGAGACGAAACTGGTATAGTAGAGTAAAACTTCGGTAATAACACGTTTTCTTTCTCTGTCCTCTCATTTCATCTTCTCTCTTAGGGAAAAAAACCTGGCTTCCATTTACCTCTTGTTCAGATTTAATCTTTTGTGGACCAGATCTGAACAAGATTTCTTTTTATTTTTACGTTTTGATTGAATAAATAAATTTTGTTTTCTTTTATTTTTAATGTCTTTTGATGTATTTCTTCGCTATCTGGAGTGATTTTTCTTGTACGAATTTCTCTTCGTTTTAGGGCAATTTATTCAAACCTTGATCGCTGATTCGTGATTTGCTATTCTCGATTCAAGAACATCGACTATTCAACATGGTATTGCTTTGAATCCTTATTCAATCCAAGAGGGCATCCAGGTTCGTTTGGGTCTACAAGATTTTGGGCAAATTAATCCTTTCTTATAGGAGCATCTTTTTATTAAAGAAGAAGAAAATCATATTAAATGGTCAGAATCGATTCCGTATTATATCATCATCCTTCCCTAATACATTTACAAAAATTAATTACACATCTTCGCAGTTTATGGCTCTTTCTCTTTGCAATTAACTTGTAATTGATATCTTCATTTGTATTAAGGTTTTGATTATCTTTTACTTTCATGTTTTTGTTATTATTCTAAGCGATCATGTAATCATGGTTTTGATTTGAATAAATTGAACAAAAAAAAACTATTAATCTGAAAGATAAATTTTTCTATACTTACTATAAAGAAAGTTTATAATCTTAATTGGTTGAAATTGCAATTATATCAGTTAAAATTTTAATTGGTTGAAACTCGAAAGTCCAGGATTTTATAATTTTAATTGATTAAAACTTGAAAGTCTCGGATTTGAGAGAAAAATGAACCCTTTTAAAGTCAATGTTGTCTTTTTTAGGGTGCGTAAATTTGAAACAGGAAGAGATGATATATTGAAAGATTAAGAGGTTACATAGTTTGCTTCCTCCTCCAGTTGTGTATAAATTAAACTAGGGGGATCAAATAACCAAACTCTGTTTAACTTATCAACTCTAGGTAACTTGGACAACACGTCCGCTATTTGATTCTTCTCTTTTGGCACATAAGAATATCTCTAATTAAATTTTGGGTTCTCCAATCGCAGTTACACTTCTTATTATTCACCGCTTCAACCACAATCTTAGAGTCTAGTTCAAACCATACATTCTGCATATTCATCTATTTTTCCCATGTTACTTCCACCCACAAACCTCTGTACTCTGCATGCTCTGGACTTGTTGACGAAACTAGGTAGATGCACTTTGATCCTTCATGAGCACCTATAAAATCACAAAAAATGAGTCCAATACCACCATTATTATTAAGAAAAGAACCATCAGAATTCATAGTAAGAGAAGCTCTAGGAGGTGGAGCCAATGCAAGTTAATTCTGTTTTGCATGTTTATGTTAATTGGATGACTTCTAGACATCTCAATGAATTTTGATAGATATTTCTTACATTTTTTAATAATAATATCTGGAGCTGAAGAAGCATCAAAAATTTAAGCAAGCATGATCCATCAAATAAAATAATAACTAATTAATTCAAATCATAAATCAATTTAAAATAAGTGCAAAAGTCATATAGAGAATAAAATAAATTTACCCATGTATGAAATTCGGATTCCTCCATCTACCCAGTATTGGGGTCTAGCTTCTCATGATGAAAACACACCCAAAAATATAATTCATAGCTCAAAATGGTATTTTTATTCAAGAAAACTAAGAAAACAAAGGTTCGCAATGCTTTGTAGGCGTCACAGAATCCACTGTTACAAGTAAATAATTGTTGTAAAGAATTGTTACAGTATACGATAATAGAAAAGCGTTGTTGTCACTGTTCATATGTCGCTGCAAAGAATGTTGCAAAACCGTGAATACACCACGGTTTATTAACGACAGGCTTTGGTAGCTTGTTGTTCTTCGTCTTCTTTTCTTCCTGCAGGTGCAGAAAGCTCTGCAACTTCTTGTTCTTCGTTCTGTTCTCGCCCCAATCACTCCCTTCCCCCTTCTATGCTTCCCATCTCCATTTATATACTTAAACAACACCAAATCTCACGTAATAATTGCTGAAAATCTTGACAATACGAAATTATTATTCTCGAGTTGTTATCCTCTTCTTCACGCGTCTGGCAGTTGTAAACTCTCTTTTTTTTTTATCTCCTTCTCGTGTCTGCGGCAGTCCAATTTCATCGAAATACGTTGTGTACACTTTTAGCAGGGGTCGAACTCTGTCTAACTACACGCAGTCCTTCCAAATATGAAGCAGATAATCCAGAGAATTATTATCTTCCCTGTTTTAAAACAACTACTACGTATAATAGGATTTCGCCTCTCAAAATACGTGAACAACATGTGTACATATTGACCAAGATTACTCGTCCATATCCCTTGAAAATCTCCAACAATATCTTCCCAAAAATACAGCCAAACTCCAAAAATATCTCACGGGAACGTGCTTGATCCTGTTTTTCTTCCAACTCCACGTAACCTCCTAATTCTTCGGGTTTAAACAACTTGCCATCCCTTTTTGGATAAAACATTCATAAAACAAACAAAATCTAAGAGAAAGTTCAACAAAAAACTCTCTCGAAATCATGCCTTCGCCGGTGAAAGCTAACTTTCCATGTGTTTCCCTGTTTCACCTTATACTAAAAATGCAGCCCAAGTTGATCGAATAAAACACCCATACACGCCCTATTTAGTCCATTCAAGCCTAATCCAAGAGAATTCAGCTATTGAATCTCTCCATAATCTTTCCAAAATCAAACCCCAAAATATGTTCCGCTGTAAGAATAATTCCCGCCAGAACTTGAATTTGAATTCTTGAAGATGACCTCCCCTTATCCTCTGATGGGGTGCCATTAGTACTGCCTTGGAAATGGGATGCCCCTTAGTAACTGGGTCCACCTTAGTAATTGAGGTGCCCTTTAACAAACATTGAGAGTAATAACACTTGTCCGCCGGGGTGCAAATAACGTCTTTTCGAGCTAATTCTCCACAAGAGCTTATTCTTCCAAAAACAACTAAAACAAGTTTATTAGAAAAATGATGAGTCCTAGATATTGTAGTTATGGATGAGAAATCATCGCACTTTCGTGCTTATCACATCCTCGATGAGGTACTGCTAGTCACGCAGGTTCTGTAGAGCGTAAAATATCCCCGACAGACTTATCAACCAGAAAAACCACAATTCCATTATGTCTTCGCGAGACGCAGCTGATTATGATGCCACGATTCCAATTATACATCCTCGACAAGATACTTTTGGTCATGTAGGCTCTGTAGATGCGTAAAAAACGTCCCCGACGGACTTATGACCCAGAGCGGATACATACATGTCTCATGTAAGCACGACTCACCCTATTTGAGAACAACGACTAATTCCTAGTACCTCATCGCGAGATACACTGGTCATGTCTACTCTAGACTATGACTCGACTTACCGAGGCTTCTAAATAATTCCTAGTACATCCTCGTGAGATACACTAGGTATTCTACCTCCGGGCCCTTTGAACAGACTCCTAGAACATCCTTTTGAGATACGTTGGTCTTGTCGGCCCCATCATATAGGCACATTTGATTCCTAGCACATCTCTGCAAGATACGCTGGTCAAAAACAAGTGAGCCAAAGTCTCGCAGAGTTATTAATTGGGCGCACAAAGACTTTTCAATCTTACCAGGATTCGACCACAGAGATTCATACCCGTCAATAAAATATTCATAGAGATTTGGATCCGTCTGAAAAATCTCAAAGAGATTCATATTTCTCCGCAAAATCCCTCTTCGCAAAATCTCAGAGAGATTCACATCTCTTCTAAAAATCTCAAAGAGATTCACATCTCTCTACAAAATCTCAAAGAGATTCACATCTCTTTTCAAAATCCCAGAGAGATTCACATCTCTGCAAAATCTCAGAGAGATTCAAATCTCTCGGAAAATCTCAGACGGGGCTAAATATTCCCCATGATAGACATATGGCTTTCCAAGGGATCAAGCCTATTTCTCAGCCTCTCAAACACACTCACGGCTAGTAAATTGAGCATGAACTATACATGTTTATATAAAAACGTGGATAAGCTCTCTTGAGCTCCGCATTCTCAATAAAGGGACCCACAAGAAATAATACGGTCTCTACATGACATATGTGACCGGTCATGGAGAGAAGGAGATCAACCTCATCTCCTCTCACACTCTACACACGATTACCGAGGCATTCCATGTCTTTTCATATGACTTATCCTAGTCATTCTCACAAATCAGAGAATGTATCTTGGCCAACTCGGCTAAAGAGAATACTTCTCTCTCAATACATCATCAGAAAGGATGACTCAGCTTCACACAAATGAGGGGATACCAATTAGGGTTTTGGTCTAGCGGTCTACGACACGTGTGAGAAATACCCGACCTATTTACCACTGTAAAAGAGAGTAAAGGCGGTGGAATAATGAGATAAACTTATACTTGTTTATCTCTATCTATTCCTGAAAAGATGGGAGAATTGCTCCGCACGGCACGATAAGTAATCCTTATCTTCACCGACCTAAGATTAGGGAATTCAGTTATAAATATGTTATTTGTTTCTCCAAGCTAACACAGAGCTGAAATAACGGGGATCTAACAACCACACACAATGTTTCGCTTAGAAATTTGTATGGACAACTCCAATATAATTCCAAGAGAATCAACTGGACATTCAGACTCAATAAATGAAAATATATCCAAGAGTTGTATCTCGGTTTCACAATATAATCAACAAATCAAACAGATAGAAATCTGTGAGCCTAATTATTATGTGAAACAACTTGAACGGTACCAAAGACCAATATTCAAGTGTCAATCAATATAATCAACAACCAAAGGTTGGATTCTTTAATTGATTGAACTACGCACAACCTGTGATATTTCAATTATATAAAAAAATGTAATACGGAAAAGAAATAACACAGATACCAGAAATTTTGTTAACGAGGAAACCGCAAATGCAGAAAAACCCCGAGACCTAGTACATATTTTGACACCACATTGTATTAAGCCACTACAGACACTAGCCTACTCCAAGTTAACTTATGATTAGAATGTAGTTGAGCCCTAACCAATCTTACACTGATCAAGGTACAGTTGCGCTCCTTATATCTCTGAATCCCAACAAGACTCTACGCACGTGATTCCGTTAGATGATCCTACCCAAAACTAAGAGTTGCTACGACCCAAAGTCGAGATTTCGTAAACCAATCTGTCTCATAGAGAAAATTCTTTTCGTTAGATAAATCTATCTCCCATAGATAAACCTATGAGTTTTGTTTCGTCTTTTGATAAATCAAGGTGAACACGAACCAATTGATATACCAGACTTATATTAAAGATAAACAACCTAGAAATATCAATCACCTCACAACAATATTAATCGTATGATAGCGAAACAAGATATTGTGGAATTACAAACGATGAGACGAAGATGTTTGTGACTACTTTTTATCATGCCTATCGGAGATTAAATCTCGATTAAATCATACATAAGATAGTACTCAATCACGATAGAAAACAACAAGATCTGAACATGCAACTACAGAGAAAATAGTTGGGTCTGGCTTCACAATCCCAATGAAGTCTTCAAGTCGTTAACCTACAGGGTTTCGTGAAAAACCTAAGGTTAAAGGAGAATCGACTCTAGTCGCAACTAGTATCACACAGAAGGTGTGGGGATTAGGTTAACCAATTGTTAGAGTTCTTTTTTATGTAGTCTTCAAATCAGGGTTTGCAATCAATGTTACCTTGGTAACAAAGCATTCAATATTCACCATTAGATGAAAACCTGATTAGATTCAAGCTAATATCTTTCAACCGTTAGATTGAAATTAGCTTGTTACATATAAATGAAAAGTGACTTCATTTATATATGAAATTGTACCTAAACGTGTGCACCTTTGTTGGATCAATAATGGTTAACCTAGGTTATCCATATGAACACTTTCATATCAACCTTATTCATCTTAATCATAACTAGTTCAAATTTCTCAAATGAAACTAGTTCTAGATTTGTTCAATTGTCTATATTCTCATAGAAGTATACATGACACAATTGAAGCAAAATAGATTTTGATTCACTCGAATCAAGTCATGAACATTATAGGCACAGTTTGCAAAAGATTGCATTCCTTATTATATAAATGTATTAGTTCATGAACAAATTGATTTTAGAGCATTATCCACTAGGTATGCAAACATGTACGCATACCATAGTGGCCGGACTAAGTTTGAGTTTCGCCAGTACGCGTATGCATACCATGGTTCCCGGACTTGGATTACATATATGAAAGTACGCATACTATGTTTATATCCAATTGTTCTAAACTCTCATTTCAACCATTGAAACATTCATGGAATACGATAATAGCTGTCTCACACAAACTATTAGCTTCAAAGTAATTTTCAAGTGATCGAATGATCAATACGAAATATTTCGAGTCTACATCAAATGATTGTCTCACAAAAATCATATAAGATATTACCAGGATATTTTCACATGATCATCTTTTGACTTTCGTCAAGAATATAAGATGAACTTGGTTAAAGCGAAAGCTTACCAACACATATTTCGAGAAATATGTAAGCGAGTTAAACTCAACTCGAAATATCAAATGTGTATAATTGAAGTCTATATAGATATACGACTTTTGTCTCAAATAGAAGATAGAGTAGATAGACATTTGAGTGATAGATGAGTTCAAGTCTCCACATACCTTTTATTGATGAAGTTCCACAAGATATCCATAGTAGTTCTTCGTCTTCATTCGATGAACGCCGTGAAGTCTAATGCTCAACTACAATTTTTATCCTAATCTGAGACTTTGCTATAAGTAGACTAGAAATCAAGACTTATAGTTTTGACAACTAAACTTGACAAAAATATTGAGATAGCAATGCTTTCCAGTTTGACCGAGCAGTGCTCTAATAATCTCCCCATTTGTCAATTTTTGTGACAAAACTATTAATACATAAGGAATACAAAATAAATAAAATTTGTAGCTCTCAATCCAAATCCTTGATTTCCTTGGTTCTTCAACATTACTCGAAATCTTCATCACTTCCAAGTACTCCAGTGATTCTGAATGTGTTCAACTCAGCATCTTAGTTATTGAAGATCTGTATCTAGAACAATGAGAAAACAGTTGCTCTAAATCATTGTTATATATTGTCATAGTATTATTACACAACATTAAAGTCCAATTGTATCACAACTTTGACAATAATACTATGGTGATACGTATCACTCCCCCTTAGTTAGTACTTCATTTCACATGAAAACGACTCCCCCTTACATAAAGATCTGTAAGCCATATGTATTTGTAGTGTGAACTACACATTAATTCTCCCCCTTTTTGTCAATAAAAATTGGCAAAGGTACGAAAACTAGTGGGATCCTAATGAAATTTTCATAGAGATACTTCATGACTAAAAGAGAATAACATATCATATTTGTTTAGATGCAATCATATAGCCGAAGCTAAATTCATTCATCTAAGAGTTAATGAAGATACAAGAAAAATCCTATAATATTCTCCAACCGCACTCCTCACAAATATTTGGAAATTAAGATCAAGTTCAATTAAGAACTCTCCCCCATAAAATTTCATTCCGGAAAGAACAACAAGAGCGACCTTACTTTCACAAGAAAAGAATGATTTCTTTGGACATTAACAAATAATCATGAAACATGAATTTGTATCCAAAATACTCAATTAAATTAACCACAAGAGAACCCGTGATTAATTTAATCGGAAACACTCAATGTAAGAAAAACTTACGGAGCCACACAGTACATACACAAAAACGTGGATCAGGGAAAGACCAATACTGCGGAATATTCAAAGATTCATTCTATTTTTCATCAATATTTGCATAGAGACGTGTAATAGACTTAATATTTTTAAAGAAAAGTTCATCATATCTTCTGTCAATATTTGCATAATGACATAATAGGCTTTACTTTTGTTGTCAAAAGTCCATTCAATCTTTTATCAATATTTGCATAATGACATATGAAAGACTTAACTTTTGAGAAATATGGAACAATCATAGTTCACATATGCAAACACAAATATCCCATAATAAGTTGCAGTATATAAAACCATAAAGATTAATACTGCAAAATTATCTTCCAAATAAACTTTAGAATTTAAATAAATAAATCTAAAAACATTGCAAGATGAAAATCGTTGGAAATAGCTATGTGTACTCACAATAATGGCTATTCCAGACCCTAGTTATCCTTCTTAAAACACAAGAATAAATTCTCATAAGAAGTTTCCTAGACATAATAACAAAAACAACTCTAAAAAAACAAAACAGATCATGAATGCAAATCAAAGATCACTTCCGGAACCCCCATGAGTCTTGAGTCCATTGAGCTTGTGATTGACATCATCCACTGCTTCTTCAGAGAAGATATTCTCATTGAGAAGATCTTTAACATGTGTCTTCATGAGAACAAGGTCAAAATTAACCTTTTTCAACTCAGTTCTTAACATATCGAGACCCTTCATAGTATCAACGAGTTTCAGTTTTGCTTCCTCAAAGTATTTAAGAAAATCATGAACCACTTCAGCAGAAACCATATCCCCATTCTCAACATCCTGATGAGTATAAGCATAGTAGGTGAAAAAGTGTGGGTCTAACAAACTCACCCAATATTTTGATTAGCAATCTGTATGGACAACTCCGAGTTGTTTTCTAGAGAATCAACTAGACTCAATCAATAGAAAATATCTCAAGGAGTTATTATCTCAATCTCTCGATTTGATTTACTCAAGCAAATATGATGCGCGAGTCTAATCAAATAGAGATAACTTGAATGGTACCAAAGACCAATATCTAAGTGTCAATCGATTTAAATCAACAACCAATACGGTCGGATATTCTAATCGATTGAACAACGCATAACTTGTATTATTTCAATTATATAACAAAATATAATGCGGAAAAGAAATAACACAGATACCAGAATTTTGTTAACGAGGAAACTGCAGATGCAGAAAAACCCCGGGGCCTAGTCCAGATTAAACATACACTGCATTAAGCCGCTACAGACACTAGCCTACTCCAAATTAACTTCGGTCTGGATCGTAGTTGAACCCCAATGAATCTCACACTGATCCAAGGTACAATTATGCTCATACGCCTCTGATCCCAGCAGAATACTGCGCACTTGATTCCCTTAGCTTATCTTGAAAATGTAGGGGTCTAACAACCTCACCCAGTATTTCGATTAGCAATCTGTATGGACAACTCCGAGTTGTTTTCTAGAGAATCAACAAGACTCAATTAATAGAAAATACTTAAGGAGTTATTATCTCAATCTCTCAATTTGATTTACTCAAGCAAATATGATTCGCGAGCCTAATCAAAGAGAGATAACTTGGATGGTACCAAAGACCAATATCCAAGTGTCAATCGATTTAAATCAACAACCAATAAGGTCGGATATTCTAATCGATTGAACAACGCACAACCTGTATTATTTTAATTATATAAAAATATAATGCGAAAAATAAATAACACAGACACCAGAATTTTGTTAACGAGGAAACCTCAAATGCAGAAAATCCCCGGGACCTAGTCCAGATTAAACATACACTGTATTAAGCCGCTACAGACACTAGCCTACTCCAAATTAACTTCAGTCTGGACTGTAGTTGAACCCCAACCAATCTCACACTGATCCAATGTACATTTATGCTACTACGCCTATGATCCCAGCATGATACTGCGCACTTGATTCCCTTGGATGATCTCACCCATAACCAAGAGTTGCTACGACCCAAAGTCGAAGACTTAAGTAAACAAATCTGTCTCACACAGAAAAGTCTACAGATAATAGATAAATCGTCTCCCACGAATAAACCTATGAGTTTTGTTCCGTATTTTTATAAATCAAGGTGAACAGGAACCAATCGATAAAACCAGACTTATATTCCCGAAGAACAGCTCAGTTTCATCAATCACCTCACAATAAACTTAATCGACGAATAAACCTATGAGTTTTGTTCCGTCTTTTGATAAATCAAGGTGAACAGGAACCAATCGATAAAACCAGACTTATATTCCCGAAGAATATTATTGAGGAATCACAAAAAATGAGACGAAGATGTTTGTGACTACTTTTATCTTGCCTATCGGACATACAAATCTCAATCCAATTATTACAATTGTACTCGTATGATAGAAATAGCAAGATCAAATCACACAACTACAAGATAAGTAGTATCGGTCTGGCTTCACAATCCCAATGAATTCTTTAAGTCGTTAACCTGGTTTTAGAGAAGAAAACCAAAGGTTAAAGGAGAATCGAATCTAGCTTTAGCCAACTAGTATCACACAGAATGTGTGGGGATTAGGTTTCCCAGTTTCTAGAGTTTTCCCTTATATAGTCTTTCAAATCAGGGTTTGCAATCAATGTTAGCTTAGTAACAAAGCATTCAATATTCACTGTTAGATGAAAACCTGATTAGATACAAGCTAATATCTCTCAACCGTTAGATCGAAAACTTAGCTTTCCATACACACATGTAGTTGACGTTTTGGGTTTGTGTAACAGTACCCAAACGTGTACAATGGTTGGTTCAATATTAGTCAACCAAATGGTTAGCCAAATGATAACTTTTATATCAACCATATTATTCTTCACCATAACTAGTCCAGATGACTCAAATGAACTAGTTAGAGAGTTGTTCAATTGCTATGAGATCTCAAGTACTACAAGAGACACAATTGAATAAAAAACGATGTGATTCACTCGAATCATTAATCATGAACTATAAATCCATGGTTTGCAAAATCATCCCTTAGTAATTTAAGAATAAGTTCATGAACAACGTTTTCAGACATAACCTCTTGAGTTCGCGGACTGATTTCGCGGACTCAAGCTAACCGGTTGAAGTTAATAAACTCCAGCAGAATTTCTCGGGATGAGAACTTCCATTAGTTAGTGGACTACACCCGAGCTTCAACTTCAGCAGATATTCTCGGGTTCGAGAACTTATGCCAGTTCACGGACTGGGTTCGCGGACTGAGTTGCTGCTCACGTTCCGGTTCTACTTGATCAACAAAGTTCGCAAACTTCGGTTCAAGTGTTAAGGACTTATACATATATGTGTTGCCACAACAATGTTTATATCCCACAATGGTTATATAGTCTAAACTCTCATTTCAATCATTGAAATATTCTTAGAGGACGTCATATAGCTGTTTTCACGAACTAGTTTTCGTCAGAGCGATTTCCAAAGTGATTGAAACATAACATGACTTTCATCACTAGGCAAAGATGAACTTGGATAAACCTGAAAGCTTTAACAACACACATTTAGAGAAATAGATAAGCGAGATAGTAAAACGACTTTTGTCTCAAGATATGAGATAGAGTAGATAGACTTTTGAGTGATAGATAAGTTCAAGTCTCCACATACCTTTTAGTCGATGAAGATCCACTGGTTCCTTGAGTAGTCCTTCGTCATGTATGATGATCTCCATGGAGTTCTTGAGCTCAACTACACTTTCTATCCTAGTCCGAGACCTTAGCTATAATAGACTAGAAATCAAGACTATATAGTTTTGATCACTAAGCTTGACAAACATGCTTGAGATAGCAACGCATGCGAGTTTGACTGAGCAGTGCTCTAATAGATCTCACCCACAACCAAGAGTTGCTACGACCCAAAGTCGAACACTTTAGCAAACAAATCTGTCTCACACAGAAAAATCTACAAGATAGATAAATTCGTTTCCCACGAATAAACCTATGAGTTTTGTTCCGTATTTTGATAAATCAAGGTGAACATGAACCAACCAATAAAACCAGACTTATATTCCCGAAGAACAACTCAGTTTTATCAATCACCTCATAATAGTCTTAATCGACGCAACAAAAAAAGATATTGTGGAATAACAAACGATGAGACGAAGATGTTTGTGATTACTTTTATATCTTTCCTAACGGATATAGAAATCTCAAGCCAATTATTACAATTTTACTCGTACGATAGAAACAGCAAGATCAAATCACACAACTACAAGAAAAGTAGTATCGATCTGGCTTCACAATCCCAATGAAGTCTTTAAGTCATTAACCTGGTTTTAGAAGAAGAAAACCAAAGGTTAAAGGAGAATCGACTCTATCTTAGCAAACTAGTATCACACAGAATGTGTGGGGACTAGGTTTCCCAGTTGCTAGAGTTCTCTCTTATATAGTCTTTCAAATCAGGGTTTGCAGTCAATGTTAGCTTGGTAACAAAGCATTCAATATTCACCGTTAGATGAAAACCTGATTAGATACAAGCTAATATCTCTCAACCGTTAGATCTAAAACATAGCTTGCCATACACACATGTACTTGACGATTTTGGGTTTGTGTAACCGTACCCAAACGTGTACAATAGTTGGTTCAAGATTAGTCAACCAAATGGTTAGCCAAATGATAAATTTCATATCAACCATATTCTTCTTCACTATAACTAGTCCAAATGACTCAAATGAACTAGTTAGAGAGTTGTTCAATTGCTATGAGATCTTATGTACTACATAATACACAATTGAAGCAAAAACGATGTGATTCACTCGAATCGATTCATGAACTATAAAGCCACGGTTTGCAATAACATTCCTTAGATAATTTGAATAAGTTCAAGAACATCGTTTTTAGACATAACCACTCAAGTTCACGGACTGGGTTCGCGGACTTAAGTAACCGTTTGGAGTTCACAAACTCCAGCAGAAATTCTCGGATTCGAGAACTTCCGTCAGTTCGCGGACTGAAACCAATCTTCAACTTCAGCAGAAATTCTCGGGTTCGAGAACTACGCTCATTCGCGGATTGAGTTCACGGACTGGGTTCACTGCTCAAGTTCCGGTTTTTCACTTGATCAACAAAAGTGCATAAGGACTTATACATATATGTGTTACCACAATAATGTTTATATCCCCTAGTGGTTATATTGTATAAACTCTCATTTCAATCATTGAAACATTCTCAGAGGACGTCATATAGTTGTTATTCACGAACTAGTTTTCGTCAGAGCAATTTTAAAAGTAACTGAAACATAACATGACTTTCGTCACTAGGCAAAGATGAACTTGGCTAAAGCGAAAGCTTTACCAACACAAATTTAGAGAAATAAATAAGCGAGATATACTCAGCTCGAAATGTCACATGTGTATATTCTTAGTCTATTTAGTAAAATGACTTTTGTCTCAAGATAGGAGATAAAGTAGATAGACTTTTGAGTGATAGATAAGTTCAAGTCTCCACTAACTTTTAGTCGATGAAGATCCACTAGTTCCTTGAGTACTTCGTCTTGTATGATGATTGCCATGGAGTTCTTGAGCTCAACTACACTTTCTATCCTATTTCAAGACCTTAGCTATAGTAGACTAGAAATCAAGACATTATAGTTTTGATCACTAACATTGACAAACATGCTTGATATAATAACGCATGCGAGTTCGACCGAGCAGTGCTCTAACAACAGGTATTAGGATTTTGATCATCAACTTCTACTAGGGTTCTTTTCTTCCTCCCTTTGGACTCGAAATCAATACCTTTATCAAGAAAACCTCTTGCAAAAGCTCCAGTGCGGGAAGGTGAAAACATTCTTTACAAAACAACAATAACCTAAAGTACACGAACGTGACTCAATAGGTTTGGTATCTAAATGGTTTCATAGGGAAGGTAACTTTTAGGGTTTCTAAAGACAATTCTTGACAAGTAACTGGGTACCAGTACGAAGACAATCCTAACCAATTATTATTATTTTTATAAAAAATAACAAAGCAAAACAGTATATTTTTGTCATGTGAAGAATTTTCGTTCACAAGATTTTGGCTCAATAAATTTTATATCTCCATAGAGAAGAAATTTAGAGCACAAGAGTAGCAAGCAACATAGTCGCAACAAAAAAAAAAATCCAACAAAAAAATCGACGAGTTTTTTGAGACACAACCAATACTTAGTCAAAGATGTCTGTGGACAATAGTTTATCTAGGGACGATAAGAAAATAGCTCAACTAAGCATAAAGAATTTTTGCCGAAAGTATACCTGATTATTAACAAATCTTACTCAACATGATTTTTATGAGTAAGCATTCAACCCTTGTGATTAATTAGCACAAGTATGAGCCATAAGCTCATTAAATGAATGGTGTTCACGGTTGAGTCTCTTTTTCCTTCCAATTCTAGGAAAGAATCCTTTTTTATGTGAAAAATTACCATGACATATGATGTCATCAAAATACGAGACAGAGTTTGAGTTCTTACCAGAAGAAATTCGTTCGGAGAATTTTGACAGCATGTTGATAATATCCTTGTACCCTTCGATTATCAGATTAAGGTTGTCCTTCATATCTCCACCGTTGCTTCCATCTATAGAAACCTTATTCACATATAAAACATCATTCATCACATTAGGTTGAGAGGGACCTTTCTGAATTCTCCTTGAACGATTTTTATTAATGATACAATTGGTTCGAATGTTAGATGAGCAATTTGAATTAAAATTCCTAGGAGAATTCCCATGGAGAGTACTAAAACCAATAGGTTTAGACATTTGAATGTCAGTAACACCTTTGAGAATTAAATCCAAGGTATGATAAAATCGACTAAAGTAATTGTCATTCGACTTCAGTTTGCTCTTCCGTTGAACATGTCCTTTTGAATTACAAAAAAGACATAATTTCTGATCACCAGAGTGATTAGACTATGTAGCATTAGAAATATCGTTAGAAGAATTCTTCCTTCCATGAGACGAGGTACATCCATGATTGGTAGAAGAACCATGCACTTCTTTATCAATAGGAAGGGATTTTAACTTTGCTTCTGAAACTAAATTTCTTATTGTAGAGTCAGAAGCAGTTGGTATAGTGGACTCTTTAAAACATCCTTGAAGAGAGAGTTTACTCAAAAGCTGATCAATTTCCAAGGTATCTTTTTTGAGTTTCGCCTTGAGTAAGGTTCGTGAAGAGCAAAATTTGGCTTTTTCCTTGCTAAGAGCCTTTAAGTTAGAGTCACGGACATTTACTATACTGATAAGATTATTGGCGTTGTTTTAAACCAATTGATTCTATCAGCCTGGATTCTAACAAGATTTAGAATCAGTTTACTCTCTTCGGCTGCATCACTTTCTTCAACAGAGTCAGACTCGTTTGAAAGGTAATTGGGATAACACTTATCAATGCAAGCATGTTTCGTTAGAAAACTAGGTTTATCTATATTTGATATTGACAAATATTTATCTTTAATAGATTTCATAGAAACATAACTTTTGTTTCTGGTGATACGTTTATCAGAGATAACATTTATGTCCATAGAGTCAGATCGCTACAAACACAGACTTGTGAGGTCTTAATTGATATTGCCTTCTCTGCTACCAATTGAAAAAGCGAGGGTCTAACAATCACACCCATATTTATCTTAGCAATCTGTATGGACAACTCCAATATAATTCCAAGAGAATGAACTAGACGGTCAGACTCAATCAATGGAAATATATCCAATAGTTGTATATTTATTTCACAATGTAATCAGCAAATCAAACAGATTGAAATACGTGAGCCTGATTATTATGTGAAACAACTTGAACGGTACCAAAGACTAATTTTCAAGTGTTAATCAATATAATCAACAACCAAAGGTTGGATTCTGAATTACGCACAACCTGTGATATTTCAATTATATAAATAAATATAATGCGGAAAAGAAATAACATAGACACCAGAAATTTTGTTAACGAGGAAACCGAAAATGAAATAAAATCCCGGGACCTAGTCCAGACATTAACCAATGTCACACTGATCAAGGTACAATTACGCTCCCTACATATCTAAATCCTATCAAGACTCTACGCACTTGATTCCCTTAGATGATCTCACCCATAACTAAGAGTTTCTACGACTCAAAGTCGAAGACTTGACAAACCAATCTGTCTCGCACAAAAAAGTCTATTGAATAGATAAATATATCTCCTACATATAAACCTATGAGTTTTGTTCCATATTTTGATAAATCAAGGTGAACAGGAACCAATTGATATATCAGACTTATATTCCCGAAGAACATCCTAGAAATATCAATCACCTCACAATAATCTTTATTGTATGGTAGCGAAACAAGATATTGTGGAATCACAAACGATGAGATGAAGATGTTTGTGACTACTTTTTATCTTGCCTATCGGAGATTAAATCTCAAACAAATCTTAGAGAAGATAGTACTCAATTACAATAAAAAATAGAAAGACCAGAACACGAAACTACAGAGAAAATAGTTGGGTGTGGCTTCACAATCCCAATGAAGTCTTAAAGTCATTAACCTACAGGGTTTCGTGAAAAACCTAAGATTAAAGGAGAGTCGAATCTAGTCGCAACTAGTATCACACAGAAGGTATGGGGATTAGGTTTCCTAGTTTCTAGAGTTCTCCTTTATATAGTCTTCAAATCAGGGTTTGCATTCAATATTCGCCGTTAGATGAAAACCTGATTAGATTCAAGATAATATCTTTCAAACGTTAGATCGAACTTAGCTTGTTACACACAAATGAAAAGTGACTTCATTTAGATATGAAACCGAACCTAAATGTGTGCACCTTTGTTTGCTCAACAATAGTTAACCGAGATTATCCCTTATTCATCGTAATCATAACTAGTTCAAATGACTCAAATGAAACTAGTTCTAGAGTTGTTCAATTGTTTATATTCTCATAGAAGTATACAAGACACAATAGAAGCAAAATAGATTTTTATTCACTCGAATCAAGTCATGAACATTATAGGCACGGTTTTCAAAAGATTTCATTCCTTATTATATAAATGTATTAGTTCACAAACAAACCGATTTTAGAACATTATCCACTAGGTATGCAAACGGGTACGCATACCATAGTGGCCGGACTAAGTTTGGGTTTCGCCAGTACGCGAACTGGTACGCTTACCTTCCAAACTTAGCAAAAATTCCCAGACCTGAACCTCATTCCAGTACGCATACCGGTATGTGTACTTGGTACCCGGACTTCACTAAACCAAGCAGTACGCACAAGAGTATGCATACCATGGTTCCCGGACTTGGATTACATATATGAAAGTACGCATACTATGCTTATATCCAATTGTTCTAAACTCTTATTTCAACCATTGAAACATTTTTGGAAGACGACAATAGCTGTCTCACACAAACTATTAGCTTCAAAGAAATTTTTAAGTTATCGCATGATCAATACGAAACATTCTGAGTCTACATCAAATAACTGTCTCACACAAATCATGTAAGATGTTACCAGGCAATTTTCACATGATCATCTTTTGATTTTCGTCGAGAAATATATAAGCGAGTTAAACTCAACTCGAAATATCAAATGTGTATAATTGAAGTCTATATAGATATACGACTTTTGTCTCAAATAGGAGATAGAGTATATAGACTTTTAAGTGATAGGTGTGTTCAAGTATCCACATACTTTTTGTTGATGAAGTTCCACAAGCTATCATTTGTTGTTTTTCGTCTTCATTCGATGAACGCCGTGAAGTATAATTCCCAACTACACTTTCTATCCTAATCTGAGACTTAGCTATAAGTAGACTAGAAATCAAGACTTATTGTTTTGACAACTAAACTTGACAACAAGCTAGAGATAGCAATGCTTGTGAGTTTGACCGAGCAGTGCTCTGACAAGAACTTTCTCATAAACTCTTAGAGCAATTATTCTTCAAACCTAGGATTCTCCGGTCTATCTCTTCATCTGCTTTCCTCCCTTAAACCAGCCATAAGCCTCTTCCATATGACTAAAGCATCCTTTGAACGACCACTATGCTTGTTTTGGCGAAGAATGTTCGTTCTCAACCTCCCGTAACTCACTTTCAGTAACCCTAGAATCCCACTTATAACCTCTCTCAGATTTTAAGTAACTACATTTTGGCAACCACAGTGGGAGGTTGCCCACTCAGTTATAGATCACAATCACGGTCACCATTAGGAAGGAAGCCGATTCCACCAATCCAAACATAAAAAAGTTCCATTGATTTAGTCTATGTAAACCCATTACAGACTTAGTCGAGAGATTTATCCTTACCGTCACTTTCTCTCTCTTTAGATTTTGACCTCCGTGAATAGGTTAGTGCGTCCCATATCAGCTAGATCTCTTCCTGCATAATATAACATCCCATTAACCTACTCCCACAAAAACCTACTACTATTCTTAAAAAAACGTTGGCTAAAGACCTGAGAACTACCGAATACTCAACATAATCATGAAAAATATCAGGTCGACATACAAATTATCTGAAAACGCTTTTAAAGTTATCGTTAGGGATAGATCTAGTAAATATACATCGAGTACATGTTCCCTAGAGAAGGAATACTAAAACTGTTGGGAATAACACGTACGGGATCTAGTCTGTCCATAATCGGCCCCACCAGAGAAGATGTAGCTCATTAATAATGCGACAAAGTAAAGGATAAACCATCCAGCTGACCCCATCTCTCTCCAGGACCAGATGATGATCTAAACTTGAATATTCTGACGAATATTTGCTTCAAAATTCGTTTAGGCCAAGGGCCCTCAACCTGGTCACATGGGACTCGAGAAGTTTACTTCATTTTATTATTTTACTTATAAATCTTTCATTCTGTATTAGATTGACCTAGTTATTTTTCTTTTGGATTTGTATTTTTGTCGTCTATAGTATAAACTTAGCGAGAACTTGGAAAATTTCCAAAAAATTCGTGACCTAGCCAAAATCATTGCAGAGCCACATAAGGTCATAAATCGCCAGCGATATGCATCTTCGTTTTCCTGTTTCAGAGGATCATGACCAGAACGCGACAAAGTATAAGATAAGACTAGCTTCTAAAACATTGCTCGTCCGAAGATCATACTTATCCAAAGATTCAAAGCCGCCGGTCGATATGCTATCTCAACACCCGTCCCATCAGAAAGAAGAGGAGTCCTATCAATTGTA
Source organism: Papaver bracteatum (assembly GCA_023529315.1). Taxonomy (NCBI): domain Eukaryota; kingdom Viridiplantae; phylum Streptophyta; class Magnoliopsida; order Ranunculales; family Papaveraceae; genus Papaver; species Papaver bracteatum. The sequence continues at coordinate 269,260 of JAJJWX010003865.1, read as the reverse complement.
CGACCAAGTCTCGATGAGCCTCCATCTCGGTTACACCAATGATTATATAGTATCATTTTCCGATGAGACCTCAATTGACCCAAGATGGATAAGGAGAATATCTTTGCATCTGAACCTACCAAGGGAAAACAAATCCATAGTTATACTCGTGAGGTCAACCATTTAGATAAAGAATCCAATACTCGACGTACAACCATAAGTAGCTATTTTCACTGAAGTAAACAGGGGAAGAAACCGAAAACATAGTTGCAGGCCACACACTACTTATCCGTAGGCCTACTTACGGTTCCCTCAGTCAAAGCCTCATCTCTCAAATAGATATACTCGACAAGCTATCCCATGATTCAGAGTCAGACGCGGTGACTGAAGGACAAGATATGAAGATCACATACAATTTTCTCATGTAAATACAAGACTCCTGCAAGTGAATAATTACCTACCATATTCCCAGAGAACTCTCCAATCAATAAAGCAAACAAAAATCGACCTGAGTGCATCCATTACCCTGCTGGTACCATAAGGCATATACTACTCTCAAGTTCGGTTGAGTATCCTCCCAAAAGAAAAATAATTCTTAAAGAATAATTTTCATACATAAGTTCACATGAATCTCTGTTAATACACCTAGTAGAGGCGGAACAACAACTTCATCTTGTCTACAAAGACACATGCAGCCGTATTTTAACATAACTCTCCACTACGTATCCAACCCACAGATTATCGCGTGCTCGCCTTGAAGACTCAATCTCATACGCTATAAGGGTCTTACTTCATTTTCCAAGTATCCCGATTCAATGGGAATCCCTAGTCTTATATCAAACTAGGGACTAACAAAGAATCGTTCGTCACACACCTGCATGGCCAACAAGATGTGGCCCAGACATCCAGTTTTCATATAACAGATTTATAAATGATCATTGCAAGAGTCTCAAAATATTTGGACACATCAAGACCATTCAACTCCTCAAACCCACATCACAACATATGATTACTTGGGATTATGCGACTAGAGATCGGCCTTCAAAATCGTGAAGGGGACTTATCTGTGACTCGAGAAATCTCGCATATCTCTCTGATCTCGTCGAATTTTCCTCCATCAACATCTTCTCTATACTCAGAAATTACAACTATGTCCCAGATCCTGACTGAAGATAAGATGTTTTAGCATTTTATACGCGTGCAATATGACTATATCAAGTACAAGAAGCATTCAAATTATCCATCGACAATCAATGCATGCAAGATACAAACTAGGGTTCAGAATCGGTTTGAAGAAGAGTATATAATTTTCATTCTACTCATACTTTAGTCACATAACTCGAGAAACTAAGGAAAATGGCTAGATAATTCGACAACCCCTTGATGAAAAATATCCATTTATGTCTCTCCTACCACATGTTAAAAGGGAATTGATGTTTCAAAATATGGTCCAAGAGATATCATCAAAACACTTAAAGGAATTGATGTTGAAAATCTCTGAATTCCCGAGTTTGACTTCACGTGGATTTATCACCGGAAAAACAAGTTCTAGATCCTAATTTTATTATAATAGATGAAATGTAGGCCTTTTTTGTTCGATAGTTGGGGTCAACCACTGAAATCAGACGTCAAACGAAGTTTCTACAACCTCTAGAATAAAGGTCACGCAAGGGAGGAACTTCTACTATGAATTTAACTTAGAGTTTTCACCTACTCGCATACCCGACATAGCAATCTAGGGTTTTCATCAATATCTAACTTACAAGGGTCCCATTCCTTTACCAGATGCATATGGGAATGGTTTAGAGAGAGAAAATATCAACTGAAGAAAATAATTTGACAGAGCCACCTAGAGAAAATCTCTTGATTCATGTTTAGCTGCTTCATTTTGGACTTCACATCTCGAGCCGCATGCTTAGCATGTTCCAGTTCTTCATCAACCATACATACCTCCAGATTAAGAACCTCTATGAAATTAACTCACTCCAACGGACCCTGGCAGAATTGAGTCATTTTCGCAACCACCTCATATTGAAGTGAAGATTCTCACGGTGGTCATGAAGTTTCCAAAATTTATGAAGCAAGGCCATTCATAAAAACAGGTGACTACCTTACACTCAATCCCCTGTTAAATATAAGCTCAATCGTTCTGTCTTCAATATGGGTATTATGAGAAGTGTCTAGGAGATCTGTAGATAAAGGAAAGATCAAACAAGGATACATGAGTTAAAATCAAAGGACCAACAACACACGACTAGGTTTTTCTCTATATGAGGACCGGTCTCCTTCTTAAAACCTTGTCCTCATATAATCCCTTAAAGTTTTGTCCTCTCCTAATCCCTTCAAGCCTAAACTCATGCCTAGAGTTATATCCTTATCAATAAATTCATCTCACATCTCATGGGACACTAGCGGATTTTTTTGGGTCCACACTTTCACAAAGGATCAAGGAAAAATACGTTTTCTTCACAACAAATCGTACAAACGTAAAATCAAAGGATGGGCATGTCTCTGATATAGAGAGGCAAAATTACGACCTATTTTAGTATAAGGAATATTAATGAAGTCACAATACTCCAAGGGTCATGATGGAGGCGCCGGAATATGCCAGGATTCCAAGGAACACAAGGATTTCTCTCGCAAATAAAGTTTATGTACACTGCAGCTGGAAAACGTGCTAACTGGTGATAATCCATAAGGAATTTGGGGGTACTTTCTGAATAAGATATTTTCCCCTATGTTTTCTCAACACATACCAAAAGGTAGCCTCAAATGGACAAACAATCAAGGAGATGTGGTCCCGACATTAAAGCAAGTGTTGTCTGAAAAACTCCTAAAATTTTATACGTGATTTCTGAAGACAAAGGTATATATAGGTTTGATTGGCCAAACGAACTTGGAATAAAGTAATTATTTTTGCATTAGAAATATTATCCTCTTATATTTCAAATTTGGGGCTGGGAACTCAATTCGGAATCCGTATAAAGAGTTTACATCCATTCTACGCAAGTCTCCCAAAACTGAAGTTTTCTGACGAATACCCAAACGAGGAGTCCTAATACAAACATAACATGTGAAAGTAGAATGGATCGACCTCTATACCTAGTGTACGCACAAAATAGTTGTAAAATAGGAAAAGGAATTAGATCCAAAATAGGAAATTAAAGGAATTTGGCTTAAATAAGGAAACCTAGGTTTCCCTTCTTCCAAAACCTCTCCAGACCTTGTCCAAGCCTCTCCCATGCGTATGAATTCTCTTCTAAATAATTGGACGTCAATTATTCTTAGAATTTTTTCCAAAGGGATCAAAGTCGAAGAGAATCATGGTTTTGACGAAAATAACTCTAATTCAAGAATTTGACGAAAAAGGGATTTATTTTAAAAGAGAGGGGGGCGAGCATCTCCCTATTCTGTTTAACGGTTCTATACACCTCTTTAAACCTCTTTAAACCCCTTTTATCTCATCACTCTTCAATAAAAACGAGTTCATAAGGGATTTTGACCAAAATACCCTTATTTCATAATTTTGAGTATTTTAAAAGAAGGAGACTCTGATACAACCAGAGATCGACTAAGCTCTCATATACTCATTATAAGGGCCTTATACACATGAATATTGAGTTCTCTAAGTGTTTGAAGAACAACGGGATTGAAACAAAATTTAGAAAAGCATAATTTTAGAGAAAATAAAGGGAATCTAGCTCAAACAGGGAAGTTCGAGTTCATAATTTCCAAAAGCAAGACCAGCTACGTGCCTCTCTCCCTCTCTCAAGCCGTGACTATACCTAAGTAATCTCACGGAGTCTCTCATGACAGAAAAAAAATTGGGCTCATATTGTTTTTTAACGAAAATACCCTTGGTTTCAAAAGTAGCTATTTTCTCTAAAAAAAAAGGTGTCTGATTGGTACAAGGAATTAAACATGCTCTCATCACACAAGGTGTCGACTCCACAATATAGATGCACACCTTCCAAGCCTCTTCAAGCCTCTACAGAGTGTCTGAAGGAGTCATACGCGAACAAAGAGAAATTAGGATTTAGGTACAGTACAAGCCTGAATTCAGTTTTTACATGGGATAGGGACTCCGTAACTTCAAGATTAAGTGCCTTTATTTTCTCACGAATCTTCACCAACATCAAGGCCATCCAGGAAGCCGTTCAAAAATTCTCTCTTCCTGACATACTCGCCTATACAAACTCGGAATCTCAAGGGTGCACAAAGAGATGAAATTAGGGTTTTGGCCAAATAAACCCTAATTTGCAAACCCCATTCGACCAAGGTATAAATTTCATATTTGAAAGGCTCAATTTATTTTCCAATGGTACCTCCCAACGCAAAATCTTAGGAAGTTACTAAGTTGAGAGTCGATTCCAAGATCAGAGTCACAACAATTGAAGGCAAAACACCAATTCAAGGACTCTGCAAGTCTAAAAGAACGAGCGGATCGTAATTTCGTATGAGTGATTTTTTACCACCTATATACTCATCATAAAACAATCAAGGTTCTACTCTGATTAGGGGACTTAATGTAGATGTTGAAATTTGGATAAGAGGCAAAGTTTCATTTTAAGACCATAGACAAAATTCAACTCACGGGAGAGATTCATCCCTTGGTCCTTAAGGCACTCATAACCACGATTTCTAGTATACGTCCCCGTGAGACAATGCTAGTAGGTTTTATAGAGCGTAAAACATCCACGGCAGACTTATGAACCAGAACATCCATAATTCCAGCATGTCTTCGCGATACTTCTGGTCATGTAGGCTCTGTAGATGCGTAAAAAAGGTCCCAGGCGGAATTATGACCTAGAGCGGAGACATACATGTGTCCTGTAAGCACGACTCACCCTATTTGAGATCAAGGACTAATTCCTAGTACATCATCGCGAGATACACTGGTCATATCTACTCTAAGCTCTGACTCGACTTACCGAGGCTTCTGAATAATTCCTAGTATATCCCCGTGAAATACACTGGTTATTCTGCCTCCGGAACTTTTTAATATACTCCTAGAACTTCCTTTCGAGATACACTGGTCTTGTCAGCCCCATCATATAGACAAATTTGATTACTAAAACATTTTTGCAAGATACGCTGGTCAAAGACAAGTGAGCCAAAGTCTCGCAGAGACATTCATCGGGTGCACAAATCCCTTTCACTCTCATCAGGACAAATCCGACCACAGAGATATTTGGACCCTAAATAAAATCTTCATGGAGATTTGGATCCGTCTGAAAAATCTTGGAAAGATTCATATCTCTCTTTAAAATCTCGGAGAGATTCACATCTCTTCTCAAAATCCCGGAGAGATTCACATCTCTTCTTAAAATCCCGAAGAGATTCACATCTCTCCGCAAAATCTCGAAGAGATTCACATCTCTTCTCAAAATATCTCCACAAAATCTACACAAAATCTCAACGAGACTCATATCTCTTTTTAAAATCCCTCTCCACAAAATCTCAGATAGATTCACATCTCTCCATAAAATCCTGGAGAGATTCACATCTCTCTGCAAAATCTCAGATAGATTCAAATCTCTCGGGAAATCTCAGACGGGGTCGAATATTCCCCATGATAGGCACACGCCTTACCTAAGGATAAAGCCTATTTCTTAGCCTCTCAAACATACTCACGGCTACAAAATCCACATGACATATGTGACCATCCATGGAGAGAATGAGACCAACCTCATCTCTTATCACACTCTACACACGATTACTGAGGCATTCCATGCCTTTTTACGTGACTTATCCTAGTCATTCTCATAAATCATAGAATATCTCTCTATCTTGTCCAACTCGGCTAAAGAAAACTTTTCTCTCTCAACACATTATCACAAAGGCTGACTCAGCTTCACAAAAATGGGGGGATATCAATTAGGGTTTTGGTATGGCGGTCTACGACATGTGTGAGAAATACTCGGCCTATTTTTCACCGCAAAAGAGAGTAAAGGCGGTGGAATAATGAGATACACTTAACCTAGTTTATCTCTATCTATTCTTGAAAAGATAGGAGAATTTCTCTGCATGGCACCGCAAGCAATCCTTATATTCACCGACCTGAGAGTAGAGAATTCAGCTATAAATACGTCATCCGTTTCTCCAAGATAACACAAATTTGTCTCATAAACTCTCATAGCAATTATTCTTCAAACCTAGAATTCTATGATCTCTATCTTCATCTGCTTCCCTCCCTAAGACCATCCCTAAGCCCTTCCCTGTGACTGGAGTATTTAAACATCCGCTGTGCGTGATTTAAGCGAAGATTGTTCGTGCTCAACCTCCCGTAACTCACTTTAAGAAATCATAGAATCCCACTTCTAACCTCTCTCAGATTTTAGGTAACTACACCATCACATCAAACTAGACCAACTTAACCAGAGAGCACTCAAAGATACAATGACAAGAGGTTTTAATAACTTGATTACAAAATGGACAACTGTAGTCTCCATTGTGAATAATATGAGCCAGCCTATCTCTAGTAGGAAGAACATCTTTCACACACTTCCATAGGAATTGGTTAATTCAGTGAAGTAAAGGTAACTTCCACAATCTTTTGAATATGCTCTCCATTCCAGCATTTACTGAATGATTAACATTTTTTTCTTCAAACATATTCTTATAAGATGACTTAACTGAGAATAAACCATTATTTTCTAGAGTCCAAACCATTTTATCTTCATAGTTAGGAAAAATAGAGATGCTAAGGATTAATCTAGTTGTTTGAACTTTAAAGAGAGAATAAACCAGATCAGAATTATAGCTACTGGAATCATAAGCAAAGAGTTGATGGACATACTTATACTGATCATGATTGGTAGCACCATGTTTGGGAATGAGAGGTTTATGAATTTCCCGCACCCAGTTATGTTTCCAAATAAGAATCCTGTGACCATTACCAAGACACCAAAAGTTGTGGTTGTGAATAAAATTCAACTCAGAACTGATACTTATCCAGGACCAAGTAGAATTAGGGTGCATAAATTGAGAAACCTTATTATTGCCTCGAATTACTGGTAGAGTTAAATCATTTAATTGTCGGTATGCATAATCCTCACTTTTATTTTCCTCAAACTCAATATGGGTATGGAAGTGATGAATGTCTTGAGCCAAACGTAGAATCCAATGACCCAGAAGAAGAGAATGGAGCTGCAAGTAATCATGTAGACTACTTACGTGGTGAAGATTGTGATTTTTTCATGCAAATGATCGATTTTTTTTTTTAACTTTTACTGCCCAGTATCGGTAAGGTCGACGATTATCGAACCTGCCGACTGTAAGCGTCGGCATGGTATATATTACCAAATGCCCTTACTTTTCATGAGCAGTGTTTAGTCGGCAAGGTAAAAAAATTGAAACCTGCCGACTACAAGTTTTTTTGCAACACAATATACGTGATTTGAAAATGTTTAAGCCGACATTGTAGTGGATACTTTTACCCTTCCGACTATAGTTTGGTCGGGACTGTTATATTTTCCTACCATGCCGGTTGTTCTTCAGTCGGTGTTGTTTTATATATCGACCATTCCGACTATTGAAGTACATATCAACTAACTTGTGTGTTTCATAAATTGCATTGGTACCGATAATGGATCAGCCTCAAGCTCACAATGTTAGGAGTCTTGATACTTCCATACATTATGCTAATGATTTGGAATGGAAGTAAAAAGACGATGCAGTCAAGTGGATTATTGAGAAAGCAAAAGAGAAGATGTGTGTTCTAGTGAAAAACACCCAACAAAGAGATACAAGATTTGAAATGGTATGCGAGTGTAGTGGGTCGCTGGACGCAAGTCACAAGAGAAAAGGTTATGTGTATGATAAGAAGACGAATAGGGTATACAAGACGAAGTCAAAGAAGTTTGGATGCCATTCAAGATTATTTTTTGGAGGAACAAAGAAACCGATAACATGTGGATAATGAGTAGAGTTGATGTTAGTTGGCATAACCATAGAGATCCGGAAAGTCTTGTTGGGAACTGCCAAGTAGCCAAGTTGAAACCGCACGAGTTCGAACAAGTAAGAACAAGTTGGGGAAATAAACCAAGTAATCTCCTTAGTAAGTTCAAGAGGGATGACCCCCGTAACCTTTCCTCATTGTCTACAATTTACAACCAAAGCAACTATTTAAAGAATTGAATAGGATGGAAGAAAGGTAATGGAAAAATCACAATGGTTGGCACATAAATATAACTATACGGTCATCGTAGGGGAAGGTGGATCTTATTTTTCTTGCGCATCTCGATTTTCTTCAATTTTCCTGGTGCTTTTACCAAGTTTTGTTCATGGATTGTACTTATAAGATGAAATGGTACAACATGCCTTTGTTGAACATTGAAGGACAAACCTCGGATAAGCAATCTTTCATGGTGGAAATCCTCAATAAGTCAAACTATTTAACTTGTTTTATTTCATGAGGACGGATCGGCTCACACGCTTAATCTTACGTTATCTCACTCGATGTTCTCCACCACTAGATTATAAAATATAAACGGTTCAGATATTTTAGATATTCACGTTTTTGTTCCGGGTATGATGGGTCGCCCTGTGACTTTCTCTATTTGTTTTCATTTTCTTATCCTTCCGACATATTCTCTTCCATGGTTCCACCCACCTTCTCTTTTGCAGACATAAAAGCTATCAGTAAATGATCATACCAAAAGCAGTAAAGCAACTAGCGACTAATCGTACTAAAAGCAGCAACTTTCTTCGAAGTCTTGAAGATTAAAGGTAAACAACATGATCAATTTTGAACATTGATTAGATTTATTTTCTATTTAGGAATTTTTAACCCTAGAAAATTTTATTTTCTAGGGTTTTGTCGATGATCGATTAGATTAATGATATTTATTTATAGCTTAAGATCAATTAGTGATTAATTTAAATTATTATTTTTGTTTTTAGTTTATGAAAACTATCACCCGAGTTTTAGTTTATGATTGATGTCCAATTTTGGGATTTTTTTATACCGACAAAATTAGTATCAATTGGGGGGTTTTCTACATTGACCAAAGGTGTATCTTATTACAGGAAAATGGATAATATGGCTGAATCTGATGAAAAAACAAATTATAATGGTAAATTATCTAAAGATTCCAAACCGTTAGTGGGTATGGAATTTACCTCTATTGAAGACGCAGAAGAATCTACAAAGCATATCGTAGAAATAATGGATTTATGACACGGAAGAGATCATCATATGATACTAAAAAGGGTGAAGGTGTCAGTAGAGTGGTTTTTGTATGTAGTAACTAAGGAATCCACAATAAAGACTTTAATCCTGACGAGGAAGGTAATTACAGAAAAAAGAGGAATACTTCAACAATGTGGATGGATTGTAAAGCTATGATACATATAGCTTTCGATGGAAGATTTCAGGTATGGCATATCAATGAGTTTATGGAAGAACACAATCATTTAATGGTTTCTCCTAAAAAGAGAATGCTCATGAGGTCAAACAAGCATATGCCCCGTGAAGCTAATATCTTAGCTGAGGCATTTAACAAAAGTAGAATCCTTGTTGGTAAAGTTGCTGCTTTATTTGGGCAAAGTGAGAGTATTGGGTTTGATACTAGAGATGTTTATAACCATTTAAGGAATGTTAGAAAATCTTTGTTGGATGTTGGAGATGCAGAAGCCATGGTTAACTACTTTAGAAGAAGAACACTTGAAAATCCAAGTTTCTACTATGCATTTCAAGTTGATGACGAAGGGAGGGCAGCAAATGTATTTTTGGTGGATGCACGCTCACAGATAGCGTAAAGTCATTTTGGCGATGCTGTCTCTTTTGATGCGATATATAAAACTAACAAATATAGTATGCCTTTTTCTTCTATCACAGGCACTAACCATCACCGTCAATCTGTGACATTTGGTTTTGAATTGCTAGAAGATGAGACTAAGGATACATATACCTGGTTGTTTATGACATGGCTTGAAGCAATGGGAGATCATCCTCCAATTTCTATACTTACAGATCAAGATCAGGCTATGACATTTGCAGTTGCAAAAGTACTTCCCGAAACTCACCATAGTTTTTGTTTGTGGCACATTAAAATTTTTTTTGGAGAAAAGCTAAGTCATGTATTTTTTTAAGAAGTCTAAATTTAAACAAACCATCAAGGCAGTTACTCTCTTCACATGCACTATTGAATATTTTGAAACTCAATGGCAGTCAATGCTAGTAGAATTTTATTTGACAGAGAATACATGGCTTAAAGACTTATACGATATTCGTGAAAAATGGTTACCGGTTTATAATAGAGGTACTTTTTTTCCGGGATGAATACAACACAAAGAAGTGAGAGTATAAATTCTTTTTTGATCACTATGTGAACTCTAAGACATCTTTGCGAGAATTTGTGGAAAGTTGTGATCAAGCATTAGAAAGAATGTACTTAAGAGAGCGGGAAGAAGATTACAAGTCTATCCATTTGAAGCGTATATATCTTTCTCAAGATTTGTTGGTAAGGCATGCCTTTAAAGTATACACTAGAGTTATTTTTAATATATTGCAAGGGGAATTTAACGCTTCTTTAAAATATCGATAAAAAAATACTTCAGATTGACTGTGAGGAGCACAAAAATAGTGTGTATTGGTTGATAGATGAAAAAACGGTGGAAGAATTTCCATTGAAGATTAATGTGGTAACTCAAAAGAGTTCATGTGGCTGCCAAAAATTTGAGTTTGTTGGAATATCTTAGTTCTTCGCCTCTATGTGATAGAGATACCTCAATGTTTTATAATGGAAAGGTGGACTAAGTATGCAAACAAATATTCGGTTATGGCTTCAAATCAGTTAGTGATTAAAGATGATAAAACTGGGATTGAAGTCATACGAATCAGTCATTATTGCCGAGTATCAACATAATTAGCCTACATGTTCGGTAAATCAGAAAAAGCATATGTTGTGGCAATGGATTTTCACAATCAATCAATGGAGAAAATTAAGCAAATTGACATACTTGAGCTTGGTAAAGAACATGAAAAATATATAGAAGGGGAAACAGATGTCAACGATGAACTATTAGCTACCGGTTCATCATGCACTGTTATTGCAGAAATACATAATGAAATTTAATTTGACGTTACCCCTCCTAATATGGTTATGGGTAATCCCCGCATCTCGCAAACAAAAGGCAAAAAGCCTGGTACGGGAAATGGAAATGCAACAAGTGATTCTCGTTTTAAGAGTGGTATGGAAATTTCCAAAGAAGAAAAGAAGCCGAGGATGTGATATTGCACACTAACAGGCCATGACTCCCGTAACTGTGCGAAGAAAAAAGCTGATCAGTTATGTGCCGAGAAGTCTAATGGAGCTATTTTTTCTGCATCAAACTGCATATAAGATACGAAGATGGGAATTTTTCTGGCTCTTTTTTCGGTACAAGCAAATGGTGTTGTCGCCGGACCTGGATTTCACATTAGATTATGTACTTATGTTATCTAGTTTAGTGTTATTTTGTAAATGTATTGAGTCCAGGATGTTGATTTATTATGTAATTATAACTAGGCGGTGAACATTTTCTTTCTTGATTTAACTTTGGTCATAAGTTCCAACTCTTTCAACTGTATATTGAACTTAAGTTTGTCTGCCTGTACATTTGGTTTCTGCTACAACTTTTGAGTGTATATTCTATCGTCTCCAGTGGAACCAAAAAATAAACATATAAAATCAACTTTATCCATCACATATTGAACCATTTTTGAAAGAATAACTAAATTACAACATTCATTGCTCCAACATATGTGCACGGCAATTCTAGCTCGCCTATTTCTCTGGGTGACGATTAATGAAGCTCCGACTGAAATTCGGCAGTTCATGCCAATTTCCGGAATCAAGAACACCAATAACATTCAACTCTGAATCTCTCTAATAACCACTAAAACTCTTAAAATCACTTATATCTCATCCATTCATACTGATTTCTAGGCAACTATTCACTTCTTCTTCCCCCCATCTAGTCAAAAAACGTTGTCCAAATTCAAAAACCACTGATACCCAAGATTCTTAACAAAAAAACTCCTAATCCTCCTCAATAAAATAACATATTAATTATCCCCAAAGAATCATATTCTTATATCCAATTTGCTTTTTGCTGATTAAAAAAAATTTTCTTTTTGTTGCGATAATTTTCTAGATGGATATCAAACTATTGGTGATTCATTTTGCTTTTTTACCTCTAACGATTATATGATTTTAAGGAAGTGAGAATTTTATGTCTGTGAATGAGAAGACGGAGAGGAAGAGGATTAGGATTTCTCGAAGAGAGAACAAAACAAATTAAAAAGAAAAAATCACGGGCGACCCATCAAAAACCCGGAACTGAAATGTGTAAATCGAAGATATTAGGACCGTTTACACTTTAAAATCCAAGGGATGAGAATCTCAAGTCAGTTAACGTAATATTAAACATGTGAGCCGATCTGTCCTCTTATTTCATAACTTGCAAAAAGCAGAAGTGATGTCTTCTCCTTTTTAACTCGTTGACATTTTTAGACAATTCTTTCTGTTTTCTAATATCTTCGAAGTTCGTAGAGATTTTGCCTTATTGTCTTGCTTGATCTGAATATGAATGGAAGTATTCAACATGTTTGGGCCCAGGGTGCGTGATGTTATTCGCACAAATTTGGGTATGTTAATGCCCACTACAATCATACATTTCATGTTTTCAACTCATATGCTTGTTTGAGGAAACAAGAGAAACGTTATTGCAAGTTGAGCATAGGCAAGCTAAATACATTATTTGGTAGCAGTCAATCATTTCATCTATAGTTTGAGTTGGCCTCGAAAACCATACCCAAAAGTAACATCAGGTTTTTGTTTCACCAGATTTACAACTTATATGTGTATTTAAATCTTTATATTGTAATAATTGGCTCCAGAAATACTACGATCATGGTTGCGGAATTTGCAGGGAAGAGCCGAGTTCTTCTCATCTGCTTCATCATCTCGAGAAGTTGGATTCTTCTGTAAAAATTTTTTTTGATCGATCAAAGAGAATTTATTAAAATGCACACAAGCCGTGTGCCGGAAAATACATCTGACAATAAGCTGAAGCCCACAAGAACAACGAAAAATCTAAAGCAAAGATATTTTTAAGAATACAATGAGTGTCAACAGAAAAAGACACAGCTTGTAGGACAAGAATCAAAGAGCAACTAGCTAACTGCAAAGAGGATCGCTTCCTATGGTCAGTTAGCAGACTCGTCAAGATCTTCTATAACTAAACCATCATGATTTTTTGCGAGATCGCTAAACATTTTTTCATGATTAGTCTTCCGAGGTGGAAATTCCAAACCCCATTAAGATCCAAACTCCAAGAGTTTATTTTCCGAGACTTCCATAGGATTCTTCTGTAATATTGGGTTGTATTTGTAATTTGGAGTTGAGACGATCAAAATTTTAGGACAGAAAGTACTCAACACAATGTTTTCCAAGGCACATGCTTCATTCTCCTGCACTAGTTTTCAACATGTTAATCACATTGTGTTGTGAAATATGAACTATCAACTATAACCATCTCATCTATTCTCGAGTGTGTCCTCACTGTCCTGCAACCATGAAACAATGTTTCTAAAGATTATGAGAACCCAGTGTGGTAGTGATGATATAAAAATTGCTATAGCAACAATATCAGCTGCTCACAAGCATGGTTAGTTACCTTGACTGAAAATTGCTTTGTCAATAACTGATAAGAGAACTCCAAAACCAAAAAACACACTGATAGATTTAACAACAAGTCGATCAATTTCCCTCCCTTCCAAATCTATATGTGAAAGAGATAAATCTTAAGAAAGCCCATTCCTAATTTAAGAATCATTTTGAGATTCTAAAATTTCACTTATCATTGTGCTTGGGAGGAAAGTAAAAAGTTAAAACAGACAGATATTTGGTGGTATTTTATTTTGCCTGTAATAGTTTAGTCCCACATCATGTGGGTTACTCATTTGCCTTTGGTTTATATTCGGCCAGACCAGCCTCACTGGCATCGAGTGAAGCGTACAAGATCTGTAGTTTCGATCGTAGCTCTCCCCTGCGGGGAATGCTGAGTGACTAGATGGTTCAGCTGCCGTTTATCCGTCAGATAGGCCCTACTTCCCAATTATTTATTTTTAGTTTTTCATTTTCCTTGGAAAACTTTTCTTTTTCTTTTATTTTGGTTTTTCATTTGCCTTAGAGTAAGTCACATAACCAGGATATGGCCGAGGCAGTAACTCCTCCGGAAATTTGCAAATTATGTAATTGTTTAAAAATATTCCGATTGACAAAATTTTGCCGTGTTCTAACTTCTAACAAATCCAGCTTTTTGCATAGAGGGCTGCTGATTTTCTATGTCTAATAAAGCAATAACATGTCATTTTAAATCTGTTGATTCAGATGGCTGGGAACATCGAAGTTTGTAAAACTACAACCATTTATGGAAATTTAGATAGTGTCAGTCATTTACTGAATTCCCTGAAGCACAGTCAGATGACTTCTCTCATTGTTGGCTTTCATCTATGGTTTCTAGATAAAGTATGTTGATTTATAGTTATGTACCCTAAAATCTACCTTCTACATTGTTTGCGTTTTAACATATCGCAGTCCACCTCTTGCGGTAACAAGCTAGACTATGCTTTGTATCGTTACTTGTATACTTTAATCCATCAGAATCATCTAAGCAGTAATGAAACTTCCTCATTGTGTGGATATCAATATCAAGTACCTAACACAATGAGTTCAGAGTCATTTTCTCTATGTACTATTCCTTGACTCGTCTTGGGCATCTGTTAAGAGTTTAAACTTCTATAGGCCAGATTGACCTCCTGTTGGAATAAATTTCCGGATTATGCCTGCACAACAAATAAAATCAAACACGAAACAAATAACGTTATGGCTGAGTCACGGACTAGGTCGCTTTCTTTAAGACGTTTCACGGCTCTGCCCAAGATTGTGCAAGCAGTTCATCGTTGTCGCGTCGTCCCCAGGATAAAACAACCAAGTTCAATCTCTAATATAATCACTCTTGCACGGTGATAGGATGTGAAACTTTTACAGTTCATTCTTGCTCAAAATCTCTAATAGAAAAAAAATGATGCTCACACATTGTTTTCTTTCACAAAAAAGTATTTCTTTTGAAAACACACAACATAAAGAAAAACTCAACTCTCTCTCTTATTTTTCCAACCAAAATAGGATTTTATATTAAAAGGTTTAAACACAATTTTATCAATAATTGTTATGGTGTAGCTAACACCATTAACTCCACAATATGAAACTCTCAAAGTTATAATGGTGTAGTTAACACCATTAAAACCACAAATATGAAACGGTCAAATTAATTATACCAAAAATTAATTTTCTTTAATAAAGACTATATTCTAACTTTAAAAAATAAGATATTAATTGGGAATAAATTTATGTTTTAAAAATATATTCCCAACAATCCCCCACTTATATTTTTAAAACATTGAACAAGAACGTATAGAGTTGTGCATAAGCAAAGGTGTCTCGCGACTTGAACCTCTACGTAGTGTTAATATGCTCTCTTAAAATCATATTGTAGAGTGAACATAAGTCTTGAACACTAGGGGATAAAAAGATTGCTTAACACACACAACTATACTAGTGTAAAGTCTAAAGCCAGCACATTACGGCCATGCACTTGTATCCCAGTTTAATGAATGATCTAGAGAACTTCCCATATTCTCATAGAAAGCGTCCACACTTTCACATTCACATAGGTGAGTTTATCAAGAGTACTCTGGAAGTACCCTACTCTAAATAGAGATATAAACATCATTAAAAGTTTAAAAATTAAAAATTAAAAATTAAAAACTAAAAATTAAACTCAACCTTACTCGCTTCAGGATATCATGCTGTGGGATGAATTCTTCAAAAGCATGATTCTCGCATCTCCATATTGTTTATCACTTGGTGTCCCATTTGAACCTATATTTTTGGATCTCACTCCATAGGTAAGGGTTACCCTTTTGAACCTACTTTTTAGAGCTTGAGTTATAGGTTGGTAACCGTACCATAAATAACTCAATCTATATGATGCTATCATCTATGACTTTGTCTAGTCCCTTTGAACCTATTTCTAGGTTGGGTATCCATCATAGATGACTCAATCTCAATGGGCATTAACCTCATCCCTAAGATGTATTCACATCTTCTTATAAATCCTTTCGTCAAAGGACTAGTGAAAGCTCTTTCCACATACTATATAATCCATTCTCATAATATCAACTCTTATCATTGTCATTACGTTCTCAGTTCTTGCAATAGCCGCGGTACTATCACATTGGATTAATATGTCTTTTCCTCTATCTATTAGAGGATCGAATTGCTTCATCCCTTAGAGGATTTATTTGAGAGGATATCTCAATCAGCATCGTAATATCCTTAAGGGATTGCAGTAAACATTTTTAGATAAGTGTATTTCTAGGGTTGAGGTTCTTTTCAGACACCTCATAACCTTCTCAAAATTTTACCAATTTTCCATACTAGGATTGGTAAATCTGAATATAAAACCCCCACTATGGAGGTAATATAATAAACCCACACAACAAAAAATACTTATATATAGTCAATCACATAGCAAAGAAACATACTGAGCTACCATACTCATGTCCAGTGCAATCACACACAATCTCAAAAGCATTAGCACTAAATCGAATGAGTGAAAACTAGTTTATAGTCAAACTATATATATTTCTATCTCTTTTTTAATTCTATTTTCATTAAAATGAAATAGATCCAAAGAAAAAATTTAGTTTAACAACATACACCATCTTCATGCAAGTCTTTCATGTCAAATAGTAAACTAAGCATGTTCTCAATTTCATTTTCATCCTATAAATTAGAATAAAAACTCAATAATTCACCTATGCATACAAAACAAAGAGTATTGTGCATCTCACTTTCATCAATTCTGAAATCACTCGAATGAATCAAGTAAACAATTCATTTTTTAAAATTTCTTTAAAGTTGTTTTCGGAATATAAATGATATCTTATATCTAACTTATATGCTTTCTTTTATTGTAGAAACTACACAAGTTTCTATTCTTGGTTTACATAGATTCTCTTCTTTAACTTAAACAAAAGTATATATTTCTACTTATGACTATAACAAATCATACAGCGTAGAAACAACATCAACAAAACGAGCATGTAAGTTATTTAGCGACATGAATGCAAGAGTCAACATTTTTCTGTTTGCTTGTCTAAAAATAATAGGCTCATAAAACCTTTTTGCCAAAGATTTAATTTTTTTTGAACAACAAAGTTACTCTTTATAAGAAGTTATTTTCCAAAATATAAGCAACAAAATATTCATGACTAAAATTTAGTCTCACCATATATGCTTTTTTAGGTTCATTTTAGTGAATTACTTGTCACCTTCATTATTCTAGTTCCTCTAATTTAAATCAAAGTTGGTAAAACATAGGGTATGGAACCCCCACTATTTTTGACTCAAACAAGAATTTCAAAACAATATCAAAATACTCTAAAAATTGTAAAAAACTAATGAACCAATGATTTAAACCCAAAACGCTTTGCACAATATAGAGAAAAAATTCAAACAATTTTCTTGAAAGCAACATTGCCTAATTCACTAATCAAAAATCATATTTGATATCAAGACAAGTTACTCGAAGCATCTTTATAAAATTCTCAAATACTTTATTTCATCCAATATCATTGCAAGTTGCGTAAGATTTAAAGTGTACATGATTTTATGAGTTAGGTAAGATTAAATACATGTTACTCAAATAATTCACCAAGTTTATGAGAAAATATAACATGCTCACATTCGTTACTAACTCATTGATCTATTAAAAGCATGACAAAATCTCATATTTCAAATATTCAAAAATTCAATTTATGTTATGATAAAATTGTAATATAGTATTCAAACATTTTATCCATAACATATATTATTTGTAGTAGCGCAATGATCAAATTCAACAAATTTCTAATATCAATCTTGTTTATAACAAGATACACGGAAACTAGATTCTTGCTCTTTGCGAAAGTATGAAAATCGTTAACAAGATTGTTCTACCCAAAGTAAACTTTGAGATCGTACCAATACCGAAAATCCTAGTGATGTGAGTGTATCTCAACACCACTTTCTTTCAAACGATTCGGTTCAACTTTTGAACCTTTAACCTATTAAAACAAACATGGTGCAGAACACCAATATATACCAATCTCTCACCGTATCCAAAACTCACATTAACTAAGCTTGAAAAGCGTTGTTAATAACATTTGATATCCTTACAATGGCGTGCAAGAATGGCAAATAAATTCATAATCAATATTTTGTTCAATCTTGGTGAGAGTTGATATTCACATTAGTTTTGACTAGGTTTCTAATTATTTCAATTTTGGATTCGTATAAAATTTCATCCCATAAGTTTCAAACTTATATGAGTCACATGTTTATTGTCATACACAGTAATTCTCAATATCTTGTTTCCCTAAAATTTATTCTTTGTTCAATTTAGAATGCCACTATTTAATCACTGCAATAACTACAAATGGTTCATCAAACATACCTCAATTGCTTTTAAAGCTCAATTGGTTATAAACCATTGTCCACTCTTTGCACACCAACAAAGAAATCAGCAACCCCATTGCTCCACACATCGATTAATCTTTTGCAATTTTTATTTCATTGGAAATTAAAAACTTGCTCAAGTAAGTGAATTTTCACCTGTCACAATCATGTACATGTGAGCATTTGAAATCAAAAAATAAGTATGGTATGCATTTACATAATTACTTGAAAATCAACTAATATAGTACTCCAAGTTTCTCTCAATTTTCAAACAAAGATTCAAAGTTATATAGTTATAACATCATACATATACTTATAACTTTCTATTAAGCATATTATCAAACATATGTGGTGCACTAGTTTGATTGCTAACAATAATCTTCTTTTTCATTACCAAAACAAGAGTATGAAGTACTAGAATCAAAATATGACTTTTAATGTAATTTCTTATATCTCTAATCTCTAATCTCAAGTATCATATACGTCTTATATTTTGGAAAAACATACACAACGATTTTAAAATCACTACGTCTCTCAAAATAAAAATCCAAATGGAAAATCTCAAAATGGGTTTTGAAGATAAGTTCCTTATATACAAGTTTCATATTATACACAAATCCAAAATATCAACACGAAGATCATAAAAACGAATTCAACAAGGACTAAATGTTTGCTCGTCAGAAATTTTCAGCAACGTTGTGTAGTTTTCTAAAATACTTTAAAAATAGTTTTAGGACTCCAAAAATTCTGAAATTTCGCGTGGATAACCCTCATGATGTATAATATATTAGGTTGAAATTTCTAGACCCAATTCATTTCCATATAGGAGATAAAAATACATTTCTACAACATGTTAAAAACATTCGTTTCACATCAACAATATTTTTCTATGTTAGATATTCATGATAAGATATCAACCATTTTACAATCCTAGTACATAACATAAAATTACTCTAGGTATCAGGTTACCTAAAATCTCTAGCATCATTTTCAATCGTCAAAGAAAAATTATACCGATTATAGTTCTATAAAACAAAATAAAACAATGATACTTATCGCGTTTCAAGCAATCAATTTCTTTTGATATCTGTGGCAGAACAAACGTCTTAAAATTATTGGAATCAATTGCCGGATTATGCCTGCACAAAAAATAAAATCAAACACGAAACAAATAACGTTATGGATGAGTCGTGGACTAGGTCGCTTTCTTTAAGACGTTTCGCGGCTCTACCCAAGATGTGCAAGTAGTTCATCGTTGTCGCATCGTCCCCAGGATAAATCAACCTAGTTCAATCTCTTACACAATCACTCTTGCACGGTGAGATGATGTGAAACTTCTACACTTTATTCTTGCTCATAATTTCTAATAGAAAACAAATGATGCTCACACATTATTTTCTTTCATAAAAAGTATTTCTTTTGAAAACACACAACATAAAGAAAAACTCAACTCTCTCTCTCTCTTATTTTTCCAACCAAAATCGGATTTTATATTAAAAGGTTTAAACACAATTTTATCAAAAATTGTTATGGTGTAGCTAACACCATTAACTCCACAATATGAAACTCTCAAAGTTATAATGGTGTAGTTAACACCATTAAAACCACAAATATGAAACAGTCAAATTAATTATACCAAAAATTAATTTTCTTTAATAAAGACTAAATTCTAACTTTAAAAAATAAGATATTAATTGGGAATAAATTTATGTTTTAAAATATATTCCCAACACCTCGAATGCTACAGATTTGGTTGAAAATTTATTAATTAAATCAACAATATGTCCGAGTTAGTCACAAACAAAAAGTTGGTGGTTTTAGTTACATGTAAAGTACCTTGAATATTGCATTTTGTTCAAGTTGAACCCATAAAGCAACGGAATTAGGGTGAGGCTGTATCCACAAACCCTTGGTGGATCAGATTAGTTCAAATACTATTTCCAATGTTGCAGTCAAAATGGATTAAAATTAAACCCATAACAACCAAATAATAAGAGTTCTCATTAAACCCATAACACCCAATATGGGACTAGGTTTTTTCTCGCACAATACTTGTCAATTTGGGATAATGTTGAACAGAAAGGACCGAGCTAAGATCACTGCAATTGAGCCAAACGCTATAGTTAAACCATAAAGCAAAGCAAGCACATGGTATTCTTTAGTAGTAAAAGGCGAAAGAATAGTTCGTTATGTGCTTACCGCACGGCGCCTGAATCTTTAGGTGGTGCCCAAGTGTTGTTTATATTCAAAGAATTTTCAGTAGAGTATTACTTCCTACTCTATGTGGGACTATTCATCTTTCACATGAACAAGACAATTTTTGCTTACAAGCATTTCGAAAATTCGATACTATCCCATAACCGTTATGAAAAAAACACTATTACATTAAAAAGTAAGAGCAAGTACATCACAAAGTAATATCTTTATCATATTAACTACTTAAATTGAGTATCATTTACTGACATAAGAGAACTACAAGGAATATCAATTTAGAACAGTGCTGCTTAGACTCTAGAAACGCACCCTTCAGTCATCTTTTTACTTGATACTAGTTTGAAACCAGTGTTACGCACCGGACTGCTGAAAGTTTTTACAGCGTTCGTTCATGTCCACTAAGGCGGGCTTCGCCCCGCACCCGTTCCGATGAAAATTCTATTATAAACATACTATCCAACAAATTGACAATTAAAAAAAAAACTATGTAATTAAAAAAATTATAATAATCAAATGTACAATACTGTTATAATCTAAAGATCTCACACGGTTTTGAAAACTAATTTGAAGCAATCTAATATAACAGTAACCAATTCTACAACTCCCAATAGTTAAATGGAAAATCATACTCACTATATAGTTGTATCAATATATGATATTGGAGACACTAAAAAAAATGATATTTCCAAAAAGGTGCAAATCATATGAAGCACTTCCCGTCAATGAAATATAATCAAGGAAATTCACTGAAGAAATCACCGGGTGAAGAAAGCATTTTTTTTCCGTCCTTACTATATTAATCTAGTATGTAACCCGTGTTACGCATTGAGTACAAAACAAATTGGCTCTTATTTGGTGAGCCGAGGCTTCGCCCCACACCCGTATCAAAAGGCGTCCTAATTAACTGCAGTGCATAAGAACACTTGGAACTAAATTCACCGGTTATATATTATTTAAAGTTTTGGAGATTAAGAAATCCTCTTAAAGAAAATACTATTAAAATTATACTTCCTGATAATCAGAAAGCAATTCATGACATTGACAACATCAATATTATATTTGAATTCTAAAAATAATTATTCTAAAACTAATAATTGTTAAGGCTAGATTTGAAGTCTCTACTCAAAGTAGCAGCACAACTATCCGTAGTCTTGCTAGATTTTAGAATCAATTTTTTTCAACTTAAAAGTAAAAAAATAAAATCATAATAACATTATAGCTCAAAACCCTCCTGTTGTGGTTCACCCACTATACACTCCTCATCGACCTTGCGTACCACATTATATAGTTACGTTAAGAATCAAGAAGCCAACTCAACTGCTTCTCCTGGCTCAACTCCCCCCCCTCCCCGTAGTTAAATTAAAAATTACGCTAATATAGTTGTATCAATATTTGTTATATATTAGAGACACTAAAAAAAAAATATTGATATAAAATAGATTGCGAACTCCTAAAAGTGTAAAGCATACGAAGTGCTTCCCATCAAAGAAGATGTAATCAAGGAAATGCACTAATATATATTTTTTCAGAAATCATATACTTGCGTCAAGAAATCATATAAAAGACACTAAAAGAAATCGGGATATTAATATAAAATAAATTCTCAACTCCTAATAATGCAACGCATATGAAGTTCTTCCCGTCGAAGAAGATGTAATCAGTAAATGCACTGATATATCTATCTTCAGAAATCATATACGTGTGTGAAGAATAGAGGGTCAACCCAATAACTATTTCAGTCTCCAATCCCCTTTAATTAAATGAAATATCATACTCACTATATGTAATATCAATATATAATATTAAAGAAACTAAAAAGAAATCCAAATATTAATATAATTTTTTTTGTATATTAGAGACACTAACAAAATAATATTAAAAAAATATCATAATCGCTATATATTTGTATCAATATATAATATTAAAGACATTAAAAATAAATCCGGAGATTAATATAAAATTTTTTGTATATTTAAAAAAAAAATTGATATAAAATAGATTGCGAACTCTAAATAGTGTAAGGCATACGAAGTGCTTCCCTTCGAAGAAGATGTAACCAGGAAAATGCACTGATATACCTTTCTTCAGAAATCATATACTTGCGCGAAGAATCAAGGGTCAGCCCAATTACCATTCCAGTCTCCAATCCCTTATATGAATTATCACACTCACTATATATTTGTATCAATATATAATATTAAAGACACTAAAAAAAATCTTGATATTAATATAAAATAGATTTTCAACACTAAATAATGTAACACATATGAAGTGCTTTCCATCGAAGAAGATGTAATCAGGAAAATCTACTGATATATCTTTCTTCTGAAATCATATATTTGCTTGAAGAATTAAGCGGTCAACTTTACTTCTCCTCCATACTCCAACTCCCTATAGTAAAATTAAAAATCACACTAATATAGTTGTATCAATATTTGCTATATATTAGAGATACTGAAAGAAATTATATTAATATACAATATATACATAGATTGCGAACTCTAAATAACTGGAAATCCATCCACATCTGATTAAAATATGGCATAACGTTTACTCACGGCTATTGCCGGAAACCGTGACAACTATAAAATAATTACATATCTTGAACAAACAACATTTGTAAGTATGCAATCCAACTAAGAGAGAATATGCGACACTCCTAAAATACACTATTTAAAATAATATCAGAAAAGAATGAATCTTTACCATACAATGTAATAACATGTCATTTGATGAATTTTTAATGTTTGATAAATTAGATGAACACCAACAACAACAAAAACGTTATTTGATACTTAACAGAATCAAAAGATTCAAAACACTTGGTAAACCATCTCTTTGGTTAAATAATTCCCAAGTCAAACTTTTTTGCGGAATAACTTATAAACACTCAATTAAGTTGGAGCCAATATGGATAATAAGCACAACGTGCTTGTCATTTTTTCTTATCATGAACCCGTAGAATGAAAAACCCACTAACCAAACATACAGTGCTGCTACAAAATGTGTAAAACTGGACTTTTTAAACCAATACACTTACTATTTCTTGCATTTTCGTAACTGCTCCCGATGGCAAATCATTTCCCAATCCATCATAGTTCATAAAAAAAAATTGCTTAAAAAGTATACTCACTAGATTTTGTGGTTAAATGATGACTGTATATTTCTCAAAGACAACAAACTATGTGAAACTCTGAATCTCATTAGCAATGTTCAGCTTATGGTGTTAACCTTGAACATAGTAACAATAACATCGTGCTAACCAGTTTGGAGTGTTTGGACCTCATTAGCTATGCATAGACCACATGCCTTATGTATAACATCGTGTATTTTTTTATTATAAAATTGCCAACAACTAGGGTAGTTTCTGCTTTCTCTTTCTCATTTTTGTTTTATCGAATAAATAGAAATGACTTTTCCTGGTAAAATCTGCCACATCTCCCGGTCTACCAAATTTTGTACGATATGAATTATTCCTTGAAGAAGTTTGACAAATTAACCTAAAAACTCAATACCATCCCTCACTCCAGAATAAAAGTAGCACTGGTGGAGCTTATCCTCTCTCATATTGGTTGGTGAGCGTAACCTCGCGTTCTCATTGGTTAATTGAGAAACCATTCGTAATCGTTGGATGAAATTTCGTTAGATATGGTGCGTTGATCTGACAATTTGCGGTGTAGATTGGGTGGATTGTTGGGACATACGCGACGGACGACCTTCATTATTTAGAAAAATTGTTATATTAATTTCGTACATTTATTGTGAAAATCCAGAAAATAAAGAAAACTACTATATAAATTTCGGACATTTATGATTTAAAAAAAAATCAATTCAACATATTTATGGAATAAAATATTATAATTTACTATATTTTTTTAATCTTTTATTATTTCATTTATTTATTATTGAAAATCCAGAAAATAAAAAAAAATACTATATTAATTCTTACATTTATGAATAAAAAAAATCAATTCAACGTATTTATGGATAAATTAATGAGATTTATATTTTTAAAATCTTTTATAAGGAAAAAAATCTAGAAATGACAAAAAAAACTACTATATTAATTTTGGACATTTATGATTAAAAAAAAAATCAATTTAACATATTTATGGAAATAATAAGATTTATATTTTTTGAATCTTTTATAATTTCATGTATTTATTATAAAAAAATCCAGAAAATAAAAAAAAACTACTATATTAATTTCGTACATTTATGACTAAAACAAAAAAAATCAATTCAACATATTTATGAAATAAAATAATAAGATTTAGATTTTTTTTTAATCTTTTATATGGGAAAAAATCTACAAATGACTATATTAATTTTTAGTATTTATGATAAGCATCTAAAAAATCCAGACATGTTTATGCGTTAAAAAAAGAAAAACTGGCAACATCTAAAAATTAATATAGTAAAGTTTGTACCCCATTGTTCAAGTTATGCGCTAAAAAAATAAAACCCGACAATATCTAAAAGTTACTATATTAACTGATATTTTAAATTAATATTTACTAAATTAAAGATCTCATGTAGAGTTTATAACATATTCAGAAGTATTTTGCAAAATATTTACTTCTAAAAGTAATTATTTTGATCCAAGAACATGATCAAACACAACACACACTTAGGAGAAAATGTACATCCAGGTGTTCAAAGTTTTCATTATATAATAAATATGCACTCAACATAGCTACTGATTTGGTTCATTCCCGAAATGGGAATATACACAACCTCCATTTTCCGAAATAAATTTTGATTATTTAATTTCAATTGAGATTAAGATTTCAATAATGAACTACTTATCTTTATTATATCATTTAAATCTAATATCCAGCTCGGTATTTTCATCATTTATAGAAACTGTCGACATACATATTATATCAATGGAGCAAGTTTACAGTAAACAGTGGTAATGCTTCGTTCAGCTAATAAATTTTCATTTCACTTACACCAATTAATGAACATTACATAAACTAAGAGTACAAGCTCATTACACCATGTAGTTGCCCTTCAGTACCGTTGAACACAATAAATGCAAGTAAGGTAACACAGCCATTGGAGGTTATATGAGAATAATTTTATTTATTTAGATTATCACCCAACATAACTTTTAGCTGAAACAGGTACCCAACAAGAAGAAAAAAATTTAATAAATAATGTTACTCCCCAATAAACAATACCACACTTGATGCAAGAACCCTGATCATGCACATAATCCACCCGCTTGCATGTAGCAAATTTTGTAAGCCATGTATTAGCAATCTTCACAATTTCCCAATCCAACAATGGTTGTCTCACCAATAGTACATCTTATCCTAGAGTACAAAAAGATATTGGAGGTTAGATTTTTATACAAATATTGCTAACTACCTTACTGGTCCAAACTCACCACCACGTGCTGAAAGAAAAAACCTAAATATTCCTGAATTGGTAGTATAAAATGTTCAATTGAGTGTACATACCTTTTTTTTTTTTTTTTGAAGTGTACCTACCTTCTTACTTTCGTACTAAGTCATTCAGCTAAGTCAAATAGAGTCACTGTGTTTGTATATGGATTGTTCTCCTTAAAATCAACCACCCCCACCCCCACAGGCTCCGGAGAAGGCCTGAAAAGAAAGATAATTTTTGATTCTAAGCTGAACAACCGATATATTTTCATAAAATTTGTTGTATATTTGTGTTGTAGGACTTCTCCACAGTCTATAAACCCTATATGATTTCTTTTTCCTAAAAGCAACATTGAGTTACAATTTACTGATTAACCGATAATTCTCGCATTTATTCAAACAAAAATGTAAAGTAAAAAAGAAAGAAAAACATAAACTCCCAAACAATCTTCATATACTTCAACTAAAATTCCATGAAATTAACATCTTAGATGAATATACATTCCTAAATTGGCACTTGGTGAAATGAGTATTGGACCAATTATCAAATCAAGCTTGAAAGTGTTAAATTTCACGATGAGAGTGAGGAAGTGGATGAAACGGAAGGGAAACTGTTTTTTGGACTTACTTTGTTCGGAAATCATGCTCTTGTTAAACATCAGGATCCACGAACACACAAAAGTTATTTTCACCTGTAATGTTATAATACATCAACATCCTTCAACTTTCATGCACACAATATATTATCTTCAAAAACAGCATCCTACTAAGGAAATTAAGCAGATAGCTGAAGAGAATAAGAATTAAAAACATGCATATAAGAAAAATCAAGCAAAATATAAGTGGGAAATGACGCTCAAGAACGCTTAGCAATGGAGATTGTATTTCCTCCAAAAAGAAATAATACCAAAAGGCAAGCATTAAGTTGTAACTATATTTCCAAATTAGAAGATCTTCCGTGTTGTAAAAGCTAAAAAGATAAAAAAAAAAATAACCTGAAATCAAGCTGCATCAAATGAATTTCATATAAAAAGTACCAACGTACCATGATTCTACATGCAAAAAAGATAAAACAACGACCATTTGAAGATTGATATAAAATACATCTCCAAGAGACTAACGATTAAATATTAGGGCCAAACCGAAATAACAAAACACATGTTAGATTTTGGATTCCGCATCGGTTTCTCTAACATGTTTATTCATAAATGAGATTGCAAAAAGGAGAACACTTACGGATCACATAAACGATTAATATTTTCTCACCACAGAAAAAAAAAACCTAATAAGAACTTTTAACATCCAATAAAAGTAACATGCTGAGATGTTTTAGGAAGAAAAAAAATCATTGATCAAATACGCTCTTCCATACGAACAACAAAAATGACAACCACATGACAAACAAAAAACTAAAATAATGTAAACATCTGCACAATAATAAAATATTCAACTTTACTCTCCATCAATGAGACCTGCACAATTACAAAATATTATAATATTAAAACGATGAACTATCGAAATAATTAACACCCTTTTACAAAACAAATCAAGATTTCAAAGCAATGAAAAAATTACCCAAGTAGTTCTGAAAGACAAAAATGGCGCCAATGGACTACACCTACAGAGATACCTGCAAACTCTAAATTCATGTGAACAAATGACGAACATATAAGCATCCATAAAACAAAACTCTAGAAGATTCAAGCCGCCATCAAAACAAAAAGCAACGTCGACGGGAAATAATGAATGAATTTTGTTTTGTTTGGAAGCTTTATAGGCTATAAACACCCTGGAAAGCTATTATCGAAAAAAAAAATTATTTAATACGGTATCCAAATATATTTAATATGTAAAAAATTATTTCATACAATATCTAAATATATATTCATATTACATTGTGTCGTACTTTAATTAAAATCCATTATGATAAGATGCACTAATTTTGTTAACTATATATTTCGTTATATCTTAAAGTTATATCATTTCTATAATTTTTAGATACTCGAAACATAAATATTAATTTAAAATATCAGTTAATATAGTAAATTTTAGATGTTGTCAGGTTTTATTTTTTTAGCACATAACTTGAACAATGGGTACAAACTTTACTATATTACAATTTTTAGATGTTGTTAGTTTTTTTTTGTAACGCATAAACATGTCTGGATTTTTTTAGATGTTTATCATTAATATTAAAAATTAATATAGTCATTTGTAGATTCTTTCCTTTATAAAAGATTTAAAAAAATATAAATCTTATTATTTTATTCTATAAATATGTTGAATTGATTTTTTTTATTTTAATCATAAATGTCTGAAATTAATATAGTTTTCTTTATTTTCTGGATTTTCACAATAAATGCACGAAATTAATATAGCAATTTTTCTAAATAATGAGGGACGTCCGTCGCGTGTGTCCCAACAATCCATTCAATCTACACCGCACATTGTCAGATCAATGCACCGTATCTAACGAAATTCCGTCCGACGAATACAACGGTCCGCGAGTTAAACCCCAAAGGTGTCACTATCTACCCACAAAAAACCTATCAAAATAAAAGTAACACAAAAACCCCAACAAAACAAGAGAAACCCGTGGTTGATGAAACCAAAATTTGGTTTCATCATAAAATTTGATGCAACCAATTTTGAAATTTGGAGTTTTTATATCAATTTTTAAAAATTTGGGGTTTTTGTATCAAGTTTGTTTAAGATGGAGTTTTAATGGATCCCAACATTTGAGTGGGGTTTTTATACAACAAGTTTGATCACCTTGGGTTTTTATGACTACTTTTGCGAATACAAATGGTTTCTCAATTAGCCAATGAGAACGCGAGGTTACGCTCACCAACCAATAGGAGAGAGGGTAAGCTCCACCAGTGCTACTTTTATTCTGGAGTGTGAGGGATGGTATTTAGTTTTTAGGTTGTTCAAGTCTGTTCTTGCACGACATATCTTGAGCCTGCCTACATTACACAATGCGATCTATAAGGTAGATTGAGTTTAGGATAGACGAAACTTTCACTTCCAGCGGTGACGATCGCTTCTGCCATAAATTTGTTAGCCTCTTGCATCAGATGATTCTCGTCTGAGTGGATGTAATTTTTAGGATCAGCAGTAGCATCACCACCTTTACTACCATCACAAGTTTTCCTTATAGTCTTGAGGAGGGCTAAAAACGCCTTATAGTAATCTGCAAATACAATTTGAACCTGAGGGTGCTGGCTGTTTAGCTCCATAAGTTCCTGGTTTAGACGGTTGTTATGAAGGTCAGAGAGACGGTTGAAACTTCTCAGACACCTGTATGAGTGAACCTTGCTCGATGGACTTTTGTCATGGAACTTCTGCAAGTAAGTTGGTTGGCATCCAAAAGGTAAACTCCCATGAAGCATAATGTTCCTAGCACCGGCATGAATCAATGTGGTTACTGAATTTATGATCGATTCAACAACTTTAGGTACGAGAGCATCCTCCACCTCCCTCACCTTTATACCCTCCGAGAGCGCATGAAAATAGTCCCTGCTTCCAAATTCCTGTTGGAAATTTACTGGGCTGCAATGGAGATGAAAAACAGAAACAGATTGTGGTTGTACTCTAAAAGTTTCAAGGCTCTGGATGATTTCTTTTAGACAAATATTTCTACCCTCCCAACGAATTGGCGATTGCAACAGGAATGTGAAATACTGCATTCAGGATACAATGAAAGCCCTACAACCGGAAATTGGATTCAAGGTTTGCACCCCTTGACCCAATCAAGAACACATGTAAAACAGATTTTGATGATGCTTTGTTTAAGAAAGAAAACAGAAAAGATTTTCGAATGATATGAAAACGACTCTGGGAGATGCTACTTATAGGGTTTTTCACGTCTGTTGGAAACATACAAGTTTCTCTTCACGAAACGGCAGGTCCCTTCATCAACAGACATTAATGGTGTCTGTTGGATTTAGAATTTTCTGGAAACGTTTTCTAACGGTCCAAACAGTTACGTATCAAAAAAATTCTGAAAATATTCCAACAATTCCTCCACCAAGAAAACTGCATGACGTAGCTTCTCCCAACATTCCTGACTGTTGGAGCAGATAGACGATAGATGCGTCAGGAACTGATCAACTTGTTTGCTGAGAGAATTGTTGGTTGTAAAATACGTGTCGAGCGCAGTTGAACCTTCTACTGTAAAGTGTGCTCCATAAACAAACTTGCCATCTTTGTTATTTGCTGCATATGGCTTCGGAGATGGAAGATGAAAGGCTGAAGATATGTAATCTACCACTTCATAATTTCCAGTATTCTTAGACAGCAAACCAAAGTTATATATGGAGGTGAAGGGACACCCTATCATCATGGCAGTTTCCTCGCTATCATCAGCGTTAACATACAAAGATGAACCAAACATACAAAAATTAACTTGAATGGTACCAAAGACCAATGTTCAAGGATCAATACTTTCCGGTATTCTTAGACAGCAGCATACCGAAGTTATATATGGAGGTGAAGGGACACCCTATCACCATGGTAGTCTCCTCGCTATCATCAGCCTTAACTAATAAACATGAATTAAAAACTAAAACAAAGAACACAACCAGAGAAAAGCGTGAACTACCAGCTGCCATTCCTGAGCTTGAGAAAAGAGATTATAGAAGAAAAAAAATATTGAGAACTTTGAGAGAGAAAAAGATTGAGACGGAATATTTATGAGACCTAGGAGGGTGTGGTCGAGTATTTATAGGTTTATTGAAGTTGGCTTCTTTGAATTCCTAGTACAGTTTGGATTGATTACTTGAGAAACTATATATTATACTTAGTTTCTGATTAGGAAAGCTTACTTAATGTGAAAGAGTCTGAAAACCGACCAGATTATTTTGAGAAAAGTATATCATATCGACCTGATGGCCAAAGGACTAATAAACTTCTAGCATGTTTAGATGGTTGAGTTAAAGGCTTCTCATATCACTTTTGTAACAGGAATGCTTGGAAATCATCCGCAAAGTCATGTTTAGCTGTGCCCTTGAGAGAGAAGCTATAGCACTGGACTAACTCGTCATTGTCTAGCTGTGCCCTTGGTTTTGGGAGTATGGACACCGGAGAAAGCAGTATTTTCACAATTGAACAACAAAAAATATTTCTGTGGCCTCCACATGATACAGTATGAAATTGCAGTGTCATATATGGTAATACTACAATGTTATCATATCAAAGACGAAAAGAAAACAGATGCCCAAATTTATAGACAAAATAGAAGTAAAAAAAAAAAAAAACTATTTCGAGAAATCTTCATCCTTCACACAGTTTGCTACCTAGAAGTTTGTTTGCGTCCTTTGATTAATAAAATTCTCCCATCACAAACCAGACATACTTAAAGCTGAGTTCCATAACTTGTAGTAGTGAGAGATCATAGTTCCTCGTCTTCTAAATCACGACCCAGAATGAATGCGTGTATTTCAGTCCAACTAGAAACAGTGTAAAGAATACCAGATAGACCACCCATCCAGAGAATACTGTTGCAACTGTTGGAGTGTTTTTTCTGTTTCTCCACCACACCGGCATACAGAGGTACAAATCTAACACCAAAGTGTTTTCCCAC
Organism: Papaver bracteatum; assembly: GCA_023529315.1. Taxonomy (NCBI): domain Eukaryota; kingdom Viridiplantae; phylum Streptophyta; class Magnoliopsida; order Ranunculales; family Papaveraceae; genus Papaver; species Papaver bracteatum. Next base: position 237,536 of record JAJJWX010003865.1, on the reverse strand, counting down.
CTCAATTAAGCGTCTGTTTGACCCAATCACAATGCCAATATCAGCTTCGAGCAGGCATAGCAAGTCACCTACTGAGGTACCAATGAAAACAGAAAGGGCATCCACGCCATGTTCATCTTCATTCTCCTGCACCATGTCCTCGAAATACTTAAGTTTATCTGTAACAGACTGATGTGCCTGACGAGTTACTTCACCAGTGAAGATTCCATCCGCATAACTGAACGCATTCCCATCTACTTCCAATGTGTCTAAACCACCTGGTAAAAACATACATATTCACTTAAAAAGTACCCTAGGAGCATAAACTAGAACATAATCTCATGACCAGGACCTTGTGAAGTGATAGCTTCCCCACAGTGAAAAGATTAATATAGAGATAAGTTGGATGATAACATAGAAAACACCTGAATTTCAGTAGTAATCTGTACAGATAAAATATAGAAGTTTCACTAGTGAAAAATGATTTAGTACCTGAAAGAGCCGACCTAGTTAGCTCCTCGCTCCAACATGACATTATATTGACAGATGCATCGAGCTTGTTCACCTTCTTGAAAAAATTCATACAACCATTTTGAAGTATCATACATTTGCCAGATTGCTTTATGTCCTCCAAGCTTATGCCCTTCAGTACACCAGAATCAAATATTCTTGAAACCGCTTGTCCCTCAGAGGATGAGAGCTCTACAAGGGCACTGTGGAGTCCGCGATAATTAAAACTAAGAGCTGCAATGAAAAATAAAAGAAGAAGCGAGGTTGAGATTTGAATGCTTAGACATCTAAGCAGTAACACTTGCTTTTTATCAGTTTACAAATAGCTTAAAACGTCCTAGATAATTATAACATGTCTATTCACGATTAAATTGTCTGATCATACCTTTTTCACCAAGCATAATTTTCTTTATACAGTTATCATACTCGAAAGTAGACTGCTGGGAAAGAAGCTCCCAAGTATTCTTCAAATCTGTTGATGTAATATGAGAAGGTTTGTCTCTATCCTGACCCTGCAGTAGCTGATCAGCTTTTTGAGCAGTCATTATTGCAATGTTTTCTAAAACTCCCAAAGAACCCAGATCAGTACATGTAAAATCATAATCCGCAAATAGTATCAGACGCTCCTTAGGATCAAGCTTTGTATATACTGGGATGATCAGGGTTTGCTCAGACTGTCGAGAATAAAAGAAGTCCATTTTAAGTCTCATAGCATGACGATAAAGCCTTTCTACGACTTCAATCTCTTCCTGGGCCAAAGAGTTGCATAGCTTATCAAGCAGTATCTCAGCATGCAGATATGATGTCTGCAGTGAAATGTAAAAAAGGTTCATAAGCTCCTTATGCAAATAATATCAATGATTTTCAAAATCTTGAGAAGTGTTTAAAAGGTGAATCAAGGAAAAAGATCAGTGACTAATGATCAACGCACCTTGAAATTCTCATAAGAATATTCTTTGATCCACTTGCTGCGTGGGTGAGAAGTATCATCAAGAGTAACAAGTTCCCGCACCGCCTTACTAAGAAAGGCATAGAGTCTCAGGCTTGGCGTCATAGCACCAAGAGTATAAGCAGGAATTTTTGACTGATGTATTGGAATTTCATGACCTTGTATATCACCAGATGCAGTCGCTAACAAGAACTCATTGTATTTCGATGTTGCAGTGTGAAGAGTGGTTTCTCTTGTAGGGTCTAAACCTAGTTTCTGCACAAGGAGAGCTCTTCATTACATATAATGGTATAAATTCTTTAAACACATCGAAAATCATGCTAACTACTCGTAGTAAACATACATACAGATGTGTATACACTGCATACGAATCATCCATTTATTCCTTTCCATAAACTTTTATCTAAGTCGGTAGGTTAAAAAAAACAGCTGCATTTGATCTACATCTACAGTTCACAATTCTTGTTGTTATTTTGCTTACTATACAATTATGAATTATGTATGTAAGTCCAAATACTCTAAAGGCAAAAAAAGCGGTGGCACTTGATCTGCATCTACGATTGGCAACTGCAGTTCTATGTATTTTAAGAGTCCTTTTTCTAAATTAACCAAACTAATTCAAGATTGTTGTGACAAGAATGTGAGTGTTCCGAATTGTCTCTGCTAACTTTATGGAACTACATGTTATGCATCAGGTGTAACATAAGATAATGACAAATTACCCACATGAAACTTCTCGGTAAACAGAACTAAATCATAGTGATCTGATGCAAATGAAGAAGTGTGAAAACGAAGATTTCTTTCTAGGATCTAAAGCCAGATTATCATTATCCACTGCATTATAACAAGACATATCCAACGAAATCAACCAAAGAATTTCATAAGAAAAGAAGATAGTTCCTAGGCATCTATGATTCTGATAATAAGCTAAATGAACAATATCACAAGCAACTTATTTCAATTGAAATGACCTAACCTAGTAATCTTGAAAGAAAGAGAAAGATGGAATTCACAAAAAATCTTAATAAAATCCTATTTCAGCATAAATCATAGCAAGAAAAAAGAATCCTCATAGTACTCTTACTTGTTCAACAATAGAATTGTGCCTTTCCAGTTCTTGCTTCACATTTTTACTCCAACCTAAGAATGCAGCTTGATCAGAATCATCTTCACATTGATCTGCTGCTAAATTATACCTGAGTATGAACACCAGAACAAATACACATCAAAATCAATACACAAACGCAAGAAAACCAAAAAATTGAAGAAAAAACAATCAAGAAAAGGTTGAAACTTACACTTCCAGAAAATTGTTCAGCAAATGTGCATAATTAGCAACGAATTCATAAAATTCTTTATCATCTAAACTTCCAGAAGACATGTGAACAAACAAAGGTGAATACCAGAAGTACAGTGCTTCATTCGCACAGTTTTTCCATAATCGTTCTGAAATACTAATCTTAGATTCTGATGATTCTTCAACTTGTTTTGATGATTCTGATAATTCTTCAACTTCTTTTGATGATTCTGATGATTCTTCAACTTGTTTTGATGTGGACATGTTGTTGATTTCTTCAACTTGTTTTGATGATTCCTGTAATGTGGAGTTGTAATTAAGCAGAGAGAATAAGAGAAGAAGATATGTTTTCTTGATCAGCTTCAAGAACTAACAAAGAATCCAAGAGAGCAACAAGTATTTATAAGAAAGAAGAAGAGGTTTAACTAACTAACCTGAAGAAGCGCCATTTGTACCTCAGCTGCGCCAAAGAGGCTTGCTTAGCCTTAGCCACGCTTGGCCGTATTTCATACATCGGCTGCCGCTGCTGCGTGATTAGGAATTCATACTCCAAGTTATAACGAGGTTGAATCATCTCTGCTGCTGGTGTAGGGAGTTTTTCACTCTTCAGATAATAAGTAGCAACACCACCCATTGATCATCAAATTGGCAACTAAAAGCTATTACTGAAATTAGAAGAAACGATGCATTTGGAACCCTAAAATCCAATCTAAAACTTTAATTGTAGTGAGAAACGATGCAATTTCTGAGAACATCTTCTAGATACCCCAAGTTAGAGTAAATGGATAAGGAAGAAATGTTCGTTTAGTACCGTTTTCCCATGGACTTCGGGCACTCTAGTCCTTGGTTCCCAAGCCCGCTACTTATTAGTCCAATTTTTTTTTCCCGGATAGACAGTCTGATCCAAAATATGGATGAGTTGGTACCTCGTTTTTACTATTATTATCTAAATAAAGAAAGAAAGACGCATTGATAACTCGGGTTTGAAGTTTTTTTTTTTTTTTTCATTTCCATTTAAACTTCTTCTTTTATTTTTACTATTATTATCTAAATAAAGAAAGACAAACATTTAGATCAATCATTTAGGTTTTTATTAGGGTTTTGTAATTGGAAATGACATCACGTATATCTTTGGTTGAGCATGTGTTGTTCGAAGAATGCATTTTGAATTTTTGATTGTGCCATGTGTTTAATAGTGATTGATTGCTTGACTTTCGGCGTGTATAAACAAACGATCTTTTCTTTTCTTTTGAAATTTATACACATGTAGCATTCTTTTCTAATTTTTAGGATCGAAACACTCGACTTTGTTGTATAAGTACATGATTTTGTATATAAATATTATGTAAATAAAATATGTATATACGTGTTCGCGTCCTGATTTTATGAGAATTTGTAGAGTCCGCGTCGTGTCCGTGTCTGTGCAACCCGGGTTAGTACAGATTTTAGCCTATCCAGAAAATACCCTCGTTATCCTTTTTATATTGGGGAAAATATCGTTTGGTCCATTTATGTTCGGGCCCACATCAGTTTGGTCCTTTTATAAATCACATTTTCCATTTGGTTCATAATTATTAAAAAAATACCAAACATACAATAATACCCTCATCTAACTGTTACCGCCATAAACACAATAACTCCCCTAAAAACGCGTTAACCTTCTCTCTCATTCAGTCTCTTCATTTTCCATTTTCAGAGAAAACTTCTTCGTCTTATTCTCTTCATCCGAGAAAACGAACAAACAATCTTCAAAATCAGTCGAAATCATTTCAATCTTCAGAATCGAAATCAAATCAGTCTTCAAAATCAGAAAACAAAACCCAAAAATCGAAAACCCTAGAAAAATTAAAGAACCCTAAAATGAGGAGATCGAGGAGGAAAATAGTAGTATAATCATCTTCAGACGAAGAAGTTGAAGAAAGAAACAACCAACTAGTTGTATTTGAAGAGTTAATCAAGTTGAAGAAAAACCAGTTTTAAAGAAATCAAAAGCAACGAAATCAGCAAAAGGTACAAAAAAACCCTAATTCGAAGTACTAGAAGTTGATTTTTGATGTTTATTGTTATTCTGAAGTTGATTTTCGGTATTGAATGTTCATATGAATGAATATTTATCATGTTTTCAGATGTCTGCATGTTGATTCAGTTATAGGTAGGGTATATCTTGTCGGAGTTTATTTTGTTGAATGAAGTTGTAGATTTATTTGATGAAGTTGTAGAATGAAGTTGTAAATCGCATATATATTGTCAGGGTTCATTCTTTAGAATGAAGTTATAAGTCGCATATATATTTTTTTTTTATATTTGATGAATAATAAGTCCTTCTTTGACTGAGTTCATTTTGTACAATGAAACATGTTTCTTCTTTGATGTTTGTTGGACTTCATTCTTTAGAATGAAGTCTAGAAAAATTGTAGATCTATATTTTACAGTTCATTATATAGAATGAAGTCCATTATCTATTGTGTTGGTTCTTCTTTTAAACCCTCATTTTATTGAATGAACTTCGAACTGCTTGAGAGTTCACCCAGTAGAATGAACTGAAGTATTAGTCCTTCTCAAGCTACACTTTATCTTCTTTTATTAGCTAATATTTGTGAAAGTAGCCATTGATTTTATTTTTATTTTATTTTTTTTTAAATGTAGAAAAGAAGATAAAGTGTAGCTTTGCTAGAGTCATTTCTCTTGCTGATAAGATTAAAGAAATAGAGGAAAAAGAGACTTTGAATGAAGAATAGAGAATGACTTTGTATAGGAGTCCATAGGGGAATGTAGCAAAAGTATTTCTGGAAGAGGACATTGTTTTTACTGAATGGAATAAGTCAACATCTACTTTCCAATCTCTCTGCAGTGTACACCGGTTCATTCCTGATGCAAATGATGATACGTTCATTTTCAAAGTAAGGAGAGAAACATATGTGCTAAGATCCTCACCTGAAGAGTTGTCATTAGTGTTTGGAATACCATGTATCCCTGGAGGTGGAATAGAAGAATCTTTCTTGGAATCAAGAAACCTGACATACTACGCTTGTGGGAGGTTCTATACAACCTACAAATTTGTTCCACGAAAAGGGAAACCTTCTGATATAAAGAACTCGGAATTGAAAGAGAAAATCGTTGAGTTAATTAAGAATAGAGGATTTATTGAATATCTTGTAACCATGTTTGAACTCTTTGTCTTGTCTATTATTTTTATTACTACTGGTGATGGAGGTTCTATCCACACCAAGTACCTAGCTTTCCTAGAGTCAATAGATAGAGTATCTTTGTTGTATCTCATACACAAGCATTCGATGAAAAGCTTGAGAAGAGGTTCTTCTGAAGGGTGTTACCTTTACTTGTTGGTGAGATGGAAAACTGTTCACAATTATGTTTCTTCATTTTGATGTTTGATGTAGAAATGAAATATTGCTAATAACTGACTAGTATAATTCTTCTTTTTACAGCCTTGGTTTGCTGAGCATTCAAAGAAATTAACACCCAAGTGGAAGGTGCAGAAAACAGTAGAATACCTTCCAAGATTTGCAAGGTGGAATAGCGAGACCATTTGCAAACACTTAGAAATGAATGTTGATGATTTTGGAGAGGTAAAAAACTAATTTAAGATGGTATTGTTATTCATTTTCACATAATGAACTATGTTACTTTAAGATAAAACTGGGAATTCATTCCACAAAATGAACCATGACCGTTAATGTCGATTCCTCTGATATTGTAGTTCATTCCTTGTAATAGATTCCTACTATGAATGTTTAATGAGATGCAATTGGGTGTTCATTATGTGAAATGAACTCTAAACAAATGTTGATAATATCTGATTATTTGGATTTTGTGTGTGAAGCTATCACAAAAATTCTTAGAAGAATATACTGATGTTGAAAACTAGCTACTGTAAAATCAAAAAACCAAGGCAAAAGCTGAGTTGCTTGAGAAAGAATTCATTCAAATAACCACTCAGATAGAAAGTTTGAAAGCTACACATGTTCAAGAGATAGAGAACCTGAGAGGTAAATATGCTCAAGAGATAAAACAGTTGACAACGAAGCATGCTAAGGAGATGGGGAATCTTTTGTTAAAGAAGGAAGACCTTGAGCAATCACTTGCAGAAGCAACAACTTCAAAGACACTTTTTGAAAGAAAGATGGAATGCCTTGTATTACACTTGGCTTCTAAGAAAACTGAAGTTGAAAAGGTGAGGGTACCCAAATATACCTCAAGCTAAAACTTTTCCTACCTATAAGTCCTTTCTCCGAAAGTGATTGTCTATTGACTGAGTCGAGACAATACAACTAATCGGTTCACACTTCGTGTGATTGTCTATGGATATGAGATTGAGACAATACAACAACGAAGTATGTTACTTGATAAAAAGGTTCGGACTTAACCAAACACAATATGATTCACTTATCAAGTAAATAGGAATTAATGTTCATGTGATTTACTTTAATTATAATAAAATAATTATAATACGGAAATATAAAGTAAATGACACAGCAAGATTTTGTTAACGAGGAAACCGCTAATGCAGAAAAGCCTCGGGACCTTGTCCAAAATTGAATACTCTCAGGAATAAGCTGCTACATAAAATTACACCTAACTTCGTATAGTTGAGACCAAGCAACTAAACCTATAGTTCACCTAGTTCCGTATGTATTCCCACGCCTCCAACTTATAAATAAGTCATGTACTTGGAATGATTCCTTTGTTTCGTATTCCAAACAGTAAAGGAGCAACAAATATGTTTGGTATCAACTCTATTCAACCAACTGATATGAGTCGGACAAAGGCTCTTCCGTTTATCTTAACATAAACTCCTTCATCATGTCCTTAGATTTATCTTATGTTAAATTATCGAAGTAATCGTTTAAAATTAAGCCAACAACACACTTAATCCAAAGAATTGTGTTGACACCGATCTACTCAATTAATCAATCCAATCTACCACAAGGATAAACTGATTATTAATTGGATCCTCTTTTACCGAAACAAGTATTATGCACACCAAAGATTATAAACCCAAGTCAGATCTTCAATATACTCTTTGTCTTCAAACCTTCTTAAATCTTTAATAAAAATGTGCACACAATCACCTTGTGATCAATCACGCACAGAACAGAGTCTATTAACAATGGATTATCACAAGATCATCTTTAGAACTAACAATAATCTAAAGATCCCTGTCAAAACTCTGAACTAGTTTGAGTGAATCTTATATCAGAAGAGGAGATTATCAAGAATAAACAAACTAGGTGCAATCATTTTTCAACCACCGTTAGTCAATTAAATCAATCGAAAACAAAAGATAAACCCCAATTATCTAGTTTCCCACCAACGGTACACGCTAGAGCTTCTCAATCCCAAAGACGACTTTAAACTGAGCGGTCCTAAGAGATTTCGCCTAATTAGGTTACTCTCCTCTCCGAATAGGCGGATACACCAGTAACAACAACAAAAGAGGAAGTCAGTTGTTACGAAGGATTAGTTTGCTAGAAAGGCAAACTTTAAGTATTTATAGACAAGGAAGTTTGGACACCAAGGAATTTCCAAAACCGAAAATATTCTCAAGATATACATTAAAGCACAAATTCGGTTTCCATAATTCCTGGAAATGCTTTGTCCAAAAATAATAATCGAAATCTCTCGGGAAATTTAATTACTAAATGCACATTACAAATTCTTATATTTCCCTACAAAATGAAGTTAATTACCTTAATTAAAAGATCTTTAACTTACTTATGTTTCAATCTTGGGATTCTCTTCCCTTAGCTATTAAGGAATAACTTTGAATAATAAAAGAAATAAACATTCACAGCACATGTTCAAAGTATGTCAACATCCTTACTTTGTAAGTTCTCTTTCACACTTACAACCTTGAAACCGATTTTCCACACTTCCAAACAAGTTTAGAATTGGTTCATCTGACTTTCAAGAACTATGTGATTGACCAAATAAATATTCAATCACAATCATGGGTTTAACCAAAACAAGTTTCGGTTCTACCTTCCATATGAGTATTGTGCATAGTCACACTAGTTTTCCAAAATTCGGTTGACTAGGTACTAGGATCGGTTCCCCGCATATATATAACATCTAACTTATATGTGTTGCACATGTCCATAGGATCGGTTCCCCTTTCTCTAAAAGCGTGTTGCTCATGTCCATAGGATCGGTTCCCCTTTCTGCTATAAACCTTGCTACACCCTATACAAGGATCGGTTCCCCTTTGTGATATACTGCACCTCTTACTAGGATCGGTTCCCCTTTCCCATATTTGGTCAGACATAAAATCACAAACCCGATCATACCATCTCAGGTGATTACTTAAGATCGGTTTCACTAATAAAAGTCATACCAATACAGAAGTCAGGCCTTTGTGAGTAGTTCTACCAAGAACACAAACAAGTTATGAGCGGTTACACTCAATCACACATATTGGTTGTTCATAAGATATGCAATGAATAACAAAACCAATAACACCTGGCAATTTCCTTTTCGGTTCACAAACAAGTTTATGAACTTACTTCCTTAGAACACATGTAAAACATTGTTCCCTAGGATAAAATCCTCACCTCATACCCGTACATAATCATAATAGCATTCAAATGATTATGCCGATGTCTTATCTACAAAGTTTAATGGTTAAGCAATAAACCTCGTATTGTATTCCTTAATACTATGTCTATCTAGATTTCAAATATGCTTCGCAGTTTTGTTTTCAATATGCACGACTTGAAAGATACATTATAGAATGAAACAACTCAAGTCAAATATCATTAACCTCAAGTGGAAGGATGATTGTTGTCGTTGTAGCTCCTTGCTTCTTCAAATCTTCAAGACTTCGCAATACTTATAATGTCTCATATCCTAATAGTTTCAAGCTAACCTATATGAAGTTGACTCTAGTACATAATCAAGCGACTCTTAACATGAGTTTTGATTCACTAAAATATGACAACCAAACTTGACATACCAACGCTTGGTGGGTTCAACCGAGCCATGCTCTAACATAAGTTGATGCATTTATAGCTACAGGTGGGAATGTGGCGAAATTCATGGCAGACCAAACATCAGAGTTCATGCATACTATTTTCATTTATGAGCACAAGAGTTCATTGTTGAGTGATCAAATAAATATTATATTGGATCAACCAGTGGATGAAGCCATGGAAGCCGGTGGAGGAAATGTGAATGAAGATGTTGGAATGCAAGATGTTGTTAATGATATGCAAGATGCTAGAGTAATTGGAATGCAAGATGCTACTGTGGATAAAAGAATGCAAGCAGTATCAGAAGTTGTAAATGGAGGAATTGGGAATGATGATATGGAAACTTCTGGAGGATCTGGTTCTTATCATCTCTTTTCCGTCTTATCTGTTGGAAATCCTTCTATTGAAATCGATGCAAGTGATATTCAAAAAAAGCTCCTTTATAGATGACTGAAAAATGGCTTCCTTCGTTTCCAATAGACAACACCCCAGTTCCTTTAAGTATTGATCAATTGTGAACCTAGGTAAGAAATTCCATATATTTTTCTTTCTTCCTGTAAAAAATTTAGATTTAGAGGTTAGAGTTCATTCTCATGGATGAGAATGAACTCTGGCTACAATATAGATGTTGGAATTCATTCTAAGGGGTGAACTCTGACTATTAATCAAGATATTGGAGTTCATTCTCATGGATGAACTCTGGCTATAATATAGAAATTGGAGTTCATTCTGAGGGGTGAACTCTGACTTTTGATGTACAGGTTGACCATTGATAAAAAAAAATTGATTTATGCTTCTTGAATTATTTTTAACAACAAGTAACAAAGATGATATATTCATTAATGAAGATTTGAATGATGATGAAGCTGACACCATCATCAAAACTACAGTAAACGAAATCAACTGTAGTCATCCTAGTTTTTCGATTGGCATGTCACAATTCCAACCCACCCCTGTGTCACAAGAACAACATGGAGTGGTTACTAGATCAAATAAAGCAAAGACAACTGCCGCACATGTGGAGATAGATTCACAAATAGTTGCAGAACTTAATAAAATAGGCATTGGTTCATCGATGGAGCAAACTCAACGCACACCTGTACCAGTACCAGAAAAAAGTAATATAATGGTTAATATAGCAAACAAACCAGTGAAACCAATAAGTGATGATTTTATATCTGGATTAGATTTCAGTGGGAAAAAAAACAAGATTCAGACTGAAGTTGAACAAGCAAAAGAAGGTAGTATCGAGGAATTCACCTGAAGTTGATAGAGATGAAGAAGAGAAGAAGAATAATGTACATAAGGAGAACCCTGTTGGAAATGTAGGTAAGAGGAAAAGAGGATATAAGCCTGCAAATGTTCATGGAGCAGCACCACAGGCGCAGCAAAACGATCATATTTAAGAAGCAGCACCGCAAGCACCTAGAAAAGTAAGAGAAGTAATCAAGCCAAATCTACCAAACTTGAAGAAATCTCCTTTTTACTAAAAATTTGATGAAGCTGCGCTGTCGGTATTTAGTGAATTCTTCAGAAGATCTATGACTACGTATGTTTCTCTTACTAAATTTTGATATGTTTCTCTTCAACAAAATTTTTTGTATAAACTTTTGACAGTTCATTTTTCTTTGTATTTGCAGTCAAGCATCTTAGAAAGCGGAGAATCACAAGCAAATTGCAATATCAGTCCAAGGGAGTGAATATGTTCTCTGTTGTTCAATGAATACTTAGACACCACCTTGTTGGTCTACTATATATACATAAAGTATAAAGCTGCAAACAGGGGGAGAATGTTTATAGAAATCCAGGACATTGAGACTCGAAGAGACTATATCAACTCCGAGATTATGAATCCAACAACATTTGTAAGTGTGTTTCTGCCTATTCATTTGATAAATGAACTGTTTGCTTGCAGTTTATCTGATTTAGAGAAAAAAGCATGGCTATGAAGGTTATTTGATTTTTATCTATTTGAACTTCTTATCTAGACATGCATAGAATAAACTGCTTGTCTAGTTCATTTTTCTTTCTTTTTTCAGACATTTTTTGTGAAGCACAATGCACAGAAGAGAACAAAGGAAGTTGATGAGTTTATAAGAGATGTGCATTACAGAACCGAGAAGCTTCTCATTCCTATGAATACTGACCTAAACATTGGTAAAGAGAAATCAAAAAGGATTCTAGGTGAGCACTGGCATCTGCTGGTTTTTGACTTCACTAACTACACATGGGAGCATTACAACTCTATCAAAAAGGGTGATCTTGGTAAGCAATGCGAGACTAACACAAACAGAATGGTTGCTTATTGCATGAGACACTTTAACTCGTGGCTACAATCTCAGGATAGGGAAAGATGCACCAGAGTTATCTTTGAAAATCTGCCAGGAGTGCCAGGTCAAGGGAAATACCCAGATTTCCTATTGTATACCTGTTATTAGATCAAGAGAAGTGACAAGCCAATAACAACCAAGTCGCAGAGTGTGATGAAGAAAACTAAAATGGTAAACAAGATGCAAGAAAAGAGAGTTGATATGGCCTACAAACTTTGTACTGCATCAGGAGATGAAGAGAGCAGGAGTGAATTTTCCAACTCAGAATTCCTTAGCAATTGCTTACTTGATAATAGTGAAACAGATTAGATAGAAAAACTCTTATGTCTAATATTTCCTGAATTAGCTTCTAATGTCATTTTGGATAGTATATTACTAGTAGATAATATTTTGACTTATATTTTTAGCTTCAATGTTCTGTCTTATGGATAACTTATGTTTTGTTTTTAACTTCAATATTTTGTCTTGTTGTCTTATGGGTACCAGTTCATCAGGTAAATGAACTAATATAGAGTGCAAACTCTAATGGATACAAGTTCATTCCATTAAATGAACTGGTAGAATAACATTTCAATAGCAATTATATAAATATTCTAGGAAAAAAGAGGTTCATTCTAGTAAATGAACTTATACAAATAGCAGTTCATTCCAGACAATGAAGTACATATTCCATCGAATAACATTAACATTTTAATAGCAGTTCTATAAAAAATGGAGTTCATTCCAGAAAATGAAGTTCATTCCAGTAAATTAATTGATAGAATGGCAATTTATTTCAGACAATGAAGTACATATCCCATAGAAATAACATTTCAAAGTAGCAATTCTACAAAAAAAAGGGAGCTCATTCCAGAAAATGAAGTTCACTCCAAACAAATTAAGTACATATAAAAAAAAAAAAAAAAAAAAAAACTACCACCAGTTCATATTTAAAAGTAATAGCATTTCATATACCATAAAAAAACATAAACTAAGAAATACAAGTTCAAGCGTACTACTCCAGCAGTAATTGACGACATGTAGCTTTGTTGTGATTCCTAATCTTCTTGCAATTAGATCATTTCATAGGCCTCCTCTCCTTCTCATAAGCACTGTGAATACGCTTATTTGGTAGTATTCCTGGAGCTGGCCTTGGAATACCTGGAAGAACTCTGTCTTCAGGTTCATACACTTCAGGCCTATCGAAGTTGAGAATGGGTCGAATTGCAGGAGCATAAGAATTACGAAAATGATTTGAACCAAAGTAAGTTTGAATATACATCAACATCTCAGCACCCTTGAGAGTAATAGCAGCAGTGGTGTGAGCATAAGGGAACCCAAACACTTTACATCTCTGGAAAGTACAGGTTATCTGCATAAGATCAACAACATGAGAGAGATGGGAGAATGAACCTCATAGATATCATTGCCTGACACGGTAACATTCTATAGATGACCCATATCAACATGTTCCTTAAGTATAGCTTTGTAGATGGGAGTTAAACTATCTAGATAAGTTCTACCAAGCTCGCGCCTTTCTGAACTCATACTCATAATCTTTATCCAGATCTCATCAACAAGAGAAGCTGGAGGCAAATTCCTTTCACGATGAATCCAGATATTGAAAGATTTTGCAATACTTGATGAGTGTGTGTCATACCTACATCCTACAAAGAAAGCATTTGCCCAGTGCTTGGGATCGATATTTCTGAGGTACTTGGCAATCGAACCACATCCAATAATACACATCTCATTCAAAACAAACTCATATTTAGCAACATTGTAACAGTATGTAGCTTTATGGAACAAATCCAGTAATTGTTTATACTTCTCATATCCTTTCTTGATAGGGAGGTTATTCTTCAAATGATAAAAACAGTAACTATGATGCGAGTTAGAAAAAAACTTAGGAATACTTTGCTTCATCCCTTCTTGACGATCAGTGATAAAGGTGATATGATGACAGTTGATATAATACTATAAGTGTTCCTTGAACCACTCCCAACCTTCAATATTTTCTAAAGGAACTAAAGTAAACATGAAAGGAAAAAACCTACAGAATGAAAGAAAACAAAAAGAACTAAAACTGTCAGTTTATTGAGAAAACATGAGATGAAACTGTTAGTTCATTTAGAAGTATGAACTAAAAGGTGTCAGTTCATTAGGAACTATAAATCTAGCAATATGAACTAATCAAGAATAAAAACAATCAGTTCGTTAAAAACTGTGAACTAGCAATATGAACTAATCAAAAAAGAAAACAGTCAGCTAACTAACAACTATGAACTAAAAATCAAAGAATGCAGTCAGTTCATTTTAGGAAATATATGAAACAAAAATGTGAGTTATACAGAAGATTTTTTTTTTTTACCTTGGTTCCTATTCAAACCATTGGCAGCCATCAACGTTCCCTTAAATCTCCCAGTGAGAAATGTTGCATCACAATAAAGCATAGGGAGAATGAACTTGTATCCTTTGATACAGGAAGCAAAACAAATCAAAAGCCTCTCAACCGTTCAGTCTCTTTATTAAATTCAAACTTAACATAACTTCCAGGATTGGTAGCCTCTATTGCTTGGACATACCAAACAAGATATGTATAACTTTTTATATCATCACCATAAATCTATGCCTGGGATGCTTCCTTTCCTTTATAAGCATTGTGGTATTTTATGTTAATACCGTAAAAACTCTTCACCTGAGCAACGATATCCTTAAGTTTTATCTACGGATTTGACTCTATTTGATCCTTGAATAGATATTTAATCAATTTCTTCTTCACAGGGGGGTCCTTCATCTTATAAGCACACCACATGTATGATTCCCATTGAATTCCTTGATAGCAAAGATACTTTTAGCGGTATTAATTGGAATAGCATGCAGATACCAAGGACAATCTTCATTCCTACCACACTTGACTGTGAACCTAAGTAAATCATTCTTAACCATTGAAATTTTATAACCAGACTTTCTGCAATATTTGTTGACATCTAAGCACACCTCTTCGACACCACCATGAAAAACTTTACTAACACCTTTAAAAATGTCATCCTAACCGTTAGGCAAAAGAGGTTTTAATTCCTCATGACCTTCCGTCAGGTATTTAATCTTTGAAGTCTCAGTGAACTCACTACATGATTCATTGTCGCTGAGGGGCTGCGTGGAAATACCAGATGAAGAGCTAGAAGCACCATCATTAGAAGCATCCTCAACGAACAAATAAAAATGTGACAATTACTTTGAACAAGAAACAACAATTATACCTTGAAGAGCAAAATCACAATTGATGAACACTTTATCACAACCTACGCCATGACTAAATCTTATGCTCTGAGGAGTCATGTTTCTCCAATAATCACAAACATATATTTTCAGGTCACGAAGCATCGAATGTAAAGAAACTTCTATAGAATGCCATGTCCATTATAGTATATAACTGCATAACAACTTTAAAGAGACATATTGAACCTGAAAAATGAAGGTTCACATAAACAAATGAACACACACAACAAGCTGAACTTCATTCCAATAAATGAACACCTAAAATTCTTAATAATAAAAAAAGAAGTTCATTCCAACATATGAACAGCTAAAAAACTTAACAAAATAAAGGTTCATTCTTAAAATAAAGACCTTCTTCTTAACAAAATAACAAAGTAAAAGATAAACAAGCAGCAGGAATACTTGTTCTTAAACAAATAAAGAGTTCATTTTAAAAAATGTAGCCTTAACATAGTTCATTCACATTGCTCTTAAAATCAAACAACAAGCATAAACTTAAGGTACATTCTTAAAATGAAGGCCTTCTTCTTATCAAAATAATGAAGTAAAAGATAAATAAGCAACATGAATACTTCTTCTTAAACAAATAAAGAGTTCATTCTAAAAAAATGACGCCTTAACAGAGTTCATTCACAGTTCTCTTAAAATCTAACAACAAACTAATCTACAATGCATAAACTTATACATGATTCATAAACACACATTAGGTTTCGTTATTTCACTAAACCTAATGAACTCCTGATAAGAAGAGAAACACGGCCGATCTACAAAATTACTTCAAATAAAAATACAATCAGAAAAGGAATTAGTATGAATACTCACCGGAACCAAGAAGAATTCAAATCAACTCCAAAATCAACTCCAATCTTCAAATATCAAATCAACTCCAATCTTCGTATATCAAATCTTCGTAAATTTAATCTGTAATCCCGAAATCAACTCCGTCAAATCGAAGATCGTCGAAAACCAAAATCAACTCTGTAAAAATCGAATCAAATTAGATATGTAAATTCCAAATCAACTCTGTAAAAATCGAAACAGTCTTCTAAAACCAAAAATCAACTTCGTAAATCAAATCAGTTTCAGTAACAATGACTTCCTCATTAATCTGTTATTAAATCGAATCAATCATCATATCAAAAACAAAATCAAACTTCGTAAACCCTAAAAAAATGGTTCTACAGCAGCAGAAATAACCGACAACAGCAGATGAAGTAGGAGAGAGAAAATAAAACTGAGACTGATTTTGCTTGTTCTGGCTATATATGGCAGTGGAGGAGTATTATAGTAACAACCAAAATAATATTTCGTGTGGGTGGACAAAACCCTAGGACCAAACTGTAAAATATATTTTTAAAATGGATCAAACCGACAGTTGACACAGTCAACTGGACTAAACTCTCTCTAATATATTATTTCTAGGAACTATTGATATTTCCTACTTTTATATTTTGGTATTCATTTTTCACATCTTAGGTTTTTTTTTGGAGAAAGAGATAGAGCACAGAGGCGATTGCGATTAGTGTTGTTGTTCTTCATCGAAGATTAGTAATATAGGTTAGAGTTTCGATGTTTTCATTTTATATTTGTTTGATTGATTTCTTCTTTTCTTTTCTTTTTTCAATTTTTTAGGAGAAAAAAAAACATGTTTGAATTATCTCGATTTTATTCAAATTTTACTCTCCATCTAAATATTGTCAAAGTCGAGAAGTTTTTTTTATTCACAATAGGATGCATCAGGAACGATTCAATGTCAATTAGTATATGATGTTTATCTTGGTATCTGTCTATAAGGTTAATTTCGATTTTAAAATGAATAAGATATGATTCAGAACTACGAAGTTCTTCAAGATGTTTTCTATAAATTTAAGATCATTGAAGTTTGTCTATTTTCTCCCCAAGTTTTTTTACAGTGCCTAATTTTCTTTCTCGGTAGCATAACGTATTAAAAAATTTGAGTATATGATATTAATAATTTAATTTATTTGAGAATATCAACTATTTTGGTCTTTTTTCAAGGTTTTACGTACTTGAGGTCAGTAAGATTGGTAAGGAAGTCCTTTTGAGATTGTCTTATAGTCATGTTGCATACATATTTTAATTTTTCGTATAATGGACTGAGTGTAACCTTGTTGGTGCTCTTTAGGTTACTTAGAATAATTATTTATAAGGTGAGTGTCCATAACCGTACATAATACACATGGATTTTAGTTTTTTTACTCGGGAAGTTATGCATTTTGTCAGAGCATTGGTCGGTCAAACTCACAAGAGTTGTTATCTCAAGATTGTTGTCAAATTTAGTTGATCAAAACTATATCTTGATTTCTAATCTACATTTAGTCAAGTCTCGGATTGGGATAAAAGTACGTAGTTGAGTACCATATATCACTGTGTTCTACCGTTTGAAAGCGAAGATCAACCAAAGCTTTTGGAGACATTCATCAACAAAAATTAAGTGAAGACTAAACCACCTTTTTCTCAAGTTTTCACCTTTATATCTATGAGACAATGTCGCATGACTAGATAGGACATTACATGCATAAAAAAAAATCGAGTCAAGTTTATCTTGTTAATTATTCTTGAAATATGTTGACTAAGCTTAAGAAAATTTGTTCATACTTGATGAATTTGGTTAAGAACAATTTATTGTTTATGACCTAACTTATGATTCAAGGTTAAATCAACATAAAATAGCCTGGAACATTGATATGTGTCACTGATGTTATTCGGGAATGTTTCAAATTGATTATTAGAGAGATATATAACTACTGTAAATATGGATACATGACAATATGCATACCAAATCACATACTGGCACAACAATTATAGGTCCGAAGCGGCAGTACATGTAACCAGTACACGTACATGCACAACTATAGTTCGGCAATGATTTTTGGTACGCATACCTGGTATGCACACCTTAAAAAATCTGTTGACTCGTGAACCGGGATGGTACGCATACTGTTAGAGCATTGCTCGGTTGAACCCACCAAGCGTTGGTATATCAAGTTTGGTTGTCATATTTTAGTGAAGCAAAACTCATTTAAGAGTCGCTTGATTTAAATGTACTAGAGTGAACTTCGTATAGGTTATCTTGAAAGTATTAGGATGAGACATTACAAGTATTGCGAAGACTTGAAGAAGTGAAGAAGAACGGAGCTACAACGACAACATAATCCTTCCACTTGAGGTTAGTGATATTTGACTTGAACTGTTTCATTCCCTAACGTATCTTTTAAGTCGTGCATATTGAAAACATAAAACTGTGAAGCATGAACACTCTAGATAGACATAGTATTAAGGAATACAACATGAAGTTTCTTGCTTAACCATTAAACTTTGTATATAAGACATCGACATAATCGTATAAATGATATTGTGATTATGTATGGGTATGAGGTGAGGATTTCATCCTAGGGAACAATGTTTACATGTGTTCTAAGGAAGTAAGTTCATGATACGTGTTGTGAACCGAAAAGGAAATTTCCAGGCATTATTAGGATTGTTCTTCATTGCATATCTTATGAACGACCAATATGTGTGAATTAGTATAACCGCTCACGACTTGTTTGTGTTATTGGTAGAACTATTCACATGAGGCCTGACTTATGTATTGGTATGACTTTTATTAGTGAAACCGATCTTAAGTAATCACCTAGGGTATGATCGGGTTGTGTATGTCTGAACTTATTACTGGGAAGTGAGGAACCGATCCTAGTAAGAGGTGCAGTGCATCACAAGGAGAACTGATCCTTGTATGAGGTGCAACAAGGTTTATGGAAAAAAGGGGAACCGATCATATGAACATGTGCAACAAGTTTTTGGGAAGGGGGAACCGATCCTATGGACATGTGCAGTACATAAAAGTTACATTCAGCCGATCCTATGCACAGTACTCCCATGGAGGTAGAACCGAAACTTGTTTTGGTAGAACCGTAAACCCGTGAGTTGTGATTGAGTGGAAATTGATCAATCACATAGTTCTTGAAAGTCAGATGAACCAATTCTAAACTTGTTTGGAAGTGTGGTAAATCGGTTTTAAGTGAGCCAGCATGGTAAAGACTTGCAAGAATAAGATGTCGACACTCTTTGAACACGGTGCATTAATGCTTATTCTATTTTGTTCAAAGATATTCCTTAACGGCTAAGAAGGAAGTAAATCCCAAGATCGAATTAAATAAGTTAAGAATCTTTTTAATTAAGGGTTTTTAATTATATATGGAAAATAAGAATTAGTTATGTGCATTTGCTAATTAAAGATTTTCCAAGGAGATTTCGATCATTACTTTTGGACAGTGCATTCCCAGGAATTATGAAAACCGAATTTGGGTAAATAATGAAAATATCTTGAGAATATTTTCGGTTTTGAAAATTCCTTGGTGTCCAAACTTCCTTGTCTATAAATCCTTTGAGTTTTCATTTCTAGCAAACTAATCCTGCGTAATCTAGACTTACTCTTTTGTCTTTGTTACTGGTAAAGCCGCCTGTCGGAGAGGAGAGTAATCTAATTAGGTGAAATATCTTACGGCCGCTCAATTTAAAGTCTTCTTTGGGATTGAGAAGCTCTAGCGCGACCCGTTGGTGGGAAACTAGATATTGCGGTTTATCTTTAGTTTTCGTATTGATTTGATTGACTAAAGGTGGTTGAATCTTGATTGCACCTAGTTTGTTTATGTTTGAGAATCTTCTCTTCTGATATAAGATTTACTCAAACTAGTTCAAGGTTTCGACAGGGATGTTTAGACTGTTGTTAGGTCTAAAGACGATCTTGTGATAATCCATTGTTAATAGACTCCGTTCTATGTGTGATCGATCACAAGAGATTCAAGTGATTGTGTGCAGGTGTTTATTGAAGATCTAAGAAGATTTGAAGACAAAGAGGATATTAAAGATTTCTTACTTGGTGTTTTTATAATCTTTGGTGTGCACAATACTTATTTTGGAAAAAGAGGATCCAATTAATAATCGGTTTATCCTTGTGGTAGATTGGATTGATTAATTGAGGAAGATCGACATCAACACATATTGCTTGATTGAAGAGTGTTGTTGGCATAATCTTAGTGATTACCTTTGGGTGATTGAACGTAAGATAGATCTTGGAACCTGGAAAAGAAGTTTATGTTAAGATAAACAAGGGAACCTTTGCACAACTCATATCACTTGGTTGAATAGAATTGATACCAAATAGATTTTTTGTTCCTTTACTGTTTGGAATACGAACCAAAGGAATTGGTCCAAGTACGTGACTTGTTTATAGGTTGGAGGCGTGGGAATACAAACGGAACTAGGTGAACTATAGGTTTAGTTGCTTGGTCTCAACTATACGAAGTTGTCTTATTTTGTATAGCGGCTTAATCCTGAGAGTATTCAATTATGGACTAGGTCCCGGGGTTTTTCTGCATTTGCAGTTTCCTCGTTAACAAAATCTTGTTGTGTCATTTACTTTATATTTCCGCATTATAATTGTTTTATTATAATTAAAGTAAATTGCACAAACGTTAATTCATATTTACTTGATACGTGAATCATATTGAGTTTGGTTAAGTCCGAACCTTTGTATCAAGTAAACACACTTTGTTGTTGTATTGTCTCGATCTCGTATCCATAAACAATCACACAAAGTGTGAACCGATTTGTTGCATTGTCTCGACTCAGTCTAAAGACAATCACTTTCGGGGAAATGACTTATTGGAAGGAAAATTTATAGCTTGAGGTATATTTGGTGTACCCTCGCCTTTTCAATTGGTCAGAGCAGGAAAACACGAAAAGATCTAACAATCTGTGTTTGATGCGATCTTACCTATAAGATATGAGTCAAATAGAGTTAAGCGAGAGCGAAAACAAAAGAAAAACTCATTTAACGTATCGCAAGACGATGGAGGTTTTGACTTTAAGAAATGCTTAAAAGGATCTTGTTCATCAAGTTCTACTTGCTCCTATGAGAATAAGTCTGAATGTTCTCTAGACGAGACTAAGTTAAGCGTTGTATTCGAAAACAATGATTCAAACTCTGAAGAATGTCTTTTTGATAACGAGAACTTTTTGAGTTCTATACTGGAGATTTCTGATAAAAAATCAAGTGTAAAAACATCTGAACTAAAGGAATTGAGAAAACAATTTCTTACTTGTTCTAATTATCTTCTTTCAACACTTGAAAGAGAACGAGATTTAACTTTAAAGTTTGAAAATCTCAATGAAGAGCGCGCATAACTTGTTGGAAAAAGAATACTCGCAAAAATTGCTTATTTACAAAATGGTAATTGAAGAAAATCAGGATGTTTTTGAAGCAATTAAGATTGAACGTGAAAGGATGCATCAAGATCACAAGAAGTTTAGGGAAGATACTTCTCAACAAATACAGGGTCTTGAAGAAAAACTTGTTGAATCTGAAGCAAGGGTTAACTCTAAACAAAAGAGTTTTGAAGAGAAAGAAGGTGTATATCTCTCACGAGAAAAATGCCTTGAGGATGATCTAGCCAGTGCTCTGGATAAAATCAAGACATTAGAAGAAGAAAATTCGGACCTTAAAAAGTTTAATGCTAGCTCAAACGATTTAACCTCAATATTAGAAGCAAGTAGGAATCATCGTGATACACGAGGATTGGGCTATAAGGGAATAGATGCTTCAAATATTAGCAAAGAGGTAAAATTTATTAAAGCTACAAATTCTTCTCAATCAGAGGCTTCCACTGATGACAAAGATGCTCATATTTCTTGTAAAGAAGAGAAGTCTGTCAAGAAGGTAACAACGTTGAACAAAGATAAGAAGAAGAAGAAGAAAACTCGCCATGCTCCAATGCAAGAGGATCCATAGATAGGTAACATTGAAACTCATACTTCGTATATATATATATATATACTAAGCATTGTTATTATTGTGGTAATATAGGACACTTGCAATGGGGATGCAAAGTTCGTAAGATGCAAGATTCACTTTCTATTGTATCAAACGCATTGGCTAAGTTTTCTCCTCATAAGAACTCAGATCGGTATTGTCCTAAGTTTAGGCAAAAGAATTATTATAACGATATTTCAAATTTTTCATATCACTCGTTAAGGTCATTTCATAAAAGACCCAATTATACAAAGAGAGATGACTTTTTAAATGCAAAAACAAGATCTGATGTTCCAAATTGGAGAAAGGGTGTTTCGCAAAATATTCAAAAGGACATTGATTCTAGTGGTATGAAGGAGAAAGATTCTCTTGTGAAACCCAACTCTAAATGGGTTCCTAAGTCCTCCTTAGTCAAGAAGATACCAAAAGTTAGTCACAATAATGACTCTCAGCTGTTAATTATTGGTGACAATAATTACAAGAGTCTTTTTGAAAGGCTAAAGAATGACATTATGTCTGAAATCTCTTGTACTAGTAAAGGTTGTGATAATTACAGTCTTCATCACAAGTCAAAGAAGAAAAAAAAGTGATGGAACAAGAGAAAACAAACCAAGCAAGAGGTCAAGAATGATTATGTCTTAGACACTCGTGACGAACAAGAAAAGACTGAACTTAACATAACCTAGTTGTGTTAGAATGTGCACGCTCACCTTGGTGCTCATTTTTGAAATGTTAGGAAGCACATGAAACTGAGCACATGGTCTCTCGATTATTATGCCTAATTAACATCTTTAGGAAATTTCTTTTCTTCTATACTCATACTTTCTCTATCTATATTTGGGTTTTGAAATAAACGGTAATTGTGAGTTTATGATGTTGATATCTTCTGATCATATATGTGTAGCTCTTGTTTTTACGGTTAAAACGAGCCAAAAATCACTGAATTCGGACATCGTATGCAAAAATTATGTCGAAAACAGTTTAGTATTGTGATATTTCACTAGAAACACAAGGGAACCGATCCTTGTGAGATGTGCAACACAAGGGAGCCGATCCTTGTGAGAGGTGCAACACATGGGGGTACCGATCCTAGTGAGAGGTGCAATACGAAGGAGTGTAAAACTGTTTTCCCCATAACTTCTTCTTCCGAACTCAGAATGACCTCATTCATTTTGCGTTATTTTGATAATTAAATTTACTGCAAGATTGAGGTAATTGCAATACTTGATTTTATGTTGAACATTTATGGTGTATTGCAAAGTGATTTATGAGATGTTTGATTTTGGTTTTATTACCTTGATATTCGATCTCATAATATGTTGTGAACCCTTATGGTTTGGGTGAATTTTTGATTTAGCAAGATTAAGTTCTAGCCCATGTTGGTAGGCTTTATCAAAGGATAATGAGGGATTCATGTAGAAACAATATGTGGAAAAGTCACAATATGTTGAATCGGTTTTGGTTTAGCATAAAAGCATATGTGTTTCGACAGTTTTCAACTTTTGGTTGCAATTGTTAAAACCGATTTTCAACCTTTCTCTAGTAAAGGTTTGTTGTTGTTATTCTTTTATTTTTGGCATGAGAATGACAACATGATGGTATTTCGATATCAATTCTCCCGGAAGAAGAAAGCGATGAAATCATATTTGGAGAAGTTGGATGCAAAATTGAGGTAACAAATCTTGTTAGTTAATTGCTTTCCTGTTTTAAGAAAAGCTTATTTTTATTTTATATATATATTGCTTTTGCTTAAAAGAAATTGTTGGTACAATTGATGTGTTTATTCCATTATGAATGTATGGGTGTGTGTGTTATTCAATTGTTTCCGGTTCAGTAAAACTTTTGTTATCTTGCTTTGTTGTGTGATATCAATAGTTTAGACTTACAAAATTTGGTGCAATTACGGTGCTTTAATGTCTATGTTAATTCAATTGCTTCCAGTTAAGTAAAACAATTGTTATTTTGCTTTATTGTGTAGTATGAATTGTTTAAGCTTACAAAATTTCGGTGCAATAGTGAAACTGTGGTTTATATATGTTGTTTCTATTGTATCCGGTTGAGGTGAATAATTATGCAAGTTGATTTATTGGTTTGTATGAATTATTTATGGCTTAACGAATGAATATATTAATGAGACGAGTTGTTTAGTCCAATTCGATTCCGGATAAGCTAAGCTAAGTTAACTTTGATCTTAGCTAGACTTATCAAAGTGGAGGTTTCGGATATTCAAGTCTAGCAGAAAGCCTAAACAAGGAAATGCTAGTTAACTAACCTAGTATTTGGCTTGTTTGAAATCTAAAAGTCTAAGTTATATGGATAATTAGAACTTGATGAGAAAAATGGAGTTTATCTTTGTTTTGGTCTTATCGAATGAAGCGGTTGTATTTATATAATCGGTTTAGCAAAGGAACTAAGTTGCTTAGTTGATTTTTGGTTTGCTAAACTAGTTGGGAAAATTGCTTCAGGCAATTATTTCCATGTAACATATCAAAACGTAATTACTAGTAGTTTCGGTTTTGATATTGGTTATCAAAAATGGTGTGTAAAACCCTCGTGCTTGACTCAACAGGTTGCAGGTCTATTTTTGAGATTTGTAAGATCATTTTCGTGTTGTCCATTATTCGTTCTTTGATTTGTCATTTTTGTGACAAAAAGGGGGAGAAATATATGGAGTAAACAAGTGATGCTGGTATCAATTTATGGTTGGTTGGTGTCACTAGGGAATAGGACAATGGTGCTTGAACGTTTATCTAACGAATGATGAAAAGCATAGACTAAGGGGGAGTAACATATCATATAAATGGGATAACAAAGGTGTGTGGATTGAATATCTACCTAGCTCACCTTTAGGGGGAGTATAATCTTTTTTATTATAATGCATCTACTGTATTTTTGAGAATTGAATGAATGCAGGTTATGTGATGTGGATTCTAGAATCAAGCATATGTGTAATGAATTATTGTAATTTGTTTATCCATATGATTGTAAGAGTTTTTTCACTAAAATTGACAAAGGGTGAGATTGTTAGAGCATTGCTCGGTTGAACCCACCAAGCGTTGGTATGTCAAGTTTGGTTGTCTTATTTTAGTGAAGCAAAACTCATTTAAGAGTCGCTTGATTTAAATGTACTAGAGTCAACTTCGTATAGGTTAGCTTGAAAGTATTAGGATGAGACATTACAAGTATTGCGAAGACTTGAAGAAGTGAAGAAGAACGGAGATACAACGACAACATAATCCTTCCACTTGAGGTTTTGACTTGAACTGTTTCGCTCCCTAGCGTATCTTTCAAGTTGTACATATTGAAAACATAAAACAGTGAAGCATGAACACTCTAGATAGACATAGTATTAAGGAATACAATATGAAGTTTCTTGTTAACCATTAAACTTTGTATATAAGACATCAACATAATCGTATGAATGATATTGTGATTATGTATGGGTATGAGGTGAGGATGTCATCCTAGGGAACAATGTTTACATGTGTTCTAAGGAAGTAAGTTCATGATACGTGTTGTGAACCGAAAAGGAAATCGCCAAGCGTTATTAGGACTGTTCTTCATTGCATATCTTATGAACGACCAATATGTGTGAATTAGTATAACCGCTCACGACTTGTTGTGTTCTTGGTAGAACTATTCACATGAGGCATGACTTATGTATTGGTATGACTTTTATTAGTGAAACCGATCTTAAGTAATCACCTGGGGTATGATCGGGTTGTGTATGTCTGAACTTATTACTGGGAAGAGGGGAACCGATCCTAGTAAGAGGTGCACTGCATTACAAGGGAACCGATCCTTGTATGAGGTGCATCAAGGTTTATGGAATAAATGGGAACCGATCCTATGAACATGGGCAAAAGGTTTTTGGGAAGGGGGAACCGGTCCTATGGACATGTGAAGTGCATACAAGTTAGATACCAAATATATGTGGGGAACCGATCCTAGTACCTAGTCATCCATATATTTGGTAAGCTAGTGTAACTATGCACAGTACTCACATGGAGGTAGAACCGAAACTTATTTTGGTAGAACCGTAAACCCATGAGTTGTGATTGAGTGGAACTTGATCAATCACATAATTCTTGAAAGTCAGATTAACCAATTCTAAACTTGTTTGGAAGTGTGGTAAATCGGTTTCAAGTGAGCAAGCATGGTAAAGACTTGCAAGAGTAAGATGTCGACACTCTTTGAACACGGTGCATTAATGCGTATTATATTTTGTTCAAAGATATTCCTTAACGTCTAAGAAGGAAGTAAATCCCAAGATCGAATTAAATAAGTTAAGAATCTTTTTAATTAAGGATTTTTAATTATATATGGAAAATAAGAATTAATAATGTGCATTTGCTAATTAAAGATTTTCCAAGGAGATTTCGATCATTACTTTTGGACAGTGCATTCACAGGAATTATGAAAACCGAATTTGGTGGAGTAATGAAAATATCTTGAGAATATTTTCGGTTTTGGAAATTCCTTGGTGTCCAAACTTCCTTTCCTAATAAATATTTTGAGTTTGCATTTATAGAAAACTAATCCTGCATAACCTAGACTTACTCTTTTGTCTTTGTTACTGGTGAAGCCGCCTATCGGAGAGGAGAGTAATCTAATTAGGTGAAATCTCTTACGGCCGCTCAATTTAAAGTCTTCTTTGGGATTGAGAAGCTCTAGCACGACCCGTTGGTGGGAAACTAGATTTTGCGGTTTATCTTTAGTTTTCGTATTGATTTGATTGACTAACGGTGGTTGAATCTTGATTGCACTTAGTTTGTTTATGCTTGAGAATCTTCTCTTCTGATATAAGATTCACTCAAACTAGTTCAAGGTTTCGACAGGGATCTTTAGACTGTTGTTAGATCTAAAGACAATCTTGTGCTAATCCATTGTCAACAGACTCCGTTCTGTGTGTGATTGATCACAAGATATTCAAGTGATTTTGTGCAGGTATTTATTGAAGATCTAAGAAGATTTGAAGACAAAGAGGATATAGAAGATTTCTTACTTGGTGTTTTTATAATCTTTGGTGTGCACAATACTTATTTGGGAAAAAGAGTGCACAATACTTATTTGGGAAAAAGAGGATCCAATTAATAATCGGTTTATCCTTGTGGTATATTGGATTGATTAATTGAGGAAGATCGGCATCAACACATATCACTTGATTGAAGAGTGTTGTTGGCTTAATCTTAATTAGTGATTACCTTTGGGTGATTAAATGTAAGATAGATCTTGGAACCTGGCAAAGGAGTTTATGTTAAGTTAAATAAGGGAACCTTTACGCAACTCATATCACTTGGTTGAAGAGAGTTGATACCAAACAGATTTGTTGTTCCTTTACTATTTGGAATACGAACCAAAGTAATTGGTCCAAGTACGTGAATCGTTTATAGGTTGGAGGCGTGGGAATACAGACGGAACTAGGTGAACTATAAGTTTAGTTGCTTGGTCTCAACTATACGAAGTTGTCTTATTTTGTATAGCGGCTTAATCCTGAGAGTATTCAATTCTGGACTAGTTCCCAGGGTTTTTCTACATTTGCGGTTTCCTCATTAACAAAATATTGAAGTGTCATTTACTTTATATTTTCGCATTATAATTGTTTTATTATAATTAAAGTAAATTGCACAAACGTTAATTCCTATTTACTTGATAGTGAATCCTATTGAGTTTGGTTAAGTTCGAACCTTTGTATCAAGTAAACACACTTTGTTATTGTATTGTATCAATCTCGAATCCATATACGATCACACAAAGTGTGAACCGATTTGTTGTATTGCCTCGACTCAGTCTATAGACAATCACTTTCGGGGAAAGGACTTATAGGAGGAATAGTTATAGCTTGAGGTATATTTGGGGTACCCTCGCCTTTTCAGAATATTCAACACGGTATTTCTTTGAATCCTTATTCAATCCAAGAGGGCACCCAGGTTCGTTTGGATCTACAATATTTTGGGAAAATTAATCCTTTCTTATAGGAGCATCTCTTATTGAAGAAGAAGAAAATCAGATTAAATGGTCAGAATCGATTCCGGATTATATCGTCATCCTTCCCTAATATATTTACAAAAATTATACATCTTCGCAGTTTATGGCTCTTTCTCTTCGCAATTTACTTGTAATTGATATCTTAATTTGTATTTAAGGTTTTGATTATCTTTTACTTTCATGTTTCTGTTATTCTTGTAAGCGATCATGTAATCACGGTTTTGATTTGAATAAATTGAACCAAACAAAAAAAAAACTATTAATCTGAAACAATAAATTTTTCTTTACTTACTATAAAGAAAGATTATAATCTTAATTGGTTGAAATTGCAATTGTATCAGTTAAAATTTTAATTGGTTGAAACTCGAAAGTCCAGGATTTTATAATTTTAATTGATTAAAACTTGAAAGTCCCGGATTTGAGAGAAAAATGAACCCTTTTAAAGTCAATGTTGTCTTTTTTAGGGTGCATAAATTTGAAACAGGAAGAGATGATATATTGAAATATTAAGAGGTTACATAGTTTGCTTCCTCCTCTAGTTGTGCATAAATTAAACTAGGGGGATCAAATAACCAAACTCTGTTTAACTTATCAACTCTAGCTAACTTGGACAGCACGTCCGCTAATTTAATTCTTCTCTTTTGGCACATAAGAATATCTCTAATTAAACCGTGGGTTCTCTAATCACAGTTATACTTCTCATTATTCACCGCTTCAACCACCAGCTTAGAGTCCAGTTCAAACCGTACATTTTGCATATTCATCTCTTTTGCCCATGTTACTTCCACCCACAAACCTCTTCACTCTGCATGCTCTGGACTTATTGACGCAACTAGGTAGATGCACTTTGATCCTTCACGAGTACCTGCAAAATCACAAAAAATTAGTCCAATACCACCATTATTATTAATAAAAGAACCATCAGAATTCATAGTAAGAGAATCTCTAGGAGGTGGAGACCAATGCAAGTTAATTCTGTTTTGCATGTTTATGTTAATTGGCTACCTTCTATATATCTCAGTGAATTCTGATAGATATTTCTTGCATTTTTGAATAATAATATCTGGAGTTGAAGAATCTCCCTTGAAGACTCTTTCACATCTTTGAGTCCAAATGCACCAAGCTACAATTGCTATCCTGCAAATTATATCTTCATGAAGATGACTTGCTTGCAGCTTCATGAAATGATTGTAGATCCAATATTTAAGAACAATATTGGGTTGAATATGAATACCCATCTGTAGATGGTGAAATTTGGATAAGAAGATCATAGACAAAATTCAACTCATGGGAAAGATTAAGCCCTTGGTCCTCAAGGCACTCATAACCACGAATTATAGTATACGTTCTCGCGAGACATTGCTGGTCATGATGCCGTGACTCCTAGCGCACATCCTGATCAAATTTTATATAGTGTTAAATAGGTTGTCATTCACTCAGACTTTGTTGAGATTAAATTTAAAGGTGTAATGAGAATAATAAACAAAAGCGAGAGTTAATGGGTCTAGGATTCCACCGAATTCATATCATAAGGCTCAATTATTTATTCTCAACAATTATCGCTCAATAAATAAAATATACGGACTCTTATTTTGCCAAAGTAGATTCTAAAAATATTAGTTATAAATCGTAAGCATGGGACATCAAACATTTAAGCAAGCATGATCCATCAAATAAAATAATAACTAATTAATTCAAATCATAAATCAATTTAAAATAAGTGCAAAAGTCATATAGAGAATAAAATAAATTTACCCATGTATGAAATTTGGATTCCTCCGTCGACCCAATGTTGGGGTCTAGCTTATCATGATGAAAACACACTCAAAAATATAATTCATGGCTCAAAATGGTGTTTTTATTCAAGAAAACTAAGAAAACAAAGGTTCGCAATGCTTTGTAGGCGTCATAGAATCCACTGTTACAAGTAAACAATTGTTGCAAAGAACTGTTACAGTATACGATAATAGAAAAGCGTTGTTATCACTGTTCATATGTCGCGGCAAAGACTGTTGCAAAACCGTGGATACACCTGAAAATGCGGGGGTCTAACAACCTCACCCAATATTTTGATTAACAATCTGTATGGACAACTCCGAGTTGTTTTCTAGAGAATCAACAAGACTCAATCAATAGAGTCATTGTCTCAATCTCTCGATTTGATTTACTAAAGAAAATATGATTCGTGAGTCCAATCAAAGAGAGATAACTTGGATGGTACCAAAGACCAATATCCAAGTGTCAATCTATTTAAATCAGCAACCAATAAGTTCGGATATTTTAATCGATTGAACAACGCACAACCTATATTATTTTAATTATATAAAAATATAATGCGGAAAAGAAATAACACAGACACCTAAATTTTGTTAACGAGGAAACCGCAAATGCAGAAAAACCCCAGGACCTAGTCCAGATTAAACATACACTGTATTAAGACGCTACATACACTTGCCTAATCCAAATTAACTTCGTTCTGGACTGTAGTTAAACCCCAACCAATCTCACACTGATCCAAGGTACAGTTATGCTCTCACGCCTATGATCCCAGCAGGAAACTGCGCACTTGATTCCCTTAGCTGATCTCACCCACAAGCAAGAGTTGCTACGACCCAAAGTCGAAGACTTTAGTAAACAAATCTGTCTCACACAGAAAAGTCTATAGATAGTAGATAAATTCATCTCCCACGAATAAACCTATGAGTTTTGTTCCGTCTTTTGATAAATCAAGGTGAACATGAACCAATTGATAAAACCAGACTTATATTCCCCAATAACAGCTCAGTTTCATCAATCACCTCAAAATAAACTTAATCGACGCAAAGAATAAGATTATTGAGGAATCACAAACAATGAGACGAAGATGTTAGTGACTACTTTTATCTTGCCTATTGGAGATACAAATCTCAAGCCAATTATTACAATTGTACTCGTATGATAGAAATAGCAAGATCAGATCACACAACTACAAGATAAGTAGTATCGGTCTGGATTCACAATCCCAATTAAGTCTTTAAGTCATTAACCTGGTTTTAGAGAAGAAAACCAAAGGTTAAAGGAGAATCGACTCTAGCTTTAGCCAACTAGTATCACACAGAATGTGTGGGGATTAGGTTTCCCAGTTGCTAGAGTTCTCCTTATATAGTCTTTCAAATCAGGGTTTGCAATCAATGTTAGCTTAGTAACAAAGCATTCAATATTCACCGTTAGATGAAAACCTGATTAGATACAAGCTAATATCTCTCAACCGTTAGAACGAAAACTTAGCTTGCCATACACACATGTACTTGACGTTTTGGGTTTGTGTAACCGTACCCAAACGTGTACAATGGTTGGTTCAATATTATTCAACCAAATGGTTAGACAAATGATAACTTTCATATTAACCATATTATTTTTCACCATAACTAGTCCAAATGACTCAAATGAACTAGTTAGAGAGTTATTCAATTGCAATGATATCTCAAGTACTACAATAGACACAATTGAATCAAAAACGATGTGATTCACTCGAATCATTAATCATGAACTATAAAGCCACGGTTTGCAAAAGCATCCCTTAGTAATTTAAGAATAAGTTCATGAACAATGTTTTCAGACATAACCTCTTGAGTTCGCGGACACAAGCTATAACCGGTTCAAGTTAATAAACTCCAACAAAATTTCTCGGGATGAGAACTTTAGTCAGTTCGCGGACTGCATCTGAGCTTCAACTTCAGCAGATATTCTCGGGTTCGAGAACTTACGCCAGTTCGCGGACTGGGTTCGCGGACTGAGTTCGCGAACTGAGTTGCTGATCATGTTCCGGTTTCACTTGATCAACAAAGTTCGCAAACTTCAGTTAAAGTGTTAAGGACTTATACATATATGTGTTTCCACAACAATGTTTATATCCCACAATGGTTATATAATCTAAACTCTCATTTCAATCATTGAAACATTCTCAGAGGACGTCATATAGCTGTTTTCACGAACTAGTTTTAGTCAGAGCGATTTTCAAAGTGATTGAAACATAACATGACTTTCGTCACTAGGCAAAGATGAACTTGGCTAAAGCGAAAGATTTACCAACACATATTTCGAGAAATAGATAAGCAAGATATACTCAGCTCGAAATGTCACATGTATATATTCTTAGTCTATATAGTAAAACGACTTTTGTCTCAAGATAGGAGATAGAGTAGATAGACTTTTGAGTGATAGATAAGTTCATGTCTCCATATACCTTTTAGTCGATGAAGATCCACTGGTTCCTTGAGTAGTCCTTCGTCTTGTATGATGATCGCCATGGAGTTCTTGATCTCAACTACACTTTCTATCCTAGTCTGAGACCTTAGCTATAGTAGACTAGAAATAAAGACTATATAGTTTTGATCACTAAGATTGACAAACATGCTTGAGATATCAACGCATACGAGTTTGACCGAGCAATGCTCTAACAACACCACGGTTTATTAATGACAGGCGTTGGCAACTTGTTGTTCTTCATCTTCTTTTCTTCCTGCAGGTGCAGAAAGCTCTGCAATCTCTTGTTCTTCGTTCTGTTCTCGCCCTAATCACTCCCTTCCCACTTTTATACTTCCCAGCTCCATTTATATACTTAAACAACACTAAATCTCTCGTAATAATTGCTGAAAATCTTGACAGTACGAAAATATTATTCTCGAGTTGTTATCAGGGGCGGAGCCAAGAATTTGGTTAAGGGGGTGCAAAATTTTCTATGGGGTGCAAAACAAAAATTTAGGGGGTGCAAAAATGCAAACTTAGGCTTGGGTATTGAATTTTTTTTTCTGTTGGGCCTAAATTAGGCTTTGGAGCCAGCTGGGCAGGGGGTGCAAGATCACCCCATTGCAATGGGCTGGCTCCGCCCCTGGTTGTTATCCTCTTCTTCGCGCATCTGGAAGTTGTAAACTCTCCTTTTTTTTTATCTCCTCCTCGTATCTGCGGCAGTCTAATTTCATAAAAATATGTTGTGTACACTTTTAGTAGGGGTCGAACTCTGTCTAACTACATGCAATCCTTCCAAATATGAAGCAGATAATCCATAGAATTATTATCTTCCCTGTTTTAAAATAAATACTATGTATAATAGGATTTCGCCTCTCAAAATATGTGAACAACATGTGTACATACTGACCAAGATTACTCATCCATATCCCTTGAAAACCTCCAACAATATCTTCCCAAAATACAGCAAAACTCCAAAAATATCTCACGGGAACGTGATTGATCCTGTTTTTCTTCCAACCCCACGTAACCTCCTGATTATTTGAGTTTAAACAACCTGCCATCCCTTTTTGGATAAAACAGGCCCAAATCAAACAAAATTCGAGAGAAAGTTCAACAAAAAACTCTCTTGAAATCATGCCTTCGCCAGTGAAAGCTAACTTTCCCTGTTTCACCTTATACTAAAAATGCAGCCCAAGTTGATCGAATAAAACACCCATAAATGCCCTGTTTAGTCCATTCAAGCCTAATCCAAGAGAATTCAGCGATTGAATCTCTCCATAATCGTTCCAAAATCAAACCCCAAAATATGTTCTGCTGTAAAAATAATTCCTGCCAGAACTTGAATTATTGAAGATGACCTCACCTTATCCTATGATGGGGTGCCATTAGTACTGCCCTGGAAATGGGATGCCCGTTAGTAACTGGGCCTCCCTTAGTAATTGAGGTGCCCTTTAACCAATATTGAGAGTCCGAATAACATGTGCCCGTCGGGTACAAATAACGTTTTTTCGAGCCAATTCTCCACAAGAGCTTATTCTTCCAAAAACAACTAAAACAAGTTTATTAGAGAAATAATGAGTCCTAGATATTGTAGTTATGGATGAAAAATCATCGCACTTTCATGCTTATCACATCCTCGATGAGGTACTGCTGGTCACGCAGGTTCTGTAGAGCGTAAAATATCCCTGGCAGACTTATAAACCAGAAAAGCCACAATTCCATCATGTCTTCGCGAGACGTAGCTGATTGTGATGCCATGATTCCTTGTATACATCCTTGACAAGATACTTTTGGTCATGTAGGCTCTGTAGATGCGTAAAAAACGTCCCCGACGGACTTATGACTCAGAGCGGAGACATACATGTCTCATGTAAGCACGACTCACCCTATTTGAGATCAATGACTAATTCCTAGTACCTCATCACGAGATACACTGGTCATGTATACTC
The DNA here is from genome assembly GCA_023529315.1 of Papaver bracteatum. NCBI lineage: Eukaryota > Viridiplantae > Streptophyta > Magnoliopsida > Ranunculales > Papaveraceae > Papaver > Papaver bracteatum. Next base: position 203,222 of record JAJJWX010003865.1, on the reverse strand, counting down.
AAGACCATGACTCGACTTACCGAAGCTTCTAAATAATTCCTAGTACATCCCCGTGAGATACACTAGTTATTCTACCTCCGGGCCCTTTCAACAGACTCCTAGAATTTCCTTTTGAGATACACTGGTCTTGTCGGCTCCATCATATAGACACATTTGATTCCTAGAACATCTCTGCAAGATACGCTGGTCAAAGACAAGTGAGCCAAAGTCTCGCAGAGACATTAATCGGGCGCACAAAGAGCCTTCACTCTCATCAGGACGAATCCAACCATATAGATATTCATACCCGTCAATAAAATCTTCATAGAGATTTGGATCCGTCTGCAAAATCTCAAAGAGATTCACATCTCTCCGCAAAATCACTCTCCAAACATCTCTTCTCAAAATCTCAAGGAGATTCACATCTCTCCACAAAATCTCAAAGAGATTCACATCTCTTTTCAAAATCCCGGAGAGGTTCACATCTCTGCAAAATCTAGGAGAGATTCAAATCTCTCGGAAAATCTCATACGGGGCTGAATATTCCCCATGATAGACATATGCCTTACCTAGGGATCAAGCCTATTTCTCAGCCTCTCAAACACACTCACAGATACTAAATTGAGCATGAACTATACATGTTTATCTAAAAACGTGGATAAGCTCTCTTGAGCTCCGCATGCTCAACAAAGGGACCCACAAGTAATAATATGGTTTCTACATGACATATGTGACCGACCATGGAGAGAAGGATATCAACCTCAGCTCCTCTCATACTATGCACATGATTTCTGAGGCATTCCATGCCTTTTCACGTGACTTATCCTAGTCATTCTTACAAATCATAGAATATCTATTGGCCAACACGGCTAAAGAGAATATTTATATCTCAACACATCATCAGAAAGGATGACTCAGCTTCACACAAATGGGGGGATATCAATTATGGTTTTGGTCTGACGGTCTACGACACGTGTGATAAATACCCAACCTATTTCTCACTGTAGAAGAGAGTAAAATCGGTGGAATAATGAGATAATCTTAATCTTGTTTATCTCTATCTATTCCTGAAAAGATGGGAGAATTTCTCCGCACGACATGACAAGCAATCCTTATCTTCACCGACCCGAGATTAGAGAATTCAGTTATAAATATGTTATTTGTTTCTCCAAGCTAACACATAATTGAAATAACGTGGGTCTAACAACCACACCCAATGTTTCGCTTAGCAATCTGTATGGACAACTCCAATATAATTCCAAGAGAATCAACTAGACAGTCAGACTCAATCAATGTAAATATATCCAAGAGTTGTATCTTTGTTTCATAATGTAATTAACAAATAAAACAGATACAAATCCGTGAGCCTGATTATTATGTGAAACAACTTGAACGGTACTAAAGACCAATGTTCATGTGTCAATCAATATAATCAACAACCAAAGGTTGGATTCTCTAATTGATTAAACTACGCACAACCTGTGATATTTCAATTATATAAAAAAAAAATACAGAAAAGAAATAACACAGACACCAGAAATTTTGTTAACGAGGAAACCGCAAATATAGAAAAACCCCGAGATGTAGTCCAGATTTTGACACCACATTGTATTAAGCCGCTACAGACACTAGCCTACTCCAAGTTAACTTCTGACTAGAATGTTGTTGAGCCCTAACAAATCTTGCACTGATCAAGGTACAGTTGCGCTCCTCATTGTCTACAATTTATACGGCCAAAATAACTATTAAAAGAATTGAATGGGATGAAAGAAAGGTAATAGAAAAATCACAATGGTTGGCACATAAATACAACTACACGGTGAGACACCATGAGTCATCGGAGGGGAAGGTGGATCGTATTTTTGTTGCGCATCCCGATATGATTCAATTGGCCCGGTGCTTTCACCAAGTTTTGTTCATGGATTGTACTTATAAGACGAGTAGGTACAACATGCCTTTGTTGAACATTGTAGGAAAAACCTCGAATAAGCAATCGTTCATGGTGGCATGGTGTTTTATGGATCGTGAGAAGGATGATAGATATATTTGGGTATTGGAAACTTTGAAGCTTCTCTTCCACGAAGACGAGACTCCCGGGGTTGTAGTGATCAACAATGAGCAAGCAATAATGAACGTTGTGAGGATAGTTTTTCCCAATGCACAAAATTTGCTTTGCAAGTGGCACATACAATGTAATCTTAGAAAGAATTGTAGGAGTCATATCCAAAAGCCAAAGGCAAAGAAAGGTACTAAACGTGAAAAGGAGGAAGATGAACGTCTTAGTAAACTAACTAAAGAGAGAGGAATAGAAGAAGAATGAAGACGAAGAATGGAAAGAAGGTGAGATCAAGTTTGGGTTATTCATGAAAGCGTGGGATAAGTTGGTTTGGTCGATGAGTGTGGCAAGATATAATATAAACTTGAAGGAGATCGAGGATGATTGGGGCACTAATTACCCCAAAGTAGAGGAATATTGCAAGAGACAATGGTTGACGCCACACAAATAGAGGTTCGTGTATGCTTTTACTTACGACTATAAACATTTCAAAATTGAGACCACAAGTATGGTAGAGCAAGCTCATGGGAGACTAAAAGGTCTACTTTTCACGAGTCAAAATGGGATTGTGAAGGTGCAACATACTATCCACGGGTACACTAATAATGATATCAACAAGATAAGTAAGCAATTCGAAGAAAGTAGGTTCCAGAAGTTGAAGGAGATTAAGGAGGATAGTTGTTTGCTTTTTGGAATACATTGTAATGTCTTGCATTGGGCAATACGTTTTATGATGAAATATCTCAAGTTGTATCAAAAGTGTGACAAACCGATCACTCCTTGTAAGTGTAGGATAATGAAGGCTATCGGACTTCCATGTCACCATATGCTTGGTAATAAAACTCCGATTTCGATTGAAGATATTAATCCTTATTGGAAGCAACTATCTTGTAAACTGGCTCCAAGAGAAGATCCCGGTGAAAAGTTTGGTGACATGGAACTTGGGAGAATAATCCTCGATAAGTACCCCATGTTGAATAGGTTGGACAAACAAACTATGAAGCATAAGTTGATGCTGATTGTTTACCCTTTTATGGAAGAACTTCAAGAATTTGGGAAACAAGATCCAACGGGTAGACCACCTATAAAGAAAATGGGGGAAGAAAGGAAACAAATTAAAGAGTATTTGAGTACAAAATGCGATCCATCCGGACATGTTATACCGAGGCAGAATACAAAGAAAAGCCGGCTAAAATAAAAGAGGTCGTCCGAGGAAAGAAACAACTACACCAACCGTTTCAAACTTGAATCCAAATAGCACTCCGCCTCTTGAGATTCAAGCAAGTTTGGAAGTTGTTGTAAAGAAAAGGGGTCGGCCGAGCAAAGAAACAACTACACCAACCATTTCAAACTTGATTCCAAATGACACTCCACCTTTTGAGAGTCAAGCAATTAAAGGTGATGTTGTGAAGAAAAAAGGTCGTCCGAGGAAGGTAGTAAAACCGGTATTGGAAGAGTATAGCGTACAACTCCCTCAAATTATTCTAGAGTTCGTTATTGGTACCGACGACGTCCCAAAGGATGGAAATTATGGGTTTCACGTTGCCTCCCAACAATTGGGACACCTAGGTAGAGCGGTTGAGGAGAATCTGACTCAATGTCAATATATAAAAAAGAAGATGTCCCCCCCCCCCCCCAACTAGAAGAAGACAAGGAATTTTATATCTCAATGATGCTAGAAGGTTCGATGGAGGAAAAAGAAGCGACTTTTAAGGAATTACTTACTAGTGCTAAAGGCCCGTAGGTAAATGCACCGATCAAATGGGAGAATTGGTTGGGAATTACGGAGTGTGTCCATCAATTCGCGGATACGTGGTCATGCGTAGTATATCCTTTTAGTAAAGGACTAAGTGTAGCATTTGCACCGAAACATGCGGTTTGTGTGGAGCAGCTCAAATATAGAATAAATGTTATGACTTTGGTGGATAATAATCATTTTATTGGTCTACAACTCAACAAGGAATGTCCATTACCTCCTCTTTGTAGGTTTAGTTTTTGGGAAAAGTTCATATTCAACAAGAGCAAGGAATGGATGAAACTTTATGAGGACAACATGCACGTTTTGAATGCTTTAGATGAGTCTAAGGAATGTCCCATAAATTTGACTAAAGGAGGTTCAATAGATTTGAATGAACTCTCTCCAATAGATTTTAGTGATGAGTGAATATGATTAGGAAATAAGGAATCTTTTTGGAGTACTTTTGTAATCGCATTCGTGTTTTGTGTAATGTACTTCGGAGTACTACAAATGAATGAAATGGATGTGGTTTTCTTGGTGTCAACTCTTTTGGTCGGCAGGTTTTGATTTCATCAGGTTGCTGACTGTACATGCAGGACAACAAAGGGAAAATGGTCTGGAATAGTCGGCTAGGTTATTGCACTCATACATTTCCGACTAATTTGTGGTCATCAGGGTTTATAAGGACAACCTTTCTGACCAAAACAGACAAAAAATGTTGTTATGAGGACAACCTTGCCGATTATACTTTCGTTGGTAAGGTTAATAATCTGCTAAGTGCCGACTGTTAAGCCGCCGACATGCTTTGAATTTTATATAGTGCCGACTAAATTCGAATAAAATGATTGTTAACAACTTAAAAACCTTTAAAACTTCATTAGAGCATACAAACCTTAAAAACTTAACCCTAACACATTTGGGACATAGATAGTATCTTTTTCCGGTACACAATTTTTTAGGAGAGGTAATTAACTTCATATTACCATCGCAACATGGATCTGTGCATGGTAGAAGGTTGATTTTAGAAACTTCATCTTCATACGGAGCTAGGTGCTCATCTATCCAATAAAAAGACCCACAACAGGTGCATTTTGAAGCATACGGATGATATACATCTCCTATTGAAGCTTTCATGAGAAATAAGAATCCCTTACAACCATCAATAGTGAATTTGCTTCCTTCAAAGGGACAATCATTTGAAAAATGACCACTTAGTGTACAAAGACTACAAATATTTGGTTGTATTGCACTTGAAACTTCCATTCTCTATGCAAGGTTGAAGATGAAATTGAGAATGCTTTTATAATAACAATACAATTAATGTCTTGATTTTGAAATTTCTAGTCGTTGAGCATTCAATGGGTTGTACTATGTACCTAAAAGGTAATATTTTTATACTACTAACATTTAAGTCGGCAAGGTCGAGATTTCAAACCATGTCGACTACCTATCCCTGACATCACTATAGCATATATTTGTAATGGTCGACAAGGTCGAGCTTACAAACCATGCCAACTTAGTAAAACTCTAATATTGTCTAAAACTGCATAAAAAAAAAAGTTCTAAAACAATTGAAACTGAAAATTAGCATAAGTTTAACAAGTCTAAAACCACAATCTAAGAGTTCAAAACATAATGTAAGAGTTCAAACCACAATCTAAGTTTCCAAACCAAGTGAAACATAATAACATAATCTAAGAGTTCATGGATCCTTCTCATTGTTGTTATCTTCCTCCACATCACTAGCTTTTTCACCAGCATCAGCTTTTAGTCTTCCCTTCACTGGACTTATGTAGTCACCAGCCTCATTGTAATAGAGGTTCACTCCAGAAAAGTCAAATGCCCTGAAAAAAGTTCTTGGATCTACCTCCTCTGATGATGTGCATTCTTCATAGTTGAGGTGATTGCTAGGATTATTCAAAAAACCTTAGAAATTCATCAGGATCTTTTTTATCATCAGAAATAACTTTCTTACAGGGAAACTCTCTTTAGTTTCATCTTTAGGATCTTCTAAAGAAGGATAAATCTTGTCAATAAATTCCAATAGCTCTACTGCATTGCTAACAAGACAAGGGATATCTTCTATTTTTCCCTCTGGGAACCTAAACAACACACAAATAAAAGATATGAAAATTATACACATTGAAACATGGTTCTAGTCACCTAGTCAGCAAGGTTGAGAATCTAAACATTGCCGACTAATACTTAGTCGGCATGGTTGTAATCATCTACCACGCCGCCTAACACACAGTCGGTAGGGTCATATTCAAGAAAGTTGCCGACTGTTAACTCAAGAAAATCAGGTTTCTGTGACATAAAGTCGGAACGTTACAATTTTAAGAATATGCGACTAGAGGAAAGTCGGTAGGGTTGGTTATTCATTACCATGCCGACCCTGGTTAATGTTTCACAATCGCCATGGTTGTTAAGAAAAGCTGACATGATATTCATGGTACGACCCTGCCGACTAATACTTACATCCTAAGGGCGGCATCCTATTTTTCAAAAAACCCTGTCGACTAAAGACCCTGAAAATCATCATTTTCGACTTATAATCTAATATAACAATCAAAACACACAAAACAATAATGGGTTTGAGTTTAGAAATCACTTACAGTCTTGTTTTCACCGGTGGAGGGTTCTTCTCAACATTCTTGGGGATTGCATTCTCGGGTTTACTCATTCCAACTTTTTCCTTACCTTTTTCCCCTGATTTGGATCTTTTGATGTTACTTGTTGAATCTCTATTGCTACTTGATCGTTTAGAATCAACCATTTTTTGTAGAAAATTAAAATTGAAAATTTTGGTTGATTTTAGGTTGATGGAATAAGATGAAGGAAGGAGAAGAGCATAGGGATTAGAGAAGATAGATTAGAAGAGGATTAAACGGTTTTTAGTTTTTAAGTTTAGGGTTTAGTTTTTAGGTTAATTAGTACAGGGATACTAAAGTAATTTTACCCAATTTTGGCCTCCCCTTAGTAATGTCCATTTAAATCTGGGTATACCCCAATCAATCCAGTTATAAAAGGCTTTATGATTAAATTGTCTCACTGTCCATCTTAACTCATGATTGACTTTGCCTGCTTCCATTTTATGTCCCGAGTCTCCTGACTCTCTCTCTCTCCCTCTCTGAAAACTTCAAAATGGTGTACTCAAGTCTGTTTAGTAGTGGTGGTGGCGCGTTTAAAAAAACCCTCATAGGGCACTGGTCCCTCCGCATGCTTTCTTGTTTACCTTCAAGCTCAACTGTTCGAGGAGCACCCAAATTTCTTGACTAGTATTTTATGATTTCATTGGTATTGAAAAAGCTGGGATAAAATCATACAACTATAAGAATAATAGTATGTTGGACAGAAGCTAATCTTCTGGCAAATTCCAGTTTGTGACCGGTATATCCTGTGACAGGGCCGGAGCTAGGAATTGAAGAGAGGGGTGCAAGAAAAGATACACAACAAAATAAAAGAACCGGGATTTTTTTTTTCTTTGCACACCAAAGAATCAAAGTGTTCATCTATCCCTTGTCATTGTTGTTAACTTGTCTTTAATGGTTGCTACCATTGTTATTGGTGCTAAGTTTCCCTTAATGGTTGCGACACTCGTCTCTCGTTGTGTGAGTACATGACTGAGAAGTGAGAACTAAGATTAGGAATTGAGTTTTGCACTCTTGCGCTTTCAACTCCACATTTCTAGGGGGTGCAAGATTCGGTTGGTGATTCATCTGGGCTTGTAAAATAGAGAAATTTAGGATTTGAGGGTGTGCAATTGCACACCTTTGCAACACACTGCCTCCGCCCCTGCCCTGTGACGATTGGATCTTGTACATAGTCATCGATATCATGCCAACAGAAGAAGCTGAACTAGATTTGCTCTTAGAATTTCCTTTGGTTTGGTGAGACATACCCCCATAGGCCTTTTCGAGATATATAAAGTATATACACCCAAGTCATCAATATGTTATTGCTCAAATTTATACCAAATATTAGTGATTTGATGGCCTAATGTCCAAAAATTAAGATTCATTGTTAACCATTAGACATTAGTACTCCAAGTCTCCAACCACAGCGCGTCTGGCCTAAACTCAAAAATGCATGTTGCATGTGTGTGCACATCTTTGATTGTTCGGACTAAAGTAGTACCTAATTCCATCATTTTGCACATTCAGTAATTCGAAATAAAAAACCACAAAGACAGAAACTTACATCTTCAAATAAATCTAACTAGAAAAGAAAATCTAGCAGCAAATGAACTCTTGGTCTTGGCCATGTAAAAACTCTCAGATTTTGTGTGGTGCAGAAATTATGTCAGATGGAATTGGTGGATCTTAGAGAGCCACCTGTACAGGCACTCAACTTGCAGAGCCAAATGGGATTCTGATAACCTTGTCAACCAATGAGAAGAAAGATAGAGATACTCCCTGAAGATAACTTACTTGTATTTTTGATCTCTCGTATCTTATCTTCACTACTGCTGCCCAAGTATAAAACCCAACGCCAGCACCTTCATCAGTCACACAACCAAATTAACCATCTCATACTTCTTTCTACTGCAACTCAAAACATTTCCCAATGGCTGCTTCAACTATGGCTCTCTCTTCTCCCTCTCTTGCTGGGAAAGCAGTGAAGCTTTCACCAGATGTCATTGGTGAAGCAAGGATCACTATGCTCTTCCAAAAGAAGACAGCACCAAAGACAGCAAAGCCAACCAAATCTGTATCCTCCGGCAGCCCATGGTACGGTGCCGACCGTGTTAAGTACTTGGGACCCTTCTCCGGTGAGTCTCCATCTTACCTCACTGGTGAATTCCCAGGTGATTATGGTTGGGATACCGCTGGGCTTTCTGCTGACCCCGAAACCTTCTCCAAAAACCGCGAGCTAGAAGTCATTCACTGCAGATGGGCAATGCTTGGAGCTCTTGGTTGTGTCTTCCCTGAATTGCTTTCCCGTAACGGTGTTAAATTCGGCGAAGCTGTATGGTTCAAAGCCGGTTCACAGATATTCAGCGAGGGTGGATTGGACTACTTGGGTAACTCAAGTTTGGTTCATGCTCAGAGTATTCTAGCTATCTGGGCAACACAAGTTATCTTGATGGGTGCAGTTGAAGGCTACCGTGTTGCTGGTGGTCCTCTAGGAGAGGTTGTCGACCCACTTTACCCAGGTGGTAGTTTTGACCCTCTTGGTCTTGCTGACGATCCAGAGGCTTTTGCTGAATTGAAGGTGAAAGAGATCAAGAATGGGAGATTGGCAATGTTCTCGATGTTTGGGTTCTTTGTTCAAGCTATTGTGACAGGGAAGGGACCTTTGGAAAATTTGGCTGATCACCTAGCTGATCCCGTTAGCAACAATGCTTGGAATTACGCCACTAACTTCGCACCCGGCAAGTGAAGAAATTTTGTTTGAGATTTTCGACATAGATTATTGAAAACTGATGGAGAGATGTGAGTTATTTAGTGAGTTCGTGATTGTTTGTAAATTTTTTAAAAGCCAATGAAGACTTTGTTTGTGCCAATTGTGAATCTTCTGTGGTCCGTCTCGTCACTAGTAGTTTTTTGGTTCTTCTTCTGGCTTAGACCCATTTATTCTAGTGCCTGCTAACAAGAATTTGGTGCACAATTTAGTGCAACTAAGCATCCTATAAGTGTTCAGGCACTCAGGCAGGCACAATTTTCTCATAAATTTCAAGTACCATTTGCCTAGAATCCAGCTGAACTAGTCTAGTTTTATGTTTTTGCTGAACAAGTTCTACGTTTCTGGTCTTGCTAAATTACCAAATTTACATATAACTAAATTTACATAAAACTGCAGATGCTCTTGCTAAAGCAGCTAGAAAACTTGACTTATGTGGGGAATGGTGGTATCAACCACCTCACTTGTTAATTCCCTTCATAAACTCTGATGTAACAAGTTTGCCTGTGTAATTTAAGTTCCTTCTTTGTTAAAAGAAAATTTGAGATGGGAGGAAATCATCTCTGACATCAACACCGCTGCTGGGGTACAAAAAAAAAAAAAAAAAAATCTCCTGGGATTGGTTGTATAACACGCTTAATCAGAAGTACTCTTGTAATCATTCTTTTTTTACTTTCCACCAGCAGGCAAAGAATCACAAAAAGGGGAAAAAAAAAAGTACTGTCATATCCCTTATACAAACAGGTGTATTCAAGATGCTTCTTTAGCTACGAAAAGAAGCCTACTCCAAAACACAGACATACACACACAATGCTTGACAATAGTTAGCACCTGTTAGTTTCTAGGCTTGTAATAGCCATAAACAGAATAGAAGGTCTGAGCGACGGTGAGTACCATTAGGAAAAGAGCCGCAACAACGGAAAGAATGGCCCACGGGCTCCTAAAGTAGGTATGAATGAGGTTAGCACGCCATTCATTCCACTTCTTCTTGCAGTAGTCATTCACCTTCTTATGCACCTTGTCTAGACTACTATCAGGATCAAGCGTCACATCCTTGGACAGCTCGTTGAACAGTTTTGCAACTGCCTTGTCACTCCCAACTGCATTTTGTATTATCCCACTGGAGTGTAGGAGACTAACATCCTTGGCTGAATCAATAATGTTGTCCATGAAGAAGATGTAAGCGGTAACCTCATTTCCTGCTCCTACATGGAACCTCTCGTAAGCCATCAGGTTAAGAAAAGTAGATTCAGTAGTGTCATCCACCACAATCAACGGGAGTCGGAGAACTCCACCGCGAAATGAGATGTCCTTCAGACTCATGGTCTTACTAGTCTTGAATCGTATTCCAGCCTCGTAAAGCTCCATTGCTGAACGGATGATATCACCACTACTTTCACTGTAATCACCTGTACTCTTAAGACGTGTTTGATGATGTTTCTTTCGTGGCTCTTGAAGCAGGTTCTTCCTGTACACGTCAAGTACATGTAGACATTTTCCCAAGCTGTGGATGGGTGTGGTTGGGGAACAGAACTTGGATATGATCCTGTTTAGGAACTCCTCGTTCTGTTTGTCAGCCAATAATTGAAATCTATTAGAAATGAATAGCAGAAAATAAGAGGCATATGTGTTGTAAGGACAATATTACTTACCTTTGGTTTGCCACCAGTAGTAGTACCTCCTGCTCCACCAGTTTCAACAGCAAGTAAAGTGTCCAAAAGAAGCATTGGGAGTTGGTTTTGGAGCATGAGCATATCCCTCCTTATGTACGGCATTATGTAAAGCTTACCATGGTAACTAAAGATTGGGTCATTGAAAGCATAATCGTCAGTGGTTCCCGTGGCAGTTCGTAAAACTTCAAGCATAAAGCAGCCATCCAGCATCATGAGCTGCAAGAATTGGTCGTTGTAGTTGCCGTACGGATCGTGGTCATCATTTGCTTCATCATTATCATTACGTTGTCGGAGCCACTTGAGGTCAAGCCAATCATAAGAGTCAATGAGATGCTTACCAACTCGATGAAGGGCGTCCATGTAAGACTCGATGGGTTTGTTAGATCTCTTGAGGAAATGGAGTAGTGCTCTGTGCTTGTGTTCCTCCATCTGAACCAAGTGATCTTCTCCATGGTGATAGGGACCGAAAGATACCGCTTGAGGCTTGTAAGCTTTCTTGTTCAGATCTTTGACGCATGCCGGTATCTGGTAGATGCATTTCTTCTTCCAGTGATCCACTTCATTCGATGTATCCATCTTTTCTAGTTTTTCTTTCACATCGATTACCCATTTACTATTGCTTCTGCTGCTACTGCTTGCATGATGAAGTTGCTCAACTTCATGACCACTAATTTCAGACAGTGATATTGAGGAGGACATGTTCGAATGATAAGAATAGTACTGATGTCAATAATGATTTGATTAAGGATAGGTAGCTCTAATAAATACCAGTGAAAGGATTGAACTATTCTTACATAATTCGATACTAGTAGTGCCATCTTCAACAAAGACAGGCCAGTAGTTCATTAATCTAACAATGAGTGGGGAAAAGGAGACAAAAGACTGGGTATGAATTCCTTTTGCAGGCACTTCTTTAATATAGTAACATGTCTAATTGAGTGAGGCTTAAATCATTCCAAATGCTTTTTCTTTTCCTTTTAAAATGGAATCCTTTAAAATGTGAATATGAAACTATGAAAATTGATATTATTCCTTTCCCTTCCAAAGAGGTTTTAGAAAAAGAAAAAAACAAGATTAAAGTAATGCAACAAATCCTATATGTATAGACAGTAAAAAGAGAGCTTTTAAAAGCTAGTAATTATGCAAGAAGAAGTTTAGGCCCTGATACTTGGATTCTAAAAATAAGCAGGAAACTAGGAATGAATGGAAATGAGAGATTTTAGATTTCAGTTCATGACGCATATCTACTGTTGAACTAGTAGGAGTATCCATTATCTGAACTCAAATTGAAGAAAGAAACTACGAACAAATACAGAAATTTAAATTAAATCAATTCAAATTTTATGAACTTGTGAAGAATTACCTCGCTTTTCAATCAATCTTCTCTTGAGCTATAAGCTCCACTTTTAGGTCTATTGAAGAATTCGACAGCTGGTTTTGCATTCCTCCAACTTGAAGTGCACTCTAATCGTACATTAGTAAACACTCACATCGAATCTTCTTCTTCTTCACCATCATCATCATCGAGTCATCATATCCAACTACAGATGAAGCTGAATGTGATGATGATGACGAAGAATGAGAAGATTTTGAACGAACTTGTTGTATTGAACGAGCTGATTGAGCTTCCATCTTTGCAGAAGAGATTACTTAGTGCAGTAAATGATTTGGAAGCTTAATCAGGATTTTCAGGAATATATGGGAAGCTGGTTTTGCATTCAGAAGGGGATGTTTTCAATCTTTGCTCGTTTTGGTCATTCAGGAGACTAATGGGGAAGTAGTACAAAATGTAACACATTACTACCCTCACTCACTGCCCCGTTGTCAAACAACTGCTGACAGTGTCAGAGGGTATTTCCGTCTGATTAGGAACCACTGTGCCGTTGTTGTTTTTGGTGTACCGAATGATGCATTTGATTGATAATGCACTTGCAAAAATGGAAGTGATGAGCATGAATTTCTTCATTATACAGTGCTGTTGTCTATGAGATGATATTGAGTAAAAAAAAAATCTTTTTTATTGGGTCAATCTGATGCATACTTATTGAAGGAATTCTATTTCATCATTGTATCATGCATCTAACCAGTTGTTCTATGCAGCCAATGAACCATCTCGGTGGATTACAATCCTCTGGGCTCTGGCGCCCATTCCGAAACTACTTGATTTATATATATATATATATATATATATTTTTAAGCATAAATTTTGATGTGTACATAACTACATACGAAACAACTGACCCATAAATTTATAATCTTATATTCACTGCCCTCACCCAAAAATACAATATAAAATGAAAATTCAAGCCGACAATGACTGCCCCGGACCAAACTAGTGGAAGAGAAATCAAGGAAAGTATGAAATCTGCTGACTTAGGCATTATGTTGAAAATTGCCAAATAGTCGCCCATATTAATAAGCAAGTCCATAACCCTGCGAAAAGAAGAAAATTGTCATTTGTCAGACATTTCTATATAAGATTTCAGCGATAGTAGCAGACAGCTAACTGAAGAGATAACTGTGAAAGTACCTGCTTTAGAATCCAGTGATGGCAACAAGTGTCTGCCTCCGGAGCTAATGTTACTACCTGCACCATACAAAAGTAAAAGCAATGGTGAGCACCAAATTGTTACGGCCTATCAGTCCTCATTACTGTCCTAGTATCCGAATTGTCAAGTTAGGAATGTCTGGAGGCACAAACCAGTTAACACAGTGCGAATGATATTGAACTTATGTCAAAACAGTAACCATTGAAAGAATTGCTGACCTTTATCACAGTTGGAAGTAGAATTCCAACTACCACAGTAGCACAAATCTCTAACAGCATCAGCATCATAACCACAAGTACCACCAGTAGCTTCACACGATCTACAAAATGAAAAATCACCTGGAACAGAATAAATCACGCGTATCCCGTACGACCATGAATTAGGAGTACTAGAAACATGTATAGGGGCAAGACTATAAGCGCTGCTGTACCCTTGACATCTGAGTCTAGTAAGATTTATAGATCGAATTGATTCAAATGAAACCGAGCAACAATCTGGTGGACTCAAACCATAAATTGTATTTCTCTCGCTTTTATAAGAACCAGATGAAGTCCACCCGGGACATGCTTGATATGCTTCGCAACCCATACTCGATACATTTCGACATGGTAAATGTTTCTCGGGAAATCCTTGGAAAAGTGGAGATTGCGCATGACATCCTAGTAACATGAAAATATTATCTGGTGCTGGATTTAAGTAAGGAATTCGCCATGATTCTACTTCAAAACCGTTTCCTTTTCCATCTCGTAAAATTCTATTGCAAGTTGACATGGCTGGATCGCTGAGTGTAAGTGTCTGGAATGCGTAGTCAATCTCCAAAACACGGTAAGAACCCGATGTAATGTGAAACATGAGGACATCATTTACACAGAAGAGGAGGTCGCGGTAGCCAAAGTGGCCACAACCTGACCGGGTAGCAAATGGATAGTCAACTGTTAGGTTTCCACAGAATGATCTACAAGTGTTGTTCCTGTGAGCAAAATTAGCTGAAACTGTTCTTGTTAGTAAGATTGAGAGTAAAATAAAACTAAGAGTAGACATTGGCTGGGACATAAGAGTGAAGTGAGGTTGAGTTTGCTGCTTAGCTACAAAGAGATAAAAGTGACGGGAAGCAATTGGATGGAGCTTTTTGATGCCAAATATTATTCTTTGCTTCAATACTAGGCAACAACACCAAACAGTTTAGAGTAAAGTAACACGCTTCAAACTGGCAGCATCAAAATCATTGACCAACGGTGCATTTTTAACTTAAAAATTTCAACGCCCTTTTCATTGCTGTTGTCTATGAGATGGCGTTGAGTAATTGTTCTCCCTCACACACAGATTTGATTTTATCTATTGAATACCCGGAGTTCTATTCCATAGTTGTATCATACATCTGATCAGTTGTTCAATGCAACCGATGAACTATCTCGGTGGATTACAATCCTTCCAAGCCCGCTCTGAAACTACTTGCTTTCTCACTAACATTTCTTTACAGCCAAGTGAGCCAACAGAAGCAAACTTGACAACTTTTGACAATCTAAGTTAAGGAGTGAAATAGGCTTCCGGTTTATGAAGTGTAAAGAATTTTACACACTAAATATATACTATTACAAAATACTCATACTCTCGTGAAGATGCTTAAACTTCAACTGAGCCAGCTACAAGAAAGTTTGAGATGTAACGACGGAAAACAAAACAGACTCATGGGAAGGTAAATGTATTGAAAACGCATTAGTGTCGGTCATATTTTGGTTTACTTTGAATTCCTGTAAATTTTCTAACATTACTATGCAACAAAAAATAAGAAGATCATAAGGAATACAATCAATACAAAGAATATCTTGATCATCAGCCATCTGTTGGAAGAGATTCCATTAAGATACTTCAGTAGTGCTCCCTGGGCTCCTTCCACATTCGCAAGTGTGTCATCCATGTTCTCATCGATCCTGACAAATCAGAAATTCATAGTTAAGTTTATGTAAAGAGATCAGGATAATAGATATTGAAACATAAAACTCAAAGAAAAAAAGTTCACTGTTAAGTCCTACTGGAGAAAGATTTAAGGACACCCAGACACAGATCTCAAAGAACGTAATGCAATGTGTTGTTAGCAGATTCAACGGCGAGTACCAGTAAGAAAAACATAACCATACAGGGTTCTTAACGAACATATCATATGTACAATTCTAATATGATAATGTCATGCTAGCGAGGAATTTTGATACCAAATATGATAATGCCATATATTTTTACACTTCAATAGTTGATTTCTGCTCCATCTTATAAACCATTTTATAGTTGAAACATTCTGGAGTTCTAGTATTTAAATTGCATGCTTGAATGTTTTAGCTCCCAATCAATCAATCTATAACAAAACAAAACGTTTTCTGCTAACCAAGATGGCGTATTCGTTTATAAACGAATGTACCCCAACCATATGTTCTAATCTCATTTCAAATCTTTCAAATCCAAAGGTTCTGAAGTGGTTTTTCAAAACTACAAAACTTTTCGTTGAGACACAAGAACACGACAACTGGCTGCTTGTAACATCACCACTTTTGTGTTCCATGCGTTTACTACATCATCTAACAAGCAATGCTACAATGTTACTGTCAAAAATGCACAGATCAACATACTCAAGAGCTTCAACATTCTAAAAACTGTGTCTTAGCATTTAGAATATGAAAGTGCCAAGTACTGAGGATAAATTGCACAGCTGAACGTAACAGACAATAGAGACATTTTGAGCCAGAAGCAAACCTGATGGCCAACTCCCCTTGTTGAGATACCATTGTCGCCAGTTGTTGAAAGATGTTACCCAACTCGTGGATGGTAGATTCAACATTTTGAAGCGCTTCAGCTCTGCTATTCATGTAGCTGTCTTGTAATGGAACCATTTGTTGCTGCTGTTGTTGATGTTGCTGCAGCAATGGATGATTTTCTTTCGAGGGTTCTCCATCATTATGCTTCCTGTATGGATGTCCATAAAATAAAAATAAGAAAAGAAAAAAAGGGTACAGAACATGCTTTGCAACACGAATGCACTACTAACAGTTCATCAGCGAAAAACTTTGCAGGAAGCGGGACAATCACATGAAACATCCAAACTTCTTGGATATTGGATAGTTACTTAGTAAATGATTTTCAGATCAGAGAATTAGACTTCTTCATATTGGCCAATACACGTATCATGGATAACAAAACTCAAAAGTAATATATTCATACCTAGGAAATAACTGGGATGACGAAGTTTGTCCATTGGCCCATGGAGCAGGAGGTGCAGCAGAAGAACTAGCACCTCCCCTCCCAGCTAATGGACGCTGTCGTACAAAAGGATTGGTAGATTCCTTTGAAGCAGTGGAGGAAAATAGCTGCCTTCTGCTTTCATGAACTTTCAAGTTCTGAGTAACAAAAGGTAAAACCAATCTCAGAAACAGAATCATATGTATGAACTACTGGGATCATATACATGACAGCAGATAAACAAGAAATACAGCAATAATAGACCTACCTCTGTCCGCATAGTAAGGACTTCTTTAAATTCTTTTGTGGCACTCATCAAGCGATTCTTCAGATTATCTACAACTGTGGTTGAGTGACTGGTGGTATCCTTGGAGATGTTCCCACTATCATTCTGGGTGTTACATACAAGCTGAAGGTCTACCACTGCTGAGTTCAACGCAGTGATGTCCTGCTTTATAACTGCTGTTAACTCTTGGATCTCCACAGTTGGATCATCAAAGACTGATGTTCTCTTTGCCACTGCAATGTAAATTGGAAACCATGGTCAGGATTTTGTAGCTTAGTGGAAGCCAAATTTTTGACTAATAACAGATGAACAGGAGCATATTGATTGAAAAATAAAAAGGAATGGGTGGAAGCAAAGCGAGCCCTTGCTCTAAGTTATAGGCTTATAGCTACAAACAAATCAACAACTTAAACTTAAGGAGTGTGATTATTCTTTGAATCCACAAAATATTTAATTTATGTGTTTTTGACAAGCATAGTGCTAGAGGAAAAGAACAGTTTTCAGTTATATATATGCATTGCAAACAAGAATATCATATTGAGGCAGACATCATCCATTGCAGTAGTTTATACATCAGAATTGACTCGTTAGAGAAACTTTGAAATTTTATCGTATTTGCCGATTTTCTTTAAGCGGAAAGAAAAACTTAATCCATTAAAATAACACGTCAAACAGCGGGAATATGTCTAATTGCATCAATATTGAATCATTTTGTTTAAACATCAATTCCTATATATCCACACAGAAAAGCCTACTTTCAACATAAAATAAGTTAAGCAACCAAAATCTTGGCAAAAGCATTAGGCACATAAACTGGTGGATCAACAAGTAGGACTATAAAACAAAGCGGAAAACAATACTGCTATAAAATCTAGTGATGTACAGCAGGTTAAATTTCTGCCACACAAGAATTAAAAAAGCATAAGCGTCAAAGCTAATTAGCATACCCAAACGAATAGCGCATGCAACCTCCCATCTCACTAAACGAATATACCAACAAACCAGCAACACCTCGGACTACAGTAGGGTAACATATAATAGGATGGACAAATTATCTGCTAAGGAGCAATGTAATTTGCTGTTTTTCCTCATCGATCCTAATAATCAGATCCCTATACAAACAGCATAACATTTAGCAACAACGTGTGCAGGAAGCTCAATCCTTAACCAGCCCCTACAAATATTCCCCTACTTCTACTTACTCCCAACGTGTATTTACGAACATCCACAGTGTTATCTAGTATTAGTGCTTCAGGTACTTCCAGTCACCCAGTCTGTGTGGTTTGTTCCTCCGTTAGCGAATTCGAAATTTCTCTTACTCTTTCTAAGAATAGCAATGCTTCTCATGTGTCTTACAAAAACTAATGAAAAATCTATCCAACTATAATCAGTACAAGACCCATTATTATCATGTTAATGTTAATGAATCTTTCACCATTATAAAAAAAAGTTAGACACCCACATTTTTCAATGTAATATTGATAAAATTAAACACTTATACTTACATTTAGCGAGTTTTGCAAGCTTTTGTGAAGTCTGATGAATTCCATAACCAATTTTAGAAGCTCTTTTATTAAACTCAGATTGCATAGAAATTCCAGATCGAGGACCTTCAGGTTTTGAATTACTACTACTTGGAACATTATTTTGTCCTCCTGGCGGATAACTCTTCTTTAATCTCTCTGTTACTGTCAAAAACTCTTGTGTTCGATCCCTATATGACGACTGCGCACTTTTTACAGGCATTTTAACCTAAATTTAACCAAACTTATGTATCTCTATCTGAAATTCCCGAATTCCTCCAAATTTTACCGGATCAAGATGAATTTAGCATCACATGAACAGATCCAAAACCCTAATCCAATAATTACTCCGGATTCGGCTATAGCGTACCAAAACTTGATGAGATGTGAAGATAAAGCCCCAGATCTGGATATTTAGACGGGGATAACCGAGATATTGAGAATGATAAAATCCGAAATTTGTATTATTAATGGATACCTTTGAGTTACAGCTGGAAATTGAGAAAAAAAGGGAAAACTCAAGGATGAAGAAATTGGCTCCGCTTTTTTTCTAATTTCTCAAACTCAAAAAATTTATTTCAAGGTAATGGCGTGTAAAATCCTATTGCGACTTAAACTACAATAGCAGATTTCACCGTTAGATTTATCAAACTTTTGAACGTTAATTAACCATTTGTGGTAAGGATACTTATAGACGGACAACCTAAAGTTTGTCAAGCCAGGTGAACAGGCAAACACGTTTTGCCACTATGGACCCATGATAAAAAGTGAAAAGGGAAAAAACGCTTCAGTCCAGACACCGGTCAAATAAAATAATTTAGTTAAGACCTAGTTGATTAGGTACAAATTAGTCCAAAATATGAAAAAGTACACTAATAACCTTATTATTTACTATTCAGTCCAAATATTTGTAGTTTAGTCCAGGATGAAGTCAGCAATTTTAAATAAATAAACAGTTTATTTTTCGAACCGTTTGTCCAAAATTCGTAAATTTTATATACCCGGAAAGCTCTTTCCGAGAGCTACAAAAAGAGTACCCATATGGATATATAATTTTTATTTTTTACAAATCTTAGTTTACACCGGTGTACAAACATGTACACATTTACAAAATCCAGAAAATCCAAAGACAAGCCAAGGTGCACCTCATTAATATCCTGAACTTGTCCATTGTTCTTCTCCACCTTAAGCTCCCTCAAAAATTACCTAAACACAAAGCAAGATGCTACTAAAAATCATCTCATGAGATTGAAACAACAACTTAGGCTTTAGCAAGAATTAGTTTTTTTATATTTTTGAAAGAGCATTTGTATAATTATGCACACACCTACGGAAATCTAACATCACTACCCACAAAAAAAACCATATATTATTGAGAGAGAACAATGGTGTATAATCATGTACACACCTACAAAAATCCAACACTTGTACCCATTAGTGGTTTCCCTAATTTTTGGGTTGTATATATAAAATATAGTTATGCAAGTGTATTAATAATGTACACCTAAAAATAATCAACATGTGGACAACTATATATACCTAAATAACATAACATGTATTTACAACTATGTACACACTAGTGCATTCCCTAATTTCTTAAACTTCAAAAGGAATAACATGTGGACAACTATGTATAATGAATAATCAACATGTGTACAATTATATCAGCTGTCTAATTTTTGGAACTCACGAGCCTACAGTAAAAGAAGATGAACACCCTAGATATTTACGATCAAATTGTGTTCGAAATGGGTTCAAACTTCAAGGTGAACCAAAAATAGAGACAGATGAACCATTTATAGGCATCACTGACAAGAAACAAATAGTTGTAATTTAAGTTCTTACTTCGCGAACATCCTATGCATGGCGGGTATACGATAGGGAGAGAAAGTCATTTTCGTTTTGAACACCCGGGTGCTTATAACCTAATAGAAGGAAAGACTTAACATAAGTAAAGGAGTACAAAAACATATAAGAACATGAAATCTTTTGTGAATCAACATGTGTACAAGTATGTATGCATTACAATTCAACATGTGTACAACTATGCGCACGGTAACACTTTAAAAATAAAATGTGCACAAACTAGTAACACAAGCATAAGCTTACAGAGTCATTTTCTACACGTGCACTAGTTTGTACACCTACGCGTGAACTAGTTTGTACACCTGGGAATCTATGCATCATAAGCTCATCAAGTCTATCTTTTTCTATTTTTGAAAATTACATTTGTTTCTCCAACAGAAACTCTTAACTACACATAAAAATTTAATAACAAAAGGCCACTCTGGTGAAAACTTAATCAACCCATTACGGTTTCAATAAAAAACCTGAAGCAAAAAGGCTACAACTAAGAATGTTACAGAATTTTTAGCTGTTTCAAAAACTGGTGTGCTAAAAAGTACACTGCGTATAACTGGTGTAGTAAAAAGTACACTGCTTACAACTGGTGCACAATAATTCAAAAACAAAGTGTGCACAAACTAATAAAGCAGATGTTTAAAGTATTTCTAGATAATGAAGAGCCATATAAGAATTTGGACTAGTGGTCTATCTAATATTTGATAAGTCTCTACTCTTACAAGTTTTAGGCTTAGTAAAATATTAGGACCATCCATTCAAGCTTGACTCAAAAATGAAATTTGTGATGGATCTCACTACAAAATTCAAGTGCCTGAAAACCTATTTGCAACTATTTACTAATTTGTATAGAAACCAAGTCATAACAATCTTGAAATCCATTTTTTATGTTCTTTTTCCATTCAAGCCTTTTCAAATAATCATGCCCTATGAATTAATTTTCAAACATCAATTCCTACAAATATTTAGTTATACGCAGTCATGTGGAGCTTACCCATAGAGTTTTAATGCAGAAACAATATCTAAATATTCCACAAGCAAAATAAAATCACAACCAATATAAAATCGGGACAAGGATTAGATGATAGAAAACAAAAATTGAATCACCTTCTTTAGCTTCAACCACTGCGCGATACATTTTGAATGATATAGATGTTGGCACGGCAAAGTGGTCAGCATTCTCGATTTTGTATTCCATACAACAGATCACACATCTGCAAAATTTTAAAATTAAACCGAAATAAGAAACACATGACTTTCTTGACTCAGTGTGAGTGATGGAGAAGGAAAATCAGTAAGTTACACTTAAATGCTATAAGCAGATTGGATTTATGTACTCGTCATATTCTTTCTTGAAGAAGAGTCCTACTTTATGTGAATCACGAGGAGAATCCGTTGGAACTGAAAGCACAATGGTGTACCACTATGTGGACATTAAACAATCTAAAGGTGTACAACTTTGTACACATTAACGAACAACAGGTGTACAACTATGTACCCATTAAAAATCCACATTTGTACAATTACGTACACATTAAGAGTCAATAATAAATTAATTAAAATGATAATGATCAACTCTCATAGCCAAACTGTTCATTTAAATGAGGGAAATCTAGCCCAGCTAAGGGTGGAGAACCAAAAATATCTTAAATTAAATAACGTATCATGCGAAAATAGAAATGAATCTTAAAGTAGAAAAAATAAATACTTCGCATTAAAGAAATGGACAACTAATACAAATGACTAGTTTTAAAAAAAATGATTGGTACTACATAGACCACATTAGTCTTGACCAAGTTAACATTAACGTACAATTTCAACTACGTTAAGTTCTCGCCCAACATTTAACGTGGGACAACAGATCCTATCATTTAATTGGAAGAGACTTAAGTGAAAGCCTACCATTTCAGTGTCTAAGTTTCCACAATTATCATAAAGGAGTCTTCCTGACCAATGTTACAATTGGGTCAACAAGATCCAAACTAGATGACATTGTCAGGAAAGGTGTCTAATTTTCATTGTTTTTAGATGTGATAAAGGAAGATTTATGATCCCTGAGAATTTACGACTACTATATTTCTTTTCTATGAAATGGGAGCCTAGTACTAGAGTTATCCCCTTACAATATTGTACACTATTATGCTAGAATTCATAAATCTAATGTAGAAGTCAGGCAAGATAGGAGTAAGAAACAACTCACATCATACGTTTCCATATTGATGTATGGCTTGTATGCAGCAATTGTGAGTGTTCGTAGCCAACCACTTAGTTGTTGTTTTTCAAAAGTACGTACTACTACCAGAAGCTGGTTCGAAAATGAATCCACATTGGTTAAAATTATGTTAGAACAATCAACAAAAATATAAACCAGAAAAAGAAAAATGCAATCTACTCCAGCGACTAAAATCTAATGCAACTACCTAATCTTGATTCTTATATTGAAAGGACCGTTCAAACCCATGAATATGGAGCATTAAAAACAAGATCAACCAACCATATCTAAAAGTTATAGTGACATAAACATGACATGGCTTTGAAGCTCCAAAAACGACATCTAAATTGTCGAATATGATAATTGCATATAAAGTCAATGAGAAATCAACTTCTAATTACTTAAAAATTGCTTAATGGCTAACACTAAGCTACATATCTCAGATAATAGTTGCATCTAACCCCTAATTCAGTTTGAATTCATAATAAATTGCACCATTAACCTAAAAACACTTCTCAAATTCAACATGGCAGAAATAAAAAAAAATAAAATAAAGATACGTAATACCACCAGCATCACGAGAAGAATGGTAACCACCATAAAATTTCCTTTGTTTCAGATGGTGGAAATTTCTGAACAATCGACTCTAAAAAAGAGAGAATATTATCTAATTTCATAAAATCACAATTGAACCTAAATCAAAAAAGTATGAGAATCAGAATTACCACCACCTTGCAAGTAATATGTTGAAGATTTCATTTTAAATACAAATCAAAAGATTGAAAATCGACCAAATCTACCAAAAATTAAAAATAGTAAGAAAAGGAAGAAGAAATCATAGAAATAAACATAATCAAAGATCAAAAACCCTAACTGAAACGAGAAATCATGATGAACAAAAACCCAAATCGCCTTCATCTCTCACCAAAATTTCCAGATGTAAAAACTCTTTTTTCTTTTCATTTACATACGAACACATACATTGGGTATTTACGGTAATATGGAAAAATATTATTCTCCGGATCGGGAGAAGTTTGGATTAACTTGTCAAAGTTTTTGATGAAACTGTCTATGCGGGGAAATTTTGGACTAACCAGTACCATGCCTCGAATGACAGGATTAAAACGTCCAAAGCCCAATAAATTTGGTCTAAACGTCAATTTCTACAAGTGAAAAATGATTGATCACATCTGCCAAGCGGCAGAGGGTGTGCCTAGCGGCTTTGCCTATTGTCAAGCCAGGTGAACATGCAAACATGTTTTGCCACTATAGACCCATGGTAAAAAGTGAAAAATGATTGATCACATCTGCCAAGCGGCAGAGGGTGTGCCTAGCGGCTTTGCCTCTTAGTGACAGTTATACTAACACCAGTGAAGTTGGACAATTTTTATGGCGCCATCGGCTATATTTTGTAACCATTATATATCTTATTTTGGCATTCTCTATTCTTACGACATTTCCCTTATGCAAAAGAATTTATTCAATTTATTATATGTATCTAAAATTTATTTTTCCTTTTATTTTATTTTATTTTCGCTCTAATTTTTGTTCAATAAATTATATAATCTTCATTCTTATGGCAAGGAGACGGGAATAGATATAAGTCGGTTGAATGAGGAGCAGCAAAAGTGTCGAAAGATGATTTGGCAATTGGATGAAGACTCGAATAAGGATGGAAGAGATAGACCATGTTGCATTTTGCTTCATTATGTTCTTATTTTTTATTGTTAAGGGAAATCTCAAGGATGGACAAATGACCGATGTATCTCGTTGTTGTATTATTGAAGCGTGATACACCCTTTGCCGCTTGGCCACACCAACGCAGTTGAGCATCAATGCTTAAGCCACAAGGCAGTGACATGGACGCTCAACAACCAAATTTAAAGCTCTTTCTAATATCCACTTATACTCTCATTTTAACTTAATCTCTAATCACACACAAATTTCAAGTTGTATACATATGGATATATATCAATCAAAGAGAAACTGACAAGTCAAAATACAATCATGATCGGTTCTAGGATCGGTCCTGACTTAGGGGTCGGTCTAAAATCCTTTTTTTTTTGAAGCATTATATATTAGATAGTTAAAACTGGAGTACACATGGAAAAGTTCTTCCTCTTGTATCATTTAGTACAAATTGTTTCGAAAAAACCTTATTATGAATTCGAAACTCCATTATAGTTCAACTTTTTTTAATACATGTCAAAAAAATAACTTTCTAACGCGATATTCAAAGCATGATTCGAGTCGAAGACTCATCACTAATCAATATTAGTGTTAACTAAAAATCACGAAAGTATAGAAAACCATACCACGTCTCTTAATGCAATAAATTTTAGAAACAACTAATGTACATCATCTTATTGAACTTTAATTATATATAACGAACAAGTCATCTCCATGGAAAAAAACTTCACATGTTATATTTTCAATGAAAACAACTGTAAACTTGATAGAAACGAAATAAGTCATAGGCAATAGTTATTGACCTCAATATGAAGGATGATGTCTTCGTTTGATCTCAGTACGTCTTCAGTTCTTCAATGAGTAACTGTAGCATGTCTCAATATTCTTATTCTTAAGCCTAACCTAAAGAAGTTTACTTTAGTAAGCAATTCAAGCGGTTAGTTTTAGAAATGAACTTGACATACCAAGGCTTAATGGGTTCACTGAGTAGTGCTTTAACAAAGGCACTTAAATAAAGTCTTTTTTCTCAAGAAAATTAATGCCAACTGACGCAATGATACACAACATGCTAAAGAAACAAATGAAAGATAAACAACAAAATCATCAATTTTCTAACAACCATGATAAAGATGGTGACATCCAACTTATTGATTAGTAAATCATCAATGATACACAACATGCTAAAGAAACAAATGAAAGATAAACAACAAAATCATCAATTTGCTAACAACCATGATAAAGATGGTGAAATCCAACTTATTGATTAGTAAATCTAATAACTAGTTTGAAGTATTTTAACAGTAACTTTAATTTCAATGTAATAGTTTTAATAAGAACTTAAAACTAATATTTAGCTACTTTAATAGTTTGTTAATTTTAGGGCTATTTACCGCCTGGTATCCAACAAATGCCTAACACCTAGTTTTGGTACCAAACATTTGAAATATTAAGGGTTGGTACCTGGAACCATCTAGTTAAATAGTTGACTTAACATCCTATTATTAAAAAATAAAATTAATAATTATTATTAACGCCGTTAACACGTGTCTACAAAAGAAAACGTAGATTTAATCTTGTGGTCAGAAACGTTTTGATCTGACAGCTAAAGTAAAATCATAAAAAAATAAACCATTCACACCTTCTATACCACTAGTATCTTCATCTTCTTCCATCTCCTCTGCACCTGCGCCGCCAGTAACATCCACCAAAACTTATACTCATCTCCACCACCACATCAAATGAAATCCAGTTAAAACCCAACCCCGATTTCACATAACCATATTTAATTTTAAACACCATTTACTAATCAAATTCAAAGAATATTCAATCAATCTTATGCACATACAAATATTCCAACTAAGATCCCTTTTCCAAATCCCCATTAGGGTTTTTCTCTCCGTCTATCGTTCGCTTCAGACAATAATTTCAAACCTAAGAAAAAAAAATTGGTTTTTATCATTTGTATCCCATTTGACTGCAAATTGAGCTTTAAAGGAAAACAACAATACCTTCTCATCGATCCTTGATCAGTGTATACTTTAATTTCTTCTAAATCCTTGCGATATTTACAATATCACATTTTGAGATGTCTATTGATCATGATACAAACATAAAAGCAATGGCTAAAAATCTTATAAATACACAAGAAAATTCGTGTTCTTTCACCTTACTTAAGTTTGTCGATGAGTAATGAGTCCTAGAAAACCATTGGAATGTAAGGAATTCGAAGTTGAATTAGCAGCAACAATTGCACATTAAAGAGAATAATACTCGAATTACTGTTATGACTTGTCGGTACGACCACCAGTAGCAATAACAGATTTTTGATTAAAATTAAGAAGAGAATAATCCAAAATTTTTTAGAGAAAAAAAAGATTTCATAAGTAGAAGAAAAAAATAGGGAAACGCGACATTGACGGTGGAGTTGATGGTTCTCGGAGAAAATTGAGTTGCAGACAGATAATAAGAAGATAAAGGCGACGTTTAGTTTTAGGGTTTTACTAAAATAACATAATCGTGGCCGTATATTCCAATTTATATCCAGATTAAGACATGTGTAATTACCTTTGTTAGGACATATATATCTCACCATTGTTACAATTCATGAGGCTAATACTATAATATGATATATTTTATTATTACATAAATATTATCTCGGTTAAGTCAATGTCTTGACTTAACAATCCTTAACTGGTCAAGGTACCAACCCTTAATATTTCAATATTGGGTGCCAAAGCTAGGTGTTAGACATTTTCTGGGTACCAAACGTTAAATAGCCCTTGTTAGAGTAATGTTCGGTTGAACACCACAAGTTTTGATATCTCAAGCTTGTTGTCAATGTTAGTTTATCAAAACTATATCTTGATTTCTAGTCCAATAAGTCAAGTCTCGGACTAGGTTAAAATTTCTTAGTTGAGTATCAGACACCACCCTCGAAGACTGAAGATGGACGAAGACATTTGAAGAACTTCTGTATCATGTATGTAAAGAATGAGTCATTCTATTTTACTCATTATCTTACCATTTTATCTGTTAAGATGATGTCGTATCATTTTCTAGTAGATTTACAAAGAAGATGTTTCGAGTCAAGCTTGTCTTGTTAAAAATCTCGAAATGTGACTTTAACAAAGATGTTCAACAATCCTTAACAATATCAGTTCTAAAGAATTTATTGTGTGAATTAATTTCTGGATCAATTGAAAATTGTCCATGCAAATGATTTTATCACGTGGGGAATGTTTCAAACACCATAACAGAGAAATATTAAATTATATGATATTTCTGCTCGGGGTAGGTTGGCGAACCAGTTCGCAAACCATAGATATTTGAGTTTCAGAAATACACGAAGGTTGGCGAACTAGTTCGTAAACCGTGAGTTCAGTTGGGGACAGTTTATGAACCGTTGTGAACTGAATTTTGAAATTTGGTATTATAGGCTAGCAGCTGGCGAACTCGGTTCACGAACAATGGTCAACTGAGTTCGATAGTCTTATAGGATTGGCGAACCCGGTTCACGAACCGTTGCACCCAAACTCATGAAGAAGCCTAATTGTTCACGAATTGTTGTACGGACCGTCCCAATAGATTTTAGCATATGCTCAAAGAATTACTTTTAAAATATGTTTAGCCTTGCTAGATATCTCTCAAACACTTTTATGATCTTCACTGGTCACTTAATCACTTATGTGTGTGCATCATGATTAAATGCTCAGGTGTTTAAATGAACATCAAATTGCTTTTAGTTCTTTGGCATACTTGCCAAACTGAACAATCATTATACACTATTCCATAACCAGTTCCTAGTGTATACTCATCTATTGTATTTTCAAGATCTAAAAGTATTTGCTTGATTCTCAAGTTATATTAGCTTGAATTCTTAGCAAGCCATGGTATTTGAAAACTATAAATATAGATGCTCTTTCAACTGAGAAAATTAATTTCTGACACTTTGTGTCCTAGTTGATTCTAGAGTCGTCCTCTATATACCTAGGTTTCCTCTAAGAAACATAAGTTGGTCTACGACTAAAAGACTTCATGTTGGGAATTAATGAAGCAGGGTCCGACTATCTTTACCTTGATATATAGTGTATCCTAATCTTCGTCTCAAACTTTATGATTCCTCAAGATAGATATCTGAAAACTAATCTTAATTGATCCTTTGAAGTTTTTTCTTGAGAGGTGGTTAAGAATCTAGGTTGCTCTTCGGGAGTCGTAAGTTCCGGATTTGTGAGGTTTGTTAACTTCATCTATTGCAAACAAGTTTTCTAACCTTGATCTTTGATATAGACGAAAATAGAATAGGTTTATCTGTTAGAGGAAGATTGGTATCAAAAGTCTTCACTTAGGTCGGAGAAACTCTTAGGTTGTAAAGGACGTCTTCTAAGGGAATCAATTATGTAGAGTCGTGCAAGGTTCAAGAAACGTAAGGAGCGCGATGTAACTGAATCACTTGGAGGGTGGATTCTGTCTCAACTACATTCCGGTTCGAAGTATGATAGTAAGCTAGTGTTTATATCAGCTTAATACAGTTTGGTGTTCAAATATGGACGAGGTCCCGGGGTTTCTGCTATTGCAATTTCCTCGTTAGCAAAAACTTCTGGTGTCTTGTGTTTTTTATTTTCCGTGTTATATTGTTTATATTTATAATTGGATTTACACACATATTTAATCTTAGTAGATACGTCCATTTGATTGTGATCGATTACGAGACTCTTTTCTTATAGAACTCGTATATTGAAAGATAGATAACAAGTTTAATTTCTTGGCAGAATTCTGATTGGATTATTTGGATACGACTAATTGATCTTGGATATTGATTTTTGAGATCGTCCAAGTACTCTTCTTAACAATCAGGTTCACAAACTCTTATTTATATACATACTGATTGAGAATATGTTAGAGATATAAATTCCATATACATATTGTCAAGGATTATTCATTTGGTCTACTTGTAATTTCCGAATGAAAAAGTTAGTGGTTACTTGGTACCCTGCGTTTTCAACCCTTAATTTTACTAACACATAATTATTTGTTTCAAATTAAGTGATAACTTATTAATTGTTTGAAATTCGTATCGCATGAACTAAAAAATTAAAAATAAAATAACATTTGAATTGATAAACAATTCCAATTGAACTTCACATACGCTCGATGGATCTTCCAAACTCCGCCCAAACGTGCGCTTTCAGCTCCCTTTTTAACTTCATGTACAAATTTTGGTTGTGAATGTAATCATACACGTATAGTCCCTTGGGGGTAGCCCTCTTGATGTTGAGATTGATCCGGATAAGTAATCCAAGAAATATTACATTGGGTTCCCTAAATTACCATGTTATGCAAAATTATACATGCGAGCATCGTTTCATACATTTCACGAGAATCAAAACCACAACATAGTCCATAGACAATAACAAATTTATTCGTCAAAATTTTAAATGCACGTTCAACATACTTCTAAAAATCCATTTGTTTCATGTAAAGGGTCTAGGTCGATTTATTAGGGTCGTAGACTGACCAAAGACTAGTTTGACCGTTTGTATTTGTTACTAAAATGCCCCTTTTTAAATGATGAATAACATCATATCCTAACAATGTTTAAAACTATGGTTTTGAATCACATCTCTCTGATAATATCATTCCACGTTTAATTTAATTTTATATCAGAAGAACTAGATGTGTTTCATCATACCTCTCTGGATCATCTTTTATATATCACTACCATCGCCTCTAACAAAATCACCAATCATACCATTAAATCTACACATATGTATTAAATCTCTTTCTCGCAGTCAATCTATAAGAGCTCTTATTGAGCAGGTCCAATAATCCTTGTATGTAAAGGTGAAATTTTGAAATTGATTTCCTCTAATTTATCTTTGTTTCCTGAAATTCATGGTAAATTATCAAATTAGGTTTTCATGGTAATTTACGGTAATTCATCAACTGAGAAATTATAAGATTAAATGGATTTCTTACCTTCCCCCTTACTTCAGCTTTCATAAAACTAGATTTTCATAATTCATTCAAACTTTGAAATGAATGTCTTATACAGTCTTCTTTCATATTTACTTTCATGGGTTTGATTAATTTCTTTAATAACCGAGGTTTTTCCAGAACTGTCGCAGACATGAAACTCTTAACCTAATGGTGGGTATTTCATTAATGGTTATCAGTCGGGGTCATATTAACGGATTTTACGGGTTTCATGGGTTAGCTTCTAATGATATTCGTTGTCATGTCTGATTTTTCCATTAACAACATCCATGAATAAAAGAATGAGAATTCACTTTGGTTGCAGTACTGCAAGAAAATGGAAAAGAACTGAAGAACTATATTTTTGATAATATTTCAACAGTCAATGCTAGTCAACCACTGGTCAAGGTGTGTGTGGCAAAGTATAAAAAGTCATCTGATGATTTTCTAATGGTATTAGATTAGTCTGCGATCCAAATGCAGCAACAATATGTTTTACGACCCATACCCTAATATGAACGTAAATATACGACCCTTTTACAAAATACTGTAACTCTAAAACCTATGAGTGTATTGATTCCCGTTCATTGAGAAATTAACTTCAAAGCGAGTTCCATACTTTCAATTTTTCAACAAAGGCGATTTATCCAAAATATTGATGTTATTATGTAAACCTCGAGACTAAAAAAGGCATGCCATATCCATTTTGGATAAATTCTATTTGCCAGATAATTCTTATGAGTGTAGTTTCCCGTTGATTGAGAAATTAACTTCGGAGCAAATTTCATACTTTAGTTCTTTAAACAAAGGTTATATGTGCAAAACCTTTATGTTATTTTGTAAACCTCGAAGACAAAAAAAAATGCGTGCCATATCAACAACCATAAGTATCAGCAACTTTCAAAATAACAATTGGTTTTAGGATAGTATTTCTTGAACATCATATTTGCCACGCCCAATGCATGTAATTAAGACTACCTAGCATGCCTGAAGAGCCTCTATCCTATTTTTGCACTAGTATTTCTCTTTGCCTTTTCGTAAAATATTGGACCGAAATGATTAATTATTATTTTGCAAAACGATGGCTAATACTTCTATTCAGTTGTTTTTCTCGTACGAATGTCCTCATCAGTTGAATCCACTGGACACCCATAACCTAAAACCCTTAAGGTTGCATTAACCTTTTGTTCGGAACCATGACCTATAATATTCCGTGCATCATGTTGATAGTTAATGAAATAAATTTATACACGACAAAGCTAATTAACAATCTTTATCACCAAGTTTCGGGGTAGTGCAGAAATTTTGGTCAGATTGTACACAATTATCAACAAAATAATCATGCATAAGCATATAATAATAAAATTCTCACCCTTGAAGCGTCCATCTTCTTGTGAATACTTGTTTTAGCTTTGGAGCTCTAAGGGCAGTTCCTATAGAACTTACCAAATTAATTTTTTTATTCAGACAGGTGGATAGGCAAAGTGGATTTTCCACTATGATAAAAGTATTTGGAGGCTTAAAAAGAAGCGCGTAGTGCATGCAAGACCACAGGAGGGTTGTTAGAGTCTGTGCGCTGCATGTGAGACCACTGGTGGCTGATTTTAAACCGCTGGCTTAGTAAAGCCGCCAACGACTACTTTGCTACAATAAAAAATGGATATCCTTTTATCATTATAAATTACCACCACTTTCAAACACTCCACTCACACAAAAATTCACTTCTCTTTAATTTTCTCTATTAAATCTCTTCAAATTTTTATTTTAGTGTTCTAAGCTTCTTAAGTAAAACGTCTCAAAAAGCTATCTATTACACTTTTTTGTGATGCCAAACTTGAGGATGTTGTTTCTAAGATATGTGGTAGTTTTAAAATATTGAAAACAGTAAAATGGAAGTGCAAGTTTTAGAAGTTAATCCAAGAAAATGTTTTGTTATCATGCAAAAAAAATCTCTAGTTTTGAAAGCGAGCAGTCAAAGTTACAAAAACAAAAGAAAAACAGTTCACGAGCAAGTTGAATGGAAGATACACCAAATGAAGATAACTAGGAGGCCAAAAATTGTACTAAATTTTTAGTGAAGTCATTATTTAATTAGGTTTTTATTATCATCCAAGTTTATATCTTATAAAAGAAGTTGTGGTAATATTAATTAATGAAAATATCAATTACACCTTAAATTAGACTTCTATATTAAGCGATACTTATTACATTTAGACTTTCGTATAAAGTAACTTGATTTCATAACCACAAAAATAACATTAAAATACACCAAATCCATGCACATAAATCTTGTAGAGTTCACAATATTCAAAATGCTTAGACTTTATTCCATTTTCTTCAAAAAATTGGGTTGAGCCATGGTTTCTGAAAAACATATAACAACAAGCTAGTTAATATGATTTTAATTAAACTATGATGGAATCGTTCAAAATGAGGACAAAGGTACAATATTTAGTCAATATTGAATAAGAGAAACATCTTCTTCCTTAGTAAAGAGAGGGATGGCAATTTGGGTACAGTACAGGTGTGATTGAGATGGAATGTGTTTAAGGATGTTGAAATATCGTAAAGAAAAGGTTTTCCGTTATTTTCCTGCCGTACATCTAGAGATATTTGGATAACTTCCTCTTTAGTTACACCTTCAATTTTTTCTCAATCAAATTCCCTTACCTGAGCAAGGAATCGTGTGACTGCATGACTAGTTGATTGAAAACGAGCAAAGAGCATCTCGATTTCCGGGGTTCCCCGTTTCTGAAATGTACATTGTGAATATGTTCTGCCAAAAATACGTGCGCGACATGGATTGATCACACATAACATTTTCTATAATATAAAAAACATAGGCTTCACAAATAACCAAATCCTTTTTATGAGTATATTTAGGAGCACGAATTCTGGCAGACGTTTTTCCACATATTGAGAGATTAAGAGTTTTATAATGAAATGTTAAGATTGAAGTAGATTACAAAGTGGTATAGAGGGTGTGAATGAATTTAGAGTTGGGAATATTTGAATTTATAGGGTAAAAAATTAGAGTCATTGGATATGTATTGGTTGGCGCTCAAGTTAGCCCCGCACGGCTTCACCTAGACCGCCCCACGTGAATTAGCAATGCCTACAAAATAACGGCTATATTTTCTTATAAATACCACACTATATTCATTCCCAACCCAACTTACAGAAATTATTTTCAGCCAACACCATCCACCATTTTTTCTAAAAGCAAAGGGAAGCAGGTATTTGCAATATCAATATCCCAATTTTCCAGAGCAACCATATATGTCAGATGATGCACTATTAGTATCATAACTAAATTGATGATTTCTTATAATAAAAGCACACTAAATTGGATTAAAGCAACCACATTAAATTAAAGCAACTGCTAAGAATATTGAAACAAGATTGGAAGGTGAAAGGTCTGCCAAGCTTAGAAGGCGAAAGGTATTCCTTGAGATATTTCCCACATCGCTAATGTTCTTAGTTCCACTTCATGTGTAGCTTCACCGTCCAATTTAGGGCGGTGATTGTTCACAAGTAGACCTAGGAAGGATTTGTTGACTAATTAAATGAAAACAATACGATAATCATTTAGCCCCACGCATAAACGAGCTCCCTTTTCTGCGACAAACATTGTCCAAATGTTCTTCCACAAAGTATAAATCGACGCGGATTCATTCATATTCTTGTTAGATCATTACTCGGTCGAACTAGCATGCGTTGCTATCTCAAGAATGTTTGTCAATATTAGTGATCAAAACTATACGTCTTGATTTATAGTTTACTTATGACTAAGTCTCGGTCTAGGATAATTAAGTATAGTTGATATCCAGACTCCATGACGATTATCTTACGAAGACGAAGAACTACTCAAGGAAATTCATCCGACCAAAAAGGTATGCAGATACTTGAACTTATCTATCACTCAAAAGTTTATCTATCTCATACTCTTGAGATAACAGTCGTATAAGTATGATAGTTTCATACATATACATTTTCTATTTCGAGCCGAGTTTACTCGATCGCCTATCTTTTTCTCGAAATATGTGTTGGTAAGCTTTCTCTTTAACCACCTTTCATCTT
The DNA here is from genome assembly GCA_023529315.1 of Papaver bracteatum. NCBI lineage: Eukaryota > Viridiplantae > Streptophyta > Magnoliopsida > Ranunculales > Papaveraceae > Papaver > Papaver bracteatum. The sequence goes on along the minus strand of JAJJWX010003865.1, from coordinate 168,973 downwards.
TACCCGTGACGAAAGTCATGATGACGTTTCAATCTGGAAAATAGCTTTGATGACGATAGTCGATTATTATGTCTAACGACTATTATAACATTATAGAAGAATGTTTCAATGATTTAAAAGTATAGTTGAGATTACGTAACCATCTATGGATATACATATATATAGTGTGTTTGCACATTAGTGTATAAATCCATGTACCGGAAGCCAAGTGCATGCATATGTGTGCATGCGATTTTGGTGAAGGAGACAGGTTGGGTACACGTACTGGAGCAGAAATCAAGACGAAGTAAGGGGACAGGTTGGGTACGCGGAAGTTCTTGAACCGAGAATTTCTGCTGAGTTTATAGTTGCAAACTAGTAAACAACTCACATTAGGTAAGAGTACCCGTACGTGTACCCACGAAATTTTTCAAACCGAAAATTTCTGCTGAGTTTGTAAACTCAAATCCGGTAGCTAAGGTACGCATACCTGTACGCGTACCCAAGCTGGTTATATTTCTCAATTCGGTTAGCTCATGAACTTAAACAATAAATGAATAAGGAATGCAATCTTTGCAAACCGTGGCTATATTGTTCATGAATTTATTCAAGTGAATCAAACCGATTTTGTTTCAATTGTGTCTATGTATAAAGATCTAAGCAATTGAATAATTCATTAACTAGTTCTTTTGAGTCATTTGAACTAGTTGTGAAGAAGATGAATATGGTTGATATGAAAGTGCTCATATGGATAACCATTGGTTAACTATTTTTGAACCAACCAAATGTATACGTTTAGGTACGGTTACTCAAACCTAAATGAAATACATTTCATATGTGTGTGACAAGCTAAGTTTTGATCTAACGGTTGAAAGATATTAGCTTGGATAAATCAGGTTTTTCATCTAACGGTGAATATTGAATGCTTTGTTAAAAGGTAACTTAGATTGCAAACCCTGATTTGAAAACTATATAAAATAGACGTCTAGCAACTGGAAATACTAATCCCCACACCTCCTGTGTGATACTAGTTGGTTTGCTAGAGTCGATTCTCCTTTAACCATAGGTTTCTTCTCGAGACCCTGTCGGTTAATGACTTAAAGACTCCATTGGGATTCTAAAGCCAGACGAAACTACTTCTCTTGTAGTTGAGCGATATGATCTTGCCATTTTCTATCGTACGAGTTCAATTGAATAATTGGATTGAGATTATATATCTGATAGGACAAGATAAAAAGAAATCACATACATCTTCGTCTCATCGTTTATGATTCTGCAATATCTTGTTTCGTTACCATACGATTTAGATTATCGTGAGGTGGTCAATAATTCTTAGTTGTTCTTCGAGAATATAAGTCCGGGTTATTGATTAGTTCATGTTCACCTTGATTTTATCAAAAGACAGAACAAAACTCGTAGGTTTATCTGTGGGAGACATATTTATCTATTATCCTAGACTTTTCTGTATGATACATATTTGTTTATTAAAGTCTTTGACTTTGGGTCGTAGCAACTCTTGGTTGTGGGTGAGATTAGCTAAGTGAATCAAATGCGTAGTATCCTGTTAGGATCAGAGACATAAGGAGCGTAATTTTACCTTGAATCAGTGTGATATTGATTAGGGTTCAACTACAGTCCAGACCGAAGTTAGTTTGTAGTAGGCTAGTGTCTGTAGCGACTTAATACAGTGTGGTGTTCAATCTGGACTAGGTCCCGGGTTTTTCTGCATTTGCGGTTTTCTCATTAACAAAATTTCTCGTGTCTGTGTTATTTCTATTCCGCATTATATTTTGTTATATAATTGAAATATCACAGGTTGTGCGTTGTATCGATTAATTGTGAAATCCAACCTTTGGATGTTGATTGGAAATTGATTGATCCTTGGATATTGGTCTTTGCTACCATCCAAGTTTATATCTCTTGTATTTGATAAAGACTCGCAGATTTCTATTTGCTTGAGTATAAATCAAATCGAGAGATAGAGATATTAACTCCTTGATATAATTTTTATTAAGATTGAGTCTGACTGTCTAGTTGATTCTCTTAAAAGTATATTAGAATTAGTCCATAGAGATTGCTAATCGAAATATTGGGTGAGGTTGTTAGACCTCCGCCTTTTCAATTATTTCCATCTCTTGTTTGAAAGACATATGATCTACAAATATCTAAATCCTCTTATAGAGTGTATTTAAGACCACGAACTTTGGGAGGCACTCCAGGAGGAATTTTTGTATGATTTTTGAGTGGGATTTAGAGGTTTATAAGGTGTGAATTTGGAGTTGAAATGAGGAGCATTTATAGAAAATTCAAAAAGAGCCGTTGGATGATTAAATTTGTAGCCATTCAGATTTATCTGTTTTTCGGTCAGACAAGGGTTGTGCGGGTTGCTTTGATCCATCAGCGGATTTTGGAAAACCTCCAGTGGATTAAGAAGAGACGCGCGACTCTTTCGGGACCGCTAATAGGAAAACCAATAAATTTCCCCATTTAACCATCCCTTTTTCTGTTTTGGTCAGTCCATAATGGGACCAAAAAGGGCATTCCTCTAAGTGTCTTCCCTTGGTGTAATTGCATCATTGTGTCAATTGTGTATCCTTATCTTACTCATCAACCAGTTGTTGTAATATCTTACTATACATTTATACTTCATTAAACCTCATGATATTCATTTGGATCTGTTGATCAGAAAATTAATTGATTATGGTTTTTCTTTTTAAAATAAATTGATGAATTTATTTTAGAAATAAATAAATAATTGTAAAATTTAATAGAGAAGTGAAGAGATATGGTTATTTGAGGGTGAAGTAGTGTATCTATGATAAGATATATTATACTCGCTGGATATAAAAAAACAGTTTAGAAATAAAGCACTGAAGATTCTTTGATGCTGGCGTTTGAGTTTTGACCGCTTGGTAGAGACTAGAGACTAAGTCTGTTAGTGCCTTTTGTCATAATAGATATTGGGATTCAAATTCTTTGTCGTTAGTAATTGAGTCTTGACTGCTCGGTAGTGACTAAGTCCCTTAAGAGTAGTTCCTATGGTAATGTTCAAACTCAAAATTTTGTTGAGTCATGTGGATGGTCAAACGAGTTTCTACACTATGGTAAAGCAGGGCAAAATGAACAGATTTGGTTTTCTAGGGCCCCACTAGTATTTCTTTTTAATATAAAATATTTTGTAGGATAAAGATGAAAAGTAAAATATAATATTTAGGTGAGATAAAATTTGATAAAGTGAGATAAAATAGGATGAAGTGAGATAAAATAGGATAAAATAAGATTAAAAAATAGTAAAGTATTCACGGATTGTACTTGGCGATAATCCAAGAGTCTCGGGCGTCATTGAAAATGTCTCGGGCGTCATTGGAAATGTCGCTGGGATTTTTGACATGGTCGCGCGTTTTTGGTATGGTCGCCCGCTCTTTCATCTGACGCGCGCCCGTTCATCCAACTCAATGTTCAAAGCAACGGATTTGATTATTTAAACATCCATTTTTCATGTTTATTCATGCCATAGTAGGAGCAAAATGAACAAACTCTGAATTTATTCATCCCATAAGAACCGCTCTTAATACCTTTTGCTATAATAGATGAGCACATTTGCCCATCTACTTGGCTAACTAACTCGGCGGCAACTTTGCCAATGCCCATCGTATCTACCGATACAAGCAGTGTTCCTACACGGATACCGTTACGGCAAACTATAAATCAAACCCACTTCAGTACGATGACCCACATAGATTACAAGTTTACAACACCTGTACGTTTAACGACTCTTTGATCCAGAAATTTCTTATTACATCAGCAAATTTCACAGTAGAATTTATCCTTAAAAAGAAAAAGAAAAATTCAGCCAAAAAAAATAAAAATGCGTAGGATAAGATCATCCACATTAGAAGAACACGTTAGCCTTAATTAAAACAATACTTCGAAAAAAAAGGGTTTCATCGCCTATTCAGAGTATATAAATTCTTTCCTTTTTTCCTCTCTTGTTTCTTCTTCAAAGCCCTCAGCGTTATCTCTTCGAGACCGCTTTTATCATATAAAACCAAAACAACACCACCAACAAAACACAACCAACTCTACGAAACCCTAAAACGAAGAAAAAACAAATTAGGGTTTGGTTTTTCCGTCTCGATTCAGAAACAAACCCTAAAACTATCCCCTTGTTTCGAATCTCTATCCCTTTCATATATTGATTTCAATTTATTTAGTTTCAAACCCTAAATCTTCTTCACAAATTTTTTCGTGAAAGAAATCTCAGTTTTGATCTCATCGAACCCTAGTTTTATCTAATTTATTAAATCAAGTTTGTTGTTGTTATTAGTTTCGATTAATAATTTGATAATTAGGGTTAAAATAAGGTGTGTGGATAAGTGTTCGATAGAAGAGAGATCAGGAAGAGAATGGTTGGAGGTGGAAACATTCACAGAAGGGGAGTTGTTGATGATGCTCCAACAGGTATAAGCAGTAATAATGTTTTTTCAGCTCTTGGAAGTTTAAGAAGGAAGAAGAATAAAGAACAAGGATCATCCAAAAAGGGATCTGCTAAACCTAAAGAACCTGAACCTGTAGTGATTTATACTCCTAAACCATTGACTGAGAAAAAATGGGGCGATATGGATGAGGATGATGATGATGATGACAATTATTATCAAACAACAGCACCAATTCTATCTTCTTGGGGTCCTGATGATACTCAGGATAAGGAAGAAGTCCATACCCCTGTTGTAAGTATTACTGTTTCATATCTTTAATTTGTGTATGTATGGTGTTTGTTCATGGATTAGTTTGTTTGATTTGTGTATTTGCAATCTCACATGAATTAAATTATGTTGACAAGACTATTATTTATCAGTCTGAATGGTCAATAATGAGGACAATACCGTTTATTTTGTCAGCTGAATGGTCCATATGGCTTTATTGGTGATAACACTGAAAACTATATTCATGATTAAAACTTAATGATAATAAATTAGTTCAGTTAGAATTGCATGACACTGAATTTGTTTCGTCATCAATTCTAGGTGTATGTCCTCCCCTGATATATCAATGTTAGTGCTTAATGAAAGATATTTTACAACCTCATGATGTGGAAACATGGTTCTGGCACTGCAATCTTTACAGTTTCTTGCAGAATCTCTTCTATGGTTAATCATGTTTAATTTGCATGTGAACTAAGGTTTAGTACTTTTTGTTTCTTCTCCCTTTTATTGACTCTATAGTGTATACTAGCAACTAACCACCTAACTAGTGGAAGTCTAAAAGTAACTTGATGTGAAAGGGATGCAGACTTCATCAGTTCTGTTCATTTGTTTAGGCTCACGTTTTAAGACGGCGAAGTAATATCTAAAATAATTTGTTCACTTTGACTTGGGCTATTAACTGATGAAGTAACATGGAAATAATCATGACCGCTATTTATGACATAGTTTTGTAAATTACTCTTGCACAGTGTCTCATAATTGTTAAACACTTGCCTAAATTTCCAGGAAAGTGAAAGTGAAGATGATGGTCTTGATTTAGGCGATGATGACATTGACGAAGAACATGAACCCGAGCCTGATGTTCATGTACATGCTGAATCGGTGGTGAAGATGCCCCAGGCACCTTTGCCACCTAAAGAAGCAGAAAGGCAGCTTTCAAAGAAGGAGCTGAAGAAAAAGGAACTTGCAGAACTTGATGCAGTTTTGGCTGAGCTAGGAATTGACAAGAAAGAGACTGATGGCCAAGATGAATCTCATGGTAATTTGATCATCAGTTCTTAAGTTATTTGCTTATTTTGCTGTATTTTGTTTTATCTGTTATTGACCAATGGAATATGATTCCTTTCTCCCGATTGTTTTAGGCTTTAGCTGGTCTAATGTGTCAATTGTTTGCTTTCTCTTTCCTATTTAAATAAATATCAGTCCTTTCTCACATCCTTTCCATGTCATTGGCTTGCATGTGCGCCAGTCATAATGCGTGGAGTGTGATGATATTTACTTAATCGCTCGATAAGAATATGTGATTAATAATTTACTTAATCGATTTGATGATTTTTCTTCTTTGCTAAGAATATGTTTCAATGATCTTTCTTCTTTGCTTTTCCCTGTTATCGAAGTTCATTCTGAAAATAATTGTTGAAGTTAATTTGCATTTTTTCTTCTGTGTTGCTCAGATATGTAAATCCAGATTATTCTTTCAAATATTCTTAGCATATGAAAGCCCGTGACGCAGTTGATGAGAAATTTAGTTAGTTTTGTTTGACTAGTAGATATATGTATATCAGAAAGATGGTGATGTTAGACGATTCCATGTTTGAGGTTTTCCGATGTATGTTCTGCTAAAAATAGTTGTTTCTCTCATATTTGAGTCTCAGGTGCCCAGGAGAAAAAAGAGCTCAATGGTGATGCAGATAAGAAGGAAAGTGCCGCACCTGCTGGTGAGAGCAAAAGTGCAAGAAAGAAGAAGAAGAAGTCTAAGGAGGCTAAAGACCAGGAACAGCCAAATGGCTCGCATAGCAGCAATGAGCCTGATGAAGGTGCTGCTGGGTCTGAACAGGCAGAAGATATGAAAGAGAAACTAAAGAAAATGGCTTCGATGAAAAAGAAGAAGTCGAGCAAAGAAATGGACTCAGCAGCAAGGGCTGCTGCGATTGAAGCTGCTGCAAGGAATGCGAAACTTGCTGCAGCCAAGAAGAAAGAGAGGAACCATTACAACCAGCAGCCTGTGAGGTAAAGCCATGTTTTTTATCTTTTGCTGGATGTGGGCGTGTATCCCCTTGTTCATTTGTTGCATGGAGAATAATTGGCAGGCTGTGAGTTCACAATTTCGAGCTTGGGTGCTTAGTATAGTGTTCTTTTTTCTTTATCTCTCTCTGCCATAGTTTTATCAGGAGTTGAAAAAAAAAGTACAAAGATCCCATTTTGTTTTTTTCTTCCTTCCATCTATAGTAGAGATATTGGTACTTATAATGTCTCATATGACATACATTTATTCTCTAGATGTTCTTTTATATTACTCATATGCAGAAGAACTTGTTGTCCATCTTTGTTGAATCAATGGTTTCACTATGTGTATTTTTCCCCCTCCCCTTTCTTTGTTCATAATCTTAATTGTGGTTCAGTTTTGGTGCTTATGGATTGTGAGAGTCCATTCTGGAATCGGTTGATATGTAAGGACAGGTCCTCGAGTCTTTCTATGATAGTATTTGAAGCGGAAATCATGTTTCGTAGTTGTTAATCTTTACATATCTAAGAAACCCATATTTTGCCAAATTTCACTTCCTTCAAAGACAGTCCCAAGTAAATATATGAATCACATTATAGTGTCCCTAGTAATGGGCACGGCAAGTAGCTAAGTGATTAAAATCTGGCTCCAAAGGTAGGGGGGTCTTCTCAAGTTTGTGGCGCTTATTTGAGGACCTCCAATTTTGGGAGCGGGAAGCTTTTGAGCACCTCAGAAGGATGGGGAATCTCTTAGCCTTTTTGTTTGTCTAAGAAAGTCCGTGGCATGCTCTGTTTTGTTACATTGCCAAAGCACATCATCTGTTGCAGACATAGAGTATGTGGTGGGCAAATCTTTCTTAATGACATCAAACTATACATTGCCAAAGCACATCTGTTGCAGACATGGAGTATGTGGTTGTCAAATCTTTCTTAATGACATCAAAGTATCGGGCAGCCAGGGATTTCAAGAACTGAGGGGCAGCATCATTGATGTTGAAATTAGAAAGAGAAAGACCACATGATTGAGTACATACCTGCAGGGCGTTCTGGTACTTGTAACTTGCATCAGAAGTTGTAGTGTCATGTAAAATAGTGCGTTGCAAGTGCTAGGTTTGAGCGCAGGATGCTGTTCTTATTATTTATTCTTAATATTAATAAAAAAGAAATATATTGTTTTTACAAGAAACTAGATGGGAACCTAGTAACAAGTTGGGCTTGGGCTTCAATACCTTTTTGAATAACTAAACCTGTTATAATGAAAAGAACATTACCAACATTGACATTTACATAATACCTAGTATGACCAGTCGGCCAAGCGGCGATAATGGACAAAGGTGGCACATTATCTGCAACATGGCCAAGGCGCTTTCAGAGCCAAATAGGGTTTGGACATGGCCAAAGATGCAATATTAGCATCAAGAGGTGTCAAAAGAGTCTGACACATAGCTTGTGTGCACGAGACATGCAGGATGCAAGCAAGACTTGCGTAAGTACACTTGCATCATTGGGGGAATGATGCATAGTGATGATGGTCGTACTTTGGCTGTTGAAAGCTATCACGGTGCGACAAGGCTAGAGACATGTGGCAGACACATGGCCTTGACAGTTAGCAATTGGTTAAACGAGTTGTTGTTTGCTTTATGCTTTTCTAAAGGCTAGGAACTTCCTCGGTGGATTTAGGGAAAAAGTTAGGCCAGTTGGCACGGTTGGCCAACTGCCTTGCATAGAGTAAGTTGTAACTGCTAGTCAGTTATCTGTACATAGATTTTGTAAGGCTACAAAAGTATGATCTTGTAAAGGTTTGGGTATCCGGAACGAGAAGAGTTGTGTAGCCCTAAGTGTGGAGTAATAATAAGGCTTTGACCAAGATTAAAGCTAAGTTATGTTGGTGCATATTTATCCCTTTGTTTGGCTTATTGTTTGTGCATCAAGCGGAGTGTGTGACTGATCGGTTGTCAGCCGAGCAAAAATAATTTCACTTCCTCACTCAACTAAATATAAATATAGTATTCGATAAGAAAGAGTTCGTATCCACAGAGAGGCGATTGTTGTTATGCAATTTTCAGATTCTTAAGTAACCAAGTAACCCAGGGTGTTTTTTTGTTTTTATCAAAGTAATAATACTAAATAAAGCAAAGCAAATAATTTGAATAATCAATAAGGAGAAGATATTGGTCACGGGATAGTATCATTCACAAACATGTATTTTTCATCAATGATTAGAATTGGTAATTTAATCTTGCAATTATCAAAAGCCCTAGGATATATTGATCACAAGAGTATCCTGTTTATTTCCTGATTTTATCACAAACAACATTAAAAGATGCTATTGTGAAATCTTCTTAAAAAGCAACCTAAAGTGTAAAAGCACAATTAGATTTAACTCCCTAAGAGCAATAAGTTCTATGAAATAAGACTAATCAATGCAAACAAACGTGTAAAAGCACTAATTCGTTTTACCAAAGGTTATGATTCATATGCGATTAAAAAAATGTATCACTACAAGTATTAACCACAAGATGCTACTAGAAATCAGAGATAACAACTTTTACGTATTGAAAACCCTAATATAACTATAGAGATGAAAACAAATTCAATTGATTCCGGACTCAACCAAACTAGCATTCAAATCATATGATAATAAAAACGATGAATCATAAACGATAGAATTGAGACAAAACTAATTCAAAGAATCAAATAACATGCTTGAAGAAATCAACTTTATCCCATAACCAATAATTGTATTTAGTTACTCATATTAATGGAGTTCATCATCATAATATTCAAAGAAAGAAGATGAAACATAAAAGAAAGCAAACCTTAGAAGAAGTTCTCTGCAAAAGCTCCAAGAATAGAATAAAACGTGATCTCCAAATAAAAAGTAAAACTTCTCCTTTTGTAGCTTTTCTCCAAAATTAGGTCCAACTCTTCAAAGTCCATTAGATAGAAGTCCACTAAGCCCACAAGTGAGAGAAACCCGTGTAGAAAATATGTCCCAAAAAACGCACCCCGGAAAACTGTGTTTCGGCCGGAATATGGTCGGAATCCGACACCGTAAAGTATCTCAGGTGACCGGAAAAGTCCACCCGGTCACCGGTCAAATGAGTTAACTTGGACAGTCAATTGAGTTAAATCGGGTCACGCACCAAGTCAGCAGAGTCAAGACCGAATCAGCATCTGACTTGGCTGAGTGAACTAACTGGTCAAGGCTTATTGGGTTGATTCGCACGGCCTAGGTCAGTTGCATCGGTTTGAGCTAGTTCTGCTATCATTACGCATCACTTCTACATACCCAGCCATTATGGCTGATCATTTTTCAAAACTGCAACTGCATGATATCTGTAACTTGCAGCTCATCACCACCTTGACCACCAGCCCAAACTATCATTTCACTTCCATTCTTCCTTTCCATCAACATCTCCAGCATCTCATCAAAACCTTGTAACTCAGCATCGAGCCTCAGTTCAGTCAATCAAAGACTATTGTCTCACTGCTCTATTCAGTCCATACCCTTGAACAACTTCACATACTCCTTCATTGCCTCGATCCAACATCTCTGCAATTAGTAAATGCACCTCCATAACCAAAGAATATCCTGCCATTCTCCATAACATAACAACATCACCACCAATTCATCTCAACAGCTGCACCACTAGTTCATCTCAGATTTAATTCTTATGCACCGCCATTCTGAACTGCAGCTACCACTTCTCAGTTCATGCCTGCAACTCTATACCCAGCTTTGCATAAATTGCAATCACCATCTCAGTTGCACAGCTCTCCCCTGCAATGTCAACTTCTGCATCTTCGCAACCCTCCTAAGCATTCATCTAACTTCTCAGCTGTTGTAGCTTCAAAACCACCAGTGCTGCAATTTCTCCGCTTCTTTCTTGTAATGAAATCTTCTCGACTCATCCCATAACTCCACAGGTTCAATAACACTAGCACTCGATCTTCCCAGCTTAGTCTCACCACCTGCAACTCATTATCACCAGTTCACATAAATTGCAATCACCATCTGCAGCTCAGCCTGAACACAACAAACCCCTCAAACACAACTACAGCAGCATTCTTGTTCTTCTCCCCTGAAAAGTCTCTTGAAGATAACCCTCAGAACCGCGTTTATCAGCTGCACAATTTGGTTCAAACTGGTTAATCGAACATTTCTACAAACACCCTGTGTGTGTGAAACTCCTAACTGAGAGATAACTGATTTTGATGTTGTAACAGTTCTCTTGCAACCTGTAATTTCGATTTCATACACAACCCATCATTCCAATTGCACCAAGGGCTATAAAGAATCATCAATTACATTATATTCATTCACAAATCACGGCAACAACAGTTTTTGCTCAACTATTTTCTCATTCAGAACTTTGTTCATACTCCAAGCCAAAACAAACCCATCTTCTCATAAATAGACAGCAGTAACAACAGTTCTTCAAAAACCCATATCTCTACTGATTCAACATCAAATCCTAACCAGTTCCTTCTTTCTTCACTGCTACAACTGGCTCACAGCAACCCATTCTCGACCACCATCTTCTTCTCAAGCATCAGGTTCATATCCTCGCTCTCAGGCACCAATAATAACAAATTCAGGAAACCTCTATTACCAGCATTACCTCTTCTCTACAGCCCTGATTTCACCACTATAATTACAGAACTCCAAATTTCACTCTCTGTGTTGTTTCAGCTAGCAAATCAGCCCTTTTTCAATTTCACAAATGAATGATTGAGAGAATACCTTCTCGATTTAGGGTTAGACATGATTGGGTGGTTATTGACACTCCAATACATAGGCTAAGGGACACCCCAATGGGTACCCTATAACAACTAGCCATCCCTTAACATCAGCGGTCTTTAGTGTGCCTGTAGAATTGGTCGACCATTAACCATGACCAGGCTCCAGATAGTGTTCTCCGTAAAATGACAGCTTTGCCCCTTTATGATCCAAATGAATGCTCTTCACTAGCTGCAGCTGCCTCTTGCATCTCAAGTCCACTTATTCTCTTCAATGTCTTAACATCATTAAAGCCGCCATGCTTTTCAGACATAATTTCATCACTAAAGCTGGCATACTTTTCATACAGAGATGAAGAAATAAAAGCAAATAATGAGACACAATCGGCCTCCACGCTTTTGCCATGTTTCCTCTTCTTTTGATCCAAATGACTCCAAAGTACCTAAATACTCAAAAACAAAGCATAAGATACATAATTTACAAGAAAACTAGCAGAGAATGCATAAACAATAGATAAATAACAAGGTGTTTTAGACACCTATCAAATTCCCCCACACTTAGACTTTGATAGTCCTCGAGAAAATCAAACAAAACAATTATAAAGAATACATACAACTCCGTCTCGTCGAGGCTACGGTTACTCTAAGCATAAATAACAAGCTTTTGAACCCCTTTGTGTCCCTAGTGGACGAGTTTTAGTCTCGTGAAGGTTTACAAGAGGTATGCCTACAAAACCTATATTTCCAACTCCGTCTAATTGTGACAAATCAATGAACGAATCCAAAATGACTACAGGAGGAGGTACCTTGAGCAAATTCAATTCATATATAAGTAAATAAATCTTTAATTAGATAGTCGAACAAACCACATTACTCGAAAAATAACAAACCACAATCACAATGAAAATATTAAGAAGATGGATATAGATGTAGATGTTGGCGAATGTTCACAAGTGATTGGTGTTTCCCATATCTGTCTGAAGGTCACCACCAAGATGAACCTATGCATCCTATTGGATTGAGCTACTGGTCTGAATTCTAGTGTCAACACACCGACATATACAAGGGAACCAGTGGTCAACAATCTTATTTCTACATCAACTCAACCGGCATATACAAGGGAACCAGGAGTGACTTTATTCAACAAATATAATATAATCTTTTCTTTTCTTTTTCACTTTTTTTTTAGACAACATGATTAGATCTTTTGGATCAAAGCGCATGCTTCTTGTAAGTAAGTATATGATAGTTGCCTTGGATCCTGCATTCCACGCTTGTTTAGGCGACGGAGACAGGGATAACGTTTCACACATACTGTTATCCAAGTGTCATTTTTATTCCGTTTGGTCTAATTGGTCGGTCCTTTTTTTTTTTTTTTTTTTTTTTAGCAACTCAATCACTCTATTTCATCCTAGCAGTAATAACAAGTCGATGTTTAGTGACCCACCAAAGCACTTAGAGAACAATAGATAAATATGGAAAAATAAAAATAGAATGTGATATGGTGATATTCCGAGATATGGTAACAACTATCATATTATTTGTGATTTCTGAGCTATGTTCGTCCCTTTTTAGTTAATTTGTTCCTCAACTCCTACAATAAAAATGGTTCCATCCACTAATGGTGTCATCCTAAAGGCACAAGTTTCTAGATTTCGGAGTTCAAAAAGCACAATTTTTTTTTTTCTATTTTTCTTCTATTTTTTTTTTTTTTTTTACTAAAGGCATGAAACAAACTAAAACAAACTATACAAACATATAAATGCTCCCCCACACTTAAACTTTACATTGTCCTCAATGTAACATTGAATCATCCAAAGAAAGTTCAAGGTGGGAAATTCCGCAAATGATATGCAAAAACAAAGAAAATCAAGATAAAATGATTAAAAATAAAAAGATAACGATAAAGATACAAAACCGGTGGGTTGCCTCCCACTTAGCGCTTGGTTTAAAGTCGTCATCCCGACGTGCTCCTCGTTTACTAAGACTCCTCCAGAGAGAATGCCTCCACAAAGTTCACACCTTCCACAACTTCGGAAGTAAAGTTCTCATAATATGGTTTCAGCCGGTGTCCATTCGCTTTAAACTCCTTTCCTGTAGCTATGCTACGAATTTCTACTGCACCATGAGAAGACACATTAGTAACAATAAAAGGTCTGATCCAACGTGACCTTAATTTACCCGAAAATAATTGCAAGCGAGAATTAAACAAAAGCACTTTCTGCCCAACACAAAATTGTTTTCTAGAAATCATAGTATCATGAAATGCCTTAGTTTTCTCCTTGTAAACGCGTGAGCTTTCAAATGCATCATTTCGAAGCTCCTCTAGCTCTTGGAGTTGCAACTTTCTTTGTTTTCCAGAACCATCTAGCTCCATATTGCATTGCTTAATAGCCCAAAACGCTTTATGCTCAATATCAACGGGTAAGTGACAAGGTTTACCGTACACAATCCTAAAGGGAGACATCCCAATAGGTGTCTTGTATGCGGTTCTATAAGCCCACAAAGCATCATTAAGTCGCATGCTCCAATCCTTCCTTGTTGGATTCACCGTTTTTTCTAGAATGGATTTCACCTCTCGGTTAGACACCTCGGCTTGTCCATTGGTTTGGGGATGATAAGGTGTTCCAATATTGTGCGACACATTGTACTTCTTCAACAAGCTTTGTAAGAACCTATTTTTGAAGTGAGAACCCCCATCGCTAATTATGGCTCTTGGAATTCCAAACCTTGCAAATATGTTAGCTTTCACAAAATCTGAAACCACTTTAGAATCATTAGTTGGGGTGGCCTTAGCTTCCACCCATTTTGAGACATAATCAACAGCAAGTAAGATATAAAAATTCCCATGAGAGTTGACAAAAGGACCCATAAAATCAATACCCCATACATCAAAAACTTCAATAAATTGAATAAAAGTTTGTGGCATTTGATTTCGAGCACCTAGATTGCCTATTCTTTGGCACCTATCACAAGTTTTGCAAAATATATGTGCATCCTTAAACAAGGTTGGCCAATAGAAACCGCTTTCAAGTACCTTGTAAGCTATTATTTTACTCCCAAAATGTCCTCCGCAAGCATAAGAGTGACAAAAAGACAAGATAGAGTTAAATTCAGATTCAGGAACGCACCTTCTTATTACTTGGTCGCTGCCATGTTTTCATAAGTATGGATCATCCCATATATATTGGTTTCCTACCCTCTTAAGTTTGTCCCTCTCAGCACTAGACAAGTTCTTTGGGATTTGTTTAGACACCAAGTAATTCACAATATCAACATACCATGGTTCCGCTAAGGCAAGTGAGAATAGTTGCTCATCCGGGAAACTTTCACGCAATGGGATAGCTTCCTTGTATACAACAAGACGTCTCAAGTGATCCGCAACAGTGTTCTCAATTCTTTTCTTGTCTTTGATTTCAATATCAAACTCTTGCAAGAGTAAAATCCATCGTATGAGCCTCGGTTTTGCCTCTTTCTTTGTAAGCAAGTACCTAAGTGCTGCATGATCTGAAAATACAACAACTTTTGTACCAATTAGATAAGAGCAAAACTTTTCCAAAGCAAAAACAATAGCTAATAACTCATTTTCAGTGGTTGTGTAGTTTTGTTGGGCTTCATTTAACGTTCTAGAAGCATAATAAATAGCATGAGGTATCTTCCCCACATGCTTCCCAAGCACCGCACCAAGCGCATAGTCACTTGCATCACACATGAGCTCAAAAGGCTTGCTCCAATCCGGTGGTTTAATGATAGGGTCTGAAATCAAAAGTTCTTTCAAACGATTGAATGCCGCCACACACTTTTCATCAAAGTTGAAAACTACATCTTTTTGCAATAAGTTACAAAGTGGTGATGCTATCTTGGAAAAATCCTTGATGAATCTACGATAAAAACCTTCATGACCAAGAAAAGATCGTATCTACCTCACCGTAGTGGGAGGGGTTAGAGCACGAATAAGGTCTATCTTAGATTTATCAACTTCCAAGCCTTTAGAAGATATTATATGGCCTAAAACTATGCCATGAGTTACCATGAAATGGCACTTCTCCCAATTTAGCACAAGATTTGTTTCAACACATTGTTCAAGGATTAGTGACAAATTGTTCAAACAAAGGTCAAATGAATCACTAAAGTCGTCCATGAACACTTCGATTATGTTTTCAACATATTCTGAAAATATACTTACCATGCACCTTTGAAAAGTAGTTGGAGCATTGCACAAGCCAAAAGGCATCCTTCTATAAGAAAAAGTACCAAAAGGACAAGTGAAAGTGATTTTATGTTGATCCTCCGGCTCTATCACAATCTGATTATAACCTGAATAGCCATCAAGAAAGCAATAATAAGAGTGTCCAGCTAAACGTTCAATCATTTGATCAATAAAAGGCAATGGAAAGTGATATTTTCTAGTAGTGGCATTCAATTTCCTGTAATCAATACAAACCCTCCAACCGGTTTGCACACGAGTTGGGACAAGTTCATTCTTATCATTCTCCACCACGGTCACACCTGATTTCTTTGGTAAAACTTGCACCAGGCTCACCCACTTGCTATCGGATATGGGGTAGATAACACCAACTTGCAAAATCTTAAGTATCTCCTTTTTCACAACTTCCATCATTGGGGGGTTAAAACGACGTTGCGCTTCCCTTGTAGGCTTTGCATCATCCTCCAAACGGATCTTGTGTATACAAACGGCAGGACTTATACCCTTGATATCGGCAATTGTCCATCCTATGTCCGTCTTGTGCTTCCTTAGCACCCTTAGAAGAAACTGTAATTCACTAAGCTCGTTAGAAATAATCACAAGTAACTCTTCATTGTCACCCAAGTACAAGTACTTTAAGTGACTAGGAAGAGGTTTCAATTCTAACTTTGGAGATTTAACAATAGAAGGTAAAAGTTTTCATCACTGCATGGTAAAGAAATAAAAGAGATATTATGAGTTTCCGAGCATCCTTGTAGTGAGTTGAGATCACCAAGGGCTTCTTTGACTTTATTACCACACTCTACACCATTATCAATGGATGTAGTTAGAACGGTTTACAAAGCATCATCACCGTTCAATTCAAACATTTGTTGTGCTAATGTATCCATAACATGAACGGAGAAGCAAGAGTGGACATCACTAGGATATCTCATCGTCTCGAAAATTTTGAAACGTATTACTTCTCCATCAAACTACATAGTTAGCGTTCCCTTATCCACATCAATAATGGTCTTCGCCGTTTTCATGAAGGGACGCCCAAGTAGCAATGGAAGAGACGAGTCCGGTGAACCTTCATCCATCTCTAAGACACAAAAATATGCTGGAAATACTAGTTGATTAACCTGCACAAGAACATCCTCAACAATACCCATAGGGTAGACATTAGAACGATCGGCTAATTGCAACACAATTTCAGTCTTTTTAAGAGGACCTAAATCAAGTGAATTATACATAGATGCTGGCATAACATTAACGGATGCACCTAAGTCTAACATTGCTTTGTTAAATGTAGTGTTACCAATTTTTACGGGAATGTCAAAGCTACCCGGGTCTTTGCATTTCAGTAGGAGTTTTTGTTGTAAGATTGCCGAAGCATTCTCCCCCACACTAAGCACTTCATTACCTTTGAGCCTTTGCTTATTGGTACACAAGTCCTTCAACACTTTTGCATACTTTGGAACTTGCTTAATAGCATCAATGAGTGGTATGTTCACATGAATCTTCTTAAGAACGTCTAAAATCTCCTTTTCTAGTGCCTCCTTCTTAGAATTTGCAAATCTGCGAGGAAAAGGTAAAGGAGGAACATAAGTAGGAATAGGAGTTTTAGAGTTAGGAATAGGTACCTCAGAAGTTTGGTGTTTCCACCTTGCCCGAATCAGAAACTTCGGGTTGCATAAGTTGTGTACCACTTCTCAACGTAATTGTATTCACATCTCCTTTTGGGTTGATAGGTTGAGAAGGGAGTTTCCCACTATTTTGTGCCTTCATTTGGTTTAACTCAAGATCCATAGAACCAACTTGGGTTTGCAACTCTTTCATCGTGCTCTCCGTTCTTTGCATAAAAGATTTTATCAACTCTTCCATACTTGACCCCTGATTTTGAGGTTGTTGTTGTTGAAATTGTTGACGTGGCTGGAATTGTTGTTGAGGTTGAAATCCAACCGAATTGTTGAAATTGGATTGTTGAACTGCTCCTTGCTTGTTTGCATAACTAAAATTGGGGTGATCTCTCCATCCCGGATTGTAAGTGTTGGAATAAGGATCATACCGTCTTTGCTGATTTGGAAAGACTGCATTAGATTTCTCATTGACGTCTTCATACCCATGAGAACTTGGTATCACCGTGGCTGCAACTTGTTGCATCATTGCTGACATGTTACCCATTTGTTGACGAAGTTCCTCCACCTCGCTCACTTCATTGACTCTCCTAAGAAGCACATCCAAACCACGACTCAAGAATTGTTGGGAGTTTGCTGCCATGTTTTCAATCAACTCTCTAGCTTGTGCCACCGTCTTACTCACTAGTGCACCACCACCCGATGCGTCAATAAGATTCCTATCACTTGATTGGAGTCCTTCATAGAAGTATTGGATGATCATAGCATCGCTGAATTGGTGATGAGGACAGATTTCCACCAACCTCTTATATCGTTCCCAACAATCATATAACGATTCTCCCACATTTTGCTTCATTCCGCAAATCTCCTTGAGAATTTGAGTAGCCTTAGATGCAGGAAAATATATCTCTAAGAAGAGTTTATTCAACCCATTCCAAGTTGTGACACTTCCGGGAGGCAAATAATATAACCAATCCTTAGCACTATCCACCAAAGAGGATCGAAAAACTTTCAACATAGCACCATCGGCCTCCATATTCACTGGAAGCATAGCCGTGATGATGGTGTGGAAGTCCATAAGATGCTTGTTTGGCTCTTCATTCACCATGCCATGGAACTTTGGTAATTCTCTAAGCAATCCCGGCTTTATCTCAAAAGTAGAGTCGGTTTGAATACAACCTCGTTGTGTATCCAACTTGTGCGAAGCCAAGTCCTTGAGTGTACAATTTGCAGCGTCACCCATTGCTTCTTCTTCTTCTACTTCAAAAGGAATCTCGTGTTCTACTCCTTCTCCTTCTTGCTGAAGAGCTTCGTGTTCTACTTCCAAGTTGTGTTCTTCCGTTGTGACTTGGCTTGTTTGGAGTATTGTGCCTTTTCGAGTAGCTATCCCGCACCTTGGATAATTCCAATCTTTAGAAGCTAGGGATTAGGTACCTGAAAAACAATTCTCGCAAAAAAGGGAGAAACAAGACAAGAAACGAAACACAAGTATGCAAGCAGAAATAATAAAAAGAAACTAAAAACTATATAACAAGCCGAATGCCTCCCCGGCAACGGCGCCAAAATTTGATCGGTTGTCAGCCGAGCAAAAATAAATTCACTTCCTCACTCAACTAGATATAAATATAGTATTCGATAAGAAAGAGTTCGTATCCACAGATAGGCGATTGTTGTTATGCAATTTTCAGATTCTTAAGTAACCAAGTAACCTAGGGTGTGTTTTTGTTTTTATCAAAGTAATAATACTAAATAAAGCAAAGCAAATAATTGGAATAATCAATAAGGAGAAGATATTGGTCACGGGATAGTATCATTCACAAACATGTATTTTTCATCAATGATTAGAATTGGTAATTTAATCTCGCAATTATCAAAAGCCCTAGGATATCTTGATCGCAAGAGTATCCTGTTTATTTCCTGATTTTATCACAAACAACATTAAAAGATGCTATTGTGAAATCTTCTTAAAAAGCAACCTAAGGTGTAAAAGCACAATTAGATTTAACTCCCTAAGAGCAATAAGTTCTATGAAATAAGACTAATCAATGCAAACAAGCGTGTAAAAGCACTAATTCGTTTTAACAAAGGTTATGATTCATATGCGATTAAAAAGATGTATCACTACAAGTATTAACCACAAGATGCTACTAGAAATCAGAGATAACAACTTTTACGTATTGAAAACCCTAATATAACTATAGAGCTGAAAAAAAATCCAATTGATTCCGGACTCAACCAAACTAGCATTCAAATCATATGATAATAAAAATGATGAGTCATAAACGATAGAATTGAGACAAAACTAATTCAAAGAATCAAATAACATGCTTGAAGAAATCAACTTTATCCCATAACCAATAATTGTATTTAGTTACTCATATTAATGGAGTTTATCATCATAATATTCAAAGAAAGAAGATGAAACATAAAAGAAAGCAAACCCTAGAAGAAGTTCTCTGCAAAAGCTCCAAGAATAGAATAAAATGTGATCTCCAAATAAAAAGTAAAACTTCTCCTTTTGTAGCTTTTCTCCAAAATTAGGTCCAACTCTTCAAAGTCCATTAGATAGAAGTCCACCAAGCCCACAAGTGAGAGAAACCCGTGTAGAAACTATGTCCCAAAAACGCACCCCGGAAAACTGTGTTTTTGGCCGGAATCCGGCACCGGAAAGTAGCTCAGGTGACCGGCAAAGTCCACCCAGTCACCGGTCAAATAAGTCAACTCGGACAGTCAACTGAGCTAAATCGGGTCAAGCACCAAGTCAGCAGAGTCAAGACCGAATCATCATCTGACTTGGCTGAGTGAACTAACTGGTCAAGGCTTATTGGGTTGATTTGCACGGCCTAGGCCAGTTGCACCGGCTTGAGCTAGTTCTGCTATCGTTACGCATCACTTCTACATACCCATCCATGATGGCTGATCATTCTTCAAAACTGCAACTGCACGATCTCTGTAACTTGCAGCTCATCACCACCTTGACCACCAGCCCAAACTATCATTTCACTTCCATTCTTTCTTTCCATCAACATCTCCAACATCTCATCAAAACCTTGTAACTCAACATCGAGCCTCAGTTCAGTCAACCAAAGACTATTGTCTTACTACTCTATTCAGTCCATACCCTTGAACAGCTCCACATACTCCTTCATTTCCTCGGGCCAACCTCTTTGCAATTAGTAAATGAACCTCCATAACCAAAGAATATCCTGCCATTCTCCATAACATAACAGCATCACCACTAATTCAGCTCAACAACTGCACCACTAGTTCATCTCAGGTTTAATTCTTATGCACCGCCATTCTAAACTGCAGCTACCACTTCTCAGTTCATACCTGCAACTCTATCCCCAGCTTTGCATAAATTGCAATCACCATCTCAGTTGCACATCTCTCCCCTACAATGTCAACTTCTGCATCTTCGTAACCCTCCTAAGCATTCATCTAACTTCTCAGCTGTTGTAGCTTCAAAACCACCAGTGCTGCAACTTCTACACTTCTTTCTTGTAATGCAATCTTCTCGACTCATCCCATAACTCCACAAGTTCAATAACACTAGCACTCGATCTTCCCAGCTTAGTCTCACCACCTGCAACTCATTATCACCAGTTCACATAAATTTCAATCACCATCTGCAGCTCATCCTGAACACAACAAACCCCTCAAGCACAACTGCAGCAACATTCTTGTTCTTCTCCCCTGAAAAGTCTCTTGAAGATAACCCTCAGAACCGCGTTTAGCAGCTGCAAAATTTGGTTCAAACTGGTCAATCGAACATTTCTACAAACACCCTATGTGTGTGAAACTCCTAACTGAGAGATAACTGATTTTAATGTTGTAACAGTTCTCTTGCAACCTGCAATTTCGATTTCATACACAACCCATCATTCCAATTGCACCAAGGGCTTTAAAGAATCATCAATTACATTATATTCATTCACAAATCACGGCAATAACAGTTCTTGCTCAACTATTTTCTCATTCAGAACTCTGTCCATACTCCAAGACAAAACAAACCCATCTTCTCATAAATAGACAGCAGTAACAACAGTTCTTCAAAAACCCATATCTTTACTGATTCAACATCAAACCCTAACCAGTTCCTTCTTTCTTCACTGCTACAACTGACTCACAGCAACCCATTCTCGACCACCATCTTCTTCTCAAGCATCAGGTTCATCTCCTCGCTCTCAGGCACCAACAATAACATATTCAGGAAACCTCTATTACCAGCATTACCTCTTCTATACAACCCTGATTTCACCACTATAATTACAGAACTCCAAATTTCACTCTCTGTGTTGTTTCAGCTAGCACAGCAGCCATTTCTCAATTTCACAAATGAATGATTGAGAGAATACCTTCTCGATTTAGGTTTAGAAATGATTGGGTGGTTGTTGACACTCCAATACATATGCTAAGGGACACCCCAATGGGTACCCTATAACAACTAGTTACCCCTTAACATCAGCGGTCTTTAGTGTTCATGTAGAATTGGTCGACCCTTAACCATGACCAGGCTCCAGATAGTGTTCTCTGTGAAATGACATATTTGCCCCTTTATGTTCCAAATGAATGCTCTTCACCAGCTGCAGCCGCCTCTTGCATCTCAAGTCCACTTTTTCTCTTCAATGTCTTAACATCATTAAAGCCTCCATGCTTTTCAGACATAATTTGCATCACTAAAGTTGGCATACTTTTCAGACAGAGATGAAGAAATAAAAGCAAATAATGAGACACAATCTGCCTCCACGCTTTTGCCATGTTTCCTCTTTTTTTGATCCAAACGACTCCAAAGTACCTAAATACTCAAAAACAAAGCATAAGATACATAATTTACAGGAAAACTAGCAGAGAAAGCATAAACAATAGATAAATTACAAGGTTTTTTAGACACCTATCAGTGACTGATTTGGTAAAACTTGGATGAGTATGAGCAAAACCTCTATTTAGTATAGTCTGAATAGAGTCTTAGTCAAGAAGAAGTGAAATTGGCTAAGTGCGAATTGGCCGAGAGTGTGTTATGGAGCATAGTGTCGTTGTCAAGTTTTGTTGCTGCATTTGCATAGTTTGAACCTGTGACACCTAGCTATGTAGTCATTTAATCATTTCAAAAACTTAATAATTTCTATACCAAGTTCACCCAAGGTAGTAAAGGCAAAAACTATTATTATTATTTAACTGGAGCCGCTAGGGACATTTTACACATCAGTTGAAATGTCGGTGGTAAGTAGCCATGTAACAAGCTGGGCATTTTTTTATATTATTATTATTATTTAAATCACAATTTTATTAGAAAACAAAGAGGAGTTACATAAATTTGGTTGGAAACCAAGCCACAAGATGTGTGCAACAAGACTTCTGAACTATGTGTCAAAAAAAAATCTGAACTCTACTCGTAACTATGTTTCCGCAGTATTGCAGGTCAAGACTCACTGCCCCACCAAGTAGCTTGACACCATCACTGAGTTTACTGGGTCACCTTGCTAAACCCATTGCTGAAAATAAGATTGCATCATTGTAATAGAGTCTAGTCGGCTTTGAGTAGCAGAACTCGACCAAAAAAGAGTATTACATAAAGTTGGTTGGAAACCAAAGAGGATTATTACATAAATTTGGTTGTAAAACTAGCCACAAGTTGTAGGAAACATAGAAAGTGTTTACTTGAATTTCAAGTTATCTTAGATTGAATTCTAAGCAACCTCCAGCCTTGAAAAATTATAAATAAAGATGCTCTTTCAACTGGGAAATCCAATTCCTGACACTTTTGTGTCCTAGCAGATAGCTAGAGTCGTCCTTTATTGACCTAGGTTTCCCCTGAGAAACATAATTAGGTCTAACACTGAAAGACTTCGTTCTGGGATTCGTAAAGCCAGGGACGACTATCTTTTACCTTGATAGTGCTTGTATCATGATCTTGCTTTTCTGTTATCGAGATTTTCGTTATCTGTCTCAGGCAACATAAATAGTAATCGCAAAGTTCTCTTAGTCTCAGGATTTGTGATTCCTCGAGATATATAGATATGTAAAAAATATTCTTAGTTGATAAGTTGAAGATTGTTCTTGAGAGGTGGTAAAGAATCCAGGCTTCTCATCTAAGCGAGTCTAAGTGTTCCAGATTTGTGAGGTTTGCTAACTTTGTCTATTGCAAATATATTTCCAAGCCTCAATCTTTGATCTAATTATAAATTGAATATGATTATATGTTATAGGCAGATTAGTATCAAAAGTCTTCACTTAGGTTGAAACAACTCTTAGGATGTAAATGACGTCAAATAGGATATCAATTGCTTAGAGTCTTGCGAGGTTCAATAGACGTAAAGAGCATGACTGTAACTGAATTAATTGGAGGGTGGATTCGGTCTCAACCACATTCCATTCTGAAGTATTATAATAGGCTAGTGCCTGTACGGATTAATACAGTTTGGTGTTCAAATCTAGACGAGGTCCTGAGTTTTTTATGCTATTGTGGTTTCCACGTTAAGAAAACTTCCATGTCTTGTGTTTTTCCTTTTATACATTATATTGTTTATCTTTATAATATGATTTACATAAGTTGTTGATGTGAAGATCAATGGAGAGTGGGTATTAGTGATGACTGATACTGGTGCTACGAATTCCTTTAGTCACCCTGAACGTTGGCTCAAAATTGAAACTAATGGTCATTAGCGCGGCTAGTATCATCAAGTCTGTCAACTGAGAACCATAAACTAGTCGAGGGTGTTAGAGCATTGCTCGGTGGAACTCGCAAGCGTTGCTATATCAAGCTTGTTTGTCAAATTTAGTTGTCAAAACTACATGTCTTGATTTCTAGTCTACTTATAGCTAAGTCTCGGACTAGGATAGTTAAGTGTAGTTGAGCTCCTGACTCCACGATGATCATCTTACGAAGACGAAGAACTGCTCAAGGAACTAGTGGAACTTCATCCGACTAAAAGGTATGTGGATACTTGAACTTATCTATCACTCAAAAGTCTATCTACTCTATCTCCTACTCTTGAGACCAAAGTCGTATAAGTATGATAGTTTTCATACATACAAATTTGCTATTTCGACCCGAGTTTACTCGCCTATTTTTTTCTCGAAATATATGTTGGTAAGCTTTTGATTTAACCATTTTTCATCTTTACCTATGACAAAAGTCATGATGACGTTTCAATCTTGAAAATGGCTTTGATGATGATAGTCGTGAATAACGTCTGTTATAACATTATAGAAGAATGTTTCAATGATTGAAATGTAGAGTTGAGATTACCATCTATGGATATAAGCATATATAGTGTGTTCGCACATTAGTGTATAAATTCATGTGCCGGAAACCAAGTGTGTGCATATCTCTGCATACGGTATTGGTGAAGGAGACAGGTTGGGTACGCGTACTGGCGGAACTTTTCCTCCCAAAAAATTCTGCTGAGTTTGGAGTTAACGAACTCATAAACCAGTTACCTTAGGTCTACGTACCCATACGCGTACTGGCGGAAATTTTCTACCCGATTTTTTTTTGCTGAGTTTGGAAACTCAAATCCGGTAGCTAAGGTACGCATACCCAAGCTGGTTATTTCTCAAATCGGTAGTTCATGAACTTGAAACAATAAATTATAAGGAATTTAATCTTTGCAAACTGTGGCTATATTATTCATGAATTGATTCAAATGGATCAAACCGATTTTGTTTCAATTTTGTCTATGCATAAAGACCTAAGCAATTGAACAACTCTTCAACTAGTTCTTTTGATGTCATTTGAACTAGTTATGAAAAAGATGAATACGGTTATTATGGATGTGCTCATATGGATAACCATTGGTTAACTGTTTGTGGACCAACTAAGTGTACACGTTTAGGTACGGTTACTCAAACCTAAATGAAATACATTTCATTTGTGTGTGACAAGCTAAGTTTCGATTTAACGGTTGAAAGATATTAGCTTGTATCTAATCATGTTTTCATCTAACGGTGAATATTGAATTCTTTGTTACTAAGCTAACATAGATTGCAAACCCTGATTTTAAAACTATATAAAGGAGAACTCTAGCAACTGGAAAAACTAATCCCCGCACCTCATGTGTGATACTAGTTGGTTTTTCTAGAGTCGATTCTCCTTTAACCTTAGGTTTCTTCTCAAGACACTGTAGGTTAACGACTTAAAGACTTCATTGGGATTGTGAAGCCATGCGAAAATACTTTTCTTGTAGTTGAGTGATCTGATCTTGCCATTTTCTATCGTACGAGTTTAATTAAAAAATTTACTTGAGATTATATATCCGATAGGGCAAGATAAAAATAAATCACAAACATCTTCGTCTCATCGTTTGTGATTCCGAAATATCTTGTTTCGCTACCATACGATTGAAATTATTGTGAGGTGATTGATAATTCTAGGTTGTTCTTCGGGAATGTAAGTCCGGGTTATCGATTGGTTCCTGTTCACCTTGATTTCTATCAAAAGACGGAACAAACTCTTAGGTTTATCTTTGTGAGACAGATTTATCTATTATTGTAGACTTTTCAGTGTGATACCAGATTTTTTTATTCAAGTCTTCGACTTTGGGTCATAGCAACTCTTATTTTTGGGTGAGATCAGCTAAGGGAATCAAGTGCATAGCATCCTGTTGGGATCAGAGACGTAAGGAGCGTAACTGTACCTTGAATCAGTGTGAGATTGATTAGGGTTCAATTACAGTCTAGATCAAAGTTAGTTTGTAGTAGGCTAGTATATGTAGTGGCTTAATACAGTATGGTGTTCAATCTGGACTAGGTCCCAGGGTTTTTCTGCATTTGTGGTTTCCTCGTTAACAAAACTTCTGGTGTCTGTGTTATTTCTATTACGCATTATATTTTGTTATATTATTGAAATATCACAGGTTGTGCGTTGTATCGATCAATTGTGAAATCCAACCTTTGGTTGTTGATTGGAAATTAATTGATCCTTAGGTATTGGTCTTTGGTACCATCCAAGTTTATATCTCTTATATTTGATAAAGACTCACAATTACTATTTTGTTTGAGTATAGATCAAATCGAGAGATATAGATATTAACTCCTTGATATACTTTTATTAAGATTGAGTCTGACTGTCTAGTTGATTCTCTTAAAAGTATATTCATGTCAGTCCATACAGATTTATAATCGAAATATTGGGTGAGGTTGTTAGACCCCCGCTTTTTCAATTAGTATCAGAGAAGTCAAACATATTAAACCATGTAATTTTGTGTTTGTACGATCCTCAAAAGTCTATCCCTATGGGAAATCGTTTTGGGAGGCTTGATCATGGCATCTGTAACACACACCAGATTTCCTTAAAGATTGTTCAGAGATTATTATTATTCAGAACTACGGTCTCTCATGATAATCTCATACCATCTAGAATATCGGAAAATCTAGATGTGAAGAAACGATCTAAGGAAAAAATTAAAAGTTTTTCTAAAGAAAATTGTCAAAGAAAACATGATTAAAAGGTATTGTAAAGATCCTCAAGCTCGTCAACAATATTTGACTGGTATAACAATGATCAAAAGACGACTTAGTTACTAATGACTCGATTAGTTAAACACGAACATTAATTAATATAAATTAATCTAACAACGATTTAGATACGAAACTAATATCGTTAGATAGATCTCGAAAATTACGTGGAATGGACTACTCGAATGTGTCATTTGGATACCGGACGAAGAAGATGTCTTCAGTTATGTACGAAGGGTAAAATTATCATCTTGCACTTTAGCTGGATTAGCTGCCCCTATCAAGGCACCTTTAATAATTTTGTTCGGCCTTATCCCAGCTGAATCGAGAAGACAAGTTTAGATTTCTTTTCTTCTTCTTTTCTTTCTTTATGTTTCTTTTCTTCTCCTCATTATGTTCATTTCTGCGGATGATTTGTGAAATAAAGTTTGTTTATGAAGCTCTGAGAATTGATTGTTAGTGTGATGTCGATGTTGATTGATCATAAGAAGAAGAAGAAGAGATGTCGAGGTTGCTGTAAATTGAAGTTAGGATTTCTGGAGTTGAGATTTGTGTAGAATTGAGAGGTGATTTAGGTTGTTGTTGGATGAAGAATAAAAGGGTTGTAGTTGAATTGGATGTTTGAAGTTGATTCAGTGACGATTCATTGATGAGAAATTATTATGGTTCTCTTGAAATTGATCTGGAATTCAATTAAGAGTAAATAAGGAGAAGTTAGAAGATGGATTTATTCTTAATTAGTGTTTGATGGAAGCTGTGGGGTTGTTTGATGATTGAATCAGGAAGTTAGGGTTTGTAAGAAGAGTCAGGAAATATGAAATTGAGGAGTTAGAATATGGATTGGAGTTGGGTTTATCACGAATTAGAATATAAGGTTGAAAAATTGCTTGAGAAAATTACATGAGTGGATTTTTGGGAGGTAACTGTTCTTCTTAGATAACTTGGTAACGTTATTTACTTTTTAATTACTGAGTATTGAATTTTCTAATTGAACTGAGAACTGAGATGAATATGTGTGTATGGAATGGACTTGAGATTTTGGGAAATTTGGTTGTAAAGAAGATGTTGTTTAAATGGAAAATGGTGTAGTTTTGTTGGTGGAAGTTAATGTAAGTTACAGATGATGAAGATGTTATAAGGTTGTGGTGTATGTTGGTGTTTTCTGGAGTATTTTTTTTTAATAAAATTTTTCATGGCATTGCTACTTAGCATCAAAAGTGTGGGCAAAGGAGCTGTGGATATCTTGAATGGACTATGCAAAACCATCAATTTTCTACTGATTTGAGATTACTTCCTCTTGGGGGCTATGATTTAGTTTTGGGAGATGATTAGTTAAGAACATTAGGTGATGTCACCTTTAACTTAGCTAAACTATCTATTTTTTTCTTACACAATTGTCAATTGATCACTCTACAAGGTACTTCCTCTAAGCCCACACTTTGATACTAAGTAGCAATGCCATGAAATTTTTTATTAAAAAGAACACTCCAGCATTAGTGGGCCAATTTTTCTCTATCCCAGTCTCTCCCATACCATCAAAAATACCACCTCCAGTACAAGACTTACTCAACACCTTCACTGATGTCTTTGAGGAACCCACAAAACTACCACTACAAAGAGTCTTAGACCACCAAATTACCCTTAAACCTGACCCATAACCTATCAATCCAGACCCTATAAATGCCCTTATATCCACAAGTCAGTGGTGGAAACCTTAGTTCAATAAATGCTTAAAAATGACATCATTCAAGATATCCACAGCCCCTTTGCATCTCTTATACTCCTTATGAAGAAGAAAAACAACACTTGGAGGTTCTGTGTGGATTATAGGAAGATAAATTCCATTACAATCAAAGATAAGTTTCCTATTCCAGTTATTGATGAGCTCCTTGATGAACTACATGGATCTAAAGTGTTTACTAAGTTGGATTTGAGAGCTTGCTATCACCAAATCAGGATGCACTTGCCTGACTTCCCTAAAACAACATTTAGAACCCACCATGGTCATTATGAATTTAAAGTCATGCCATTTGGCCTCACTAATGCTCCTGCAACTTTCTAGGCACTCATGAATTCTGTTTTTGGCCCATATTTAAGAAAATTTATTCTTGTATTTTTTGATGACATCTTAGTGTATAGTCCTACCATCCAAGAGCTTGTGCATCACCTCTCATTTGTGCTTTCACTTCTAAGAGAACACTAGTTATATGTCAAGTATTCCAAGTGTTGCTTTGCACAATCTTTCTTAAAATACTTAGGACATATCATTACAGCTGATGGAATGGCAGCTGACCCTGAGAAGATTGCTTGCATGAAATCTTGGCCTCTCCCTACAAATATCAGGCAACTAAGAGAGTTTTTGGGCCTCACAGGTTACTACAGAAAGTTTATTAAAGGCTATGGGTATATTGCTAAACCACTTATAGATCTTTTGAAGAAAATGCATTCTTATGGTCTCCCTTGGCAGAAGAAGATTTTCATGCATTGAAGAATGTTATGTGTACCACTCATGTTCTTTCTCTTCGAGACTTCACCAAAAAGTTTATAGTGAAAATAAATGCATGTTCTAGAGGCATTGGAGTTGTGCTCATGCAAGAGGGGAGAGCAATTGCTTTCTACAGCAAACCACTAGGGCCCAAAGCTTTGGGCTCTCTACTTATGAAAAAAAAAAAACTAGCTGTAGTTAATGTAGTCACCAAATGGAGGCATTATCTCACTGGCCATCACTTTATCATCAACATTGATCAGCAAAGTATCTGGTATTTCATGGAGCAGAAAATTACCACCTTACTACAGTAGAGGTGGCTCATAAAACTTCTTGGGTTTGATTACACCATTAACTAAAAGAAGGGTTTAGAAAATAAAGCTGCAGATGCACTTTCAAGGCTGCGTGTCACTAGATCCACCTCCACATGTAGTACTCTTTCCTTGTTAACTCTAACATGGACTCAAGACATCATTAATAGTTATCACAATGATATTGTAGCCTTTAAGCTCATTCCACAGCTGTTAATTAATGTTTCTGCTTTTCCTCAATACACTTATGTGGAGGGTATTTTGAGGTTCAAGGGTAGAATTTATGTGGGCACTACTACCAATTTGAGACACCATATCCTTCAATCTATCCACTCATCTGCCATTGGGGGTCATTCAGGTATTCATGGAAGCTACATTAGAGCAAAAACTTATTTTTATTGGAAAGGCTTGAAACAAGACAATTTGCTCTTAGTCAGTCAATGTGACACTTTCCAAAAGAATAAGCTAGAACATCATCAGCCTCCTGGACTTCTACAACCACTTCAAGTACCCGATCAAGCTTGGAAACACATCGGTATGGACTTTATTGAAGGTCTTCCTAAGTCACACAATAAGGATGTTATCTTGGTGATAGTGGACAGGTTCACTAAATACAGTCACTTTATTGGGCTTACTCATCCTTTTACCGCACTTACAGTGGCTCAGGAATTCTTGAATAATATTTTCAAGTTGCATGGTTTTCCAGTTTCCATAGTCTATGACAGAGACAAGTTTTTCACAAGTAAGTTTTGGCAGGAACTCTTCAGGAGCTTGGGCACACATCTCAACATGAGAACTGCTTATCACCCTCAATCATATGGCCAATCTGAGAGAGATAATGCTTGTCTAGAAGGTTACTTGAGGTGTATGATAGGTCATAAACCTAAACATTGGTTCAACTGGCTTCCCTTAGCATAATGGTGGTACAATACCAATTTCCACACCAGCCTAAAAATGTCTCCATTCCAAGCTCTATATGGGTATGTCCCTCCTCACTTATCTTTTACAAATATTGCTAATACCTCTGTAGCATTTGTTGAAGAATACCTCCAAAGAAGAGATGCAATTATTGACCTCTTGAAGGAAAACCTTCACAAGGAACAAGAAAGAATGAAATGGTTTGCTGATAAGAATAGGACTGAGAGATATTTTGTTGTGGGAGATATGGTTTACTTGAAGTTTCAGCCATACAGGCAAACTTCCATTGCCTTGCACAAGAATTTCAAGTTATCTGCTAGGTATTATGGACCATTTCCTATGATTCAGAAGATAGGTCAAGTGGCTTGCAAACTGGAGCTCCCTTCAAGCTCAAAGATCCATCATGTCTTCCATGTCTCTCATTTAAAGAAAAAGCTAGGTGTTACTGTTTCCACTATTCCTTCATTGCCATTGCTCGACTCAGATGGGGAGATTATTCTAAATCCCATAACTACTCTAGATTCTCGTCAAGGCACGACAGTATAATAACTTTTGATTCAATGGTCACACACTACACCAGCTGATGCCACTTGGGAAGATTTGACTAACGTAAGAGCTCATTTTCCTAAATACCATCTTGAGGACAAGGATATTCTGAAGGGGGAGTATTGTCATGGTCCCGTGGTTCATGGCTATACCGTGGTGGCCTACAACCAATAGAAGGGTGTATTTATATTCCTGTTCGAACAACTTAACTGTGTTTTTAATAGTTAACCCCGTTTTAGGTTACTGGCTAGATAAACGTTGATATCTCGACCACGTGTAAGGTCAGTATCGATTAGGGTTCAATGTTAGGTCTTATTCTCGCTTAAATAAGCATGTACATGCATTTAGTGCTTATCATAAAATTGGAAGAAAAGAGGTAGTACAATGGTACTGAGGTTACTGTGTTCATTAGTTATATCTTCATTATTATCTTACCTAGATGTAATGTGTCTCTTGAATACTGATTAGTACCACCTTATCATCTATATTACATCATCGGATAAATCAATACATCACATGAACATTAAGGAGTTAATGATATTGATAAGTTATCTAGTAGTGGTTCTGTGGCTGTTGTGGAGTTTTAGGAAGTTGTTGAATTTGCAGAAGGAGACGTAATATGGTGATGGAAGAGGAATGGTGAACTGAGTATGAAATTGAAGATATAGATGTATGTTATGAATTGTTGATGATGATTGAAGTTTTATAAGTCAGGGAAGAAAATTAGAGAATATAGGACTCTTGAGATAGAAGCTGATATGGGGGATGAATTAATGGTGGTGTTTAAATTAAGTTTAAGGCAGGTGGTATGAGATTTAGTAGTGTTTTATACTACTGATAATGAGAATTAGATGAATTATTTAGGGAGGTGTATGGACTATGTAGGTGAAATGGAAGTTGGTAGTAATGTTGCTACAACTATGAGGATTGGGATTTACTAATGGTTCATTTGGGACTTGCCACTGCTATTGAAGATAAGACGATTTTATGGTTATGAATTGGTTATGAAGTTTACGTAACTTGATTGTATGATTGAACTAACACAGTTGAAGTGGAATTGCAGTTGTAGATAATTGTACTGAATTACAAGTAGTGATAGTTTATCTGAAACTGGTAGTGATTCAGTTTAGTGGATGTGTTGTTGAAAGCTGCAACTGCAGGTAATAGAGCTATAATTGTATTTGTAATTTGATTATGAAGTTTGCTTAAAAATACATGAGTTGAAGTTTTTTTTTTTTTGAGTTATATTTTGTGCAAGGATATTAGCCTGAGTCTTTTTAGTTTAGCTGACTCGACCTAGTGTTTCTGACTCAGGTTGTCTGACTGTGTTGAGCTAACTCGGTAAACCCTGATTTAACCCTTTGTGTTTGACTCGTTGACCGAATTAACCCTTTGACCGTTGACCTGACTTTGGACGTTGACCATTAAGTTTGACCGTCAGTTGACCCAGATGGACCAGGCCTTAGTTTAAGTGGGTGTTTGTTAGGCTTGGACTTAAGACTAGTTATCCTATCTTGATTAAATGGATCGTTTATGGTATGAATTAGTCTTTGGTTTCTTAACTAATGGACTATGGAACCAACCTAATTGAATTAGTAAAACTTAGAGATGCTATGGATAGATAAATAAAAGGTGAAAAACCATAAATATGCTTAAATCCATTAGATAGAATTGTATGATTCTTGTGTGAGCCATTTTGGCTAGATTCTTAGAGTTCTTGTATAGTTAATAATCTTTATTAACAACGATCGATTCAAAGGATAAACCAGTGGATCTCGAGGTAAGCGTGGCTTGTCATCAAAAGAGGTGGGAGTCGATGACGAACTCTCTTGTATTCATTATTGTTTTACAAATCTATCTTGTGTTAAATTCATGCATCGTTTGATTTGCTTTCTGAATGTTCTGTTGATTCTTTTCATCTTTCCATCGCTTGGAAAGGAATTGAAATGCTTTGTTTGTGAATATGAATGTTGTGGGAAATAAGAATTTCCATCTGTGGTATATAGGATACGCTCCTTCACATTTTCATTTATATCTTTTTTTTTCGAGATTTTATGCACTATGGCTAGGGCGATACACCACAATATTATTATTCGGTGTGGAACAAAATGGCATCAATATTACTATTCAAAAGAAGGAGTTTTTCCATATACATGATTGTTTATTTGAGTGTTTAGTAGGAGATGTGTGCCCCAAACTTTATATATCCAGTATTCTATGGCTAGGGCGATACACCGCAATACTACACGACTAGGGCGATACACCAAAATATTATTCTTTCTTTATATCCAGTATTCTATGGATAGGGCGATACACCGCAATATTACACGGCTAGGGCGATACACTGCAATATTATTCTTTAGTATTGTGCGAGCAACACTTGTCTCTTACATGGATGTTTACTGTTCTTTTAAATTTCTTTGAAAAAGTTTCTACAATATGTTTTTACCGTATTCTATATTCCATCGGTTTTCAATGATTACTTGAAAGTTAGTTGTTGTTCCTACTGGGAACCCCTTTTAGGGATGATGTGCTCACCCATTCCCACTTTTAGTTTCAGAGACAGATCAGAGTTGCACAACGAAAGTTTCAAGGGTAGAGTGTGTTAGTTTGTTAACTTCGGCTATGTTTATTGTGTTGAATATTTTATTTGTAAACCAAATGACTATTGTATATGTATCATTCGAGAGGAGTACTTGTATATATATTTCAGAGCGGGGCTAGTTTATGGTTTAAGTTTTGTAGAAGATTTCTTAATTAAATGCTTAAGTATATGATTTATATTCTTAGTGCCTCTTTATTTAGTTAAATCTCTTGGATTAGTCAGTTGCTAGTTTTGGGGGCGCTACATGTATGGTCTCACAAGAATTACTCTTTATCTCTTTGAGGAATACTATCATAAAGGATCAATTGACAAGGATCTGTTTAGAGCGTTTGAAAATGTTTTTAACTTCTTAGAAAAGCTTAGTTCTATAGAGAAATTGAATCGTTCTGAGAAAAAAATTGTACATGTCAAATCATGGTCTCATGATGTACAAACTATTCCAACTACCTACTCATGTGAAGTTGATAAAAATATTTCCTATGAGGTTGGTAAAGGAACCATCTATCATAAAAAGTCATTTCCGTGTCATAAGAAAAAGATCTTAAAGAAATCAGAGTATTATCACTATGATTATGCTCCTGATTCTGATCACAAATGTCAACCGAAAATATTGCATGAGAAATCCTCTGCACCTTCCACCACCTGAATTCAGGATTGGCTCCACCCCATTTGTATACTAGTACGACCGTTGCCACGGTGGGAGGGCCGACCGAAGAGAAATATGAAGATGGGTTTGTCTGTGATTACTTTCGTCCCGTTTCAGAAAAAGTTATACTTTCACCTCGTTTCAAAAAAAGTGATACTTTCGCCACGTTTCAGAATATGGTTGCATGATCATTTTTTCCGAAAAATAGCGAAAGTATCACTTCTCCCGAAATGGATAAAAAGTATCACTTTTTATGAAACAAGATGTGAAAGTATCACTTTTTCTGAAACAAAAAATTAGTCAATCCATAAATCAAAATATGGTTGCATGATGTGTTATGCATCCTTTGTGGTGGTTTGTATAATGACTATGCATTTAATTTTCGAGAATTGTGGCTAAAATGAAAGTATCACTTTTCTTGAAACTGAGGGAGTACATCGTTTTATTTGTTGCAACGGAAAATTAGTTGATGCATAAACCAAAATATGGTTACATAAAGTATTAATGGATATAAATTTAATTTTCTAAAATTGTGTCTAAAATGATAAATACCTCCAAATTTTTCGTAAAAACTCAAAATTTGATATTGTTGTTTGTGCTCGTTGGATAGTTTTTTTTATTAGCTTTCCAACGAGATAAAATTTGTAAAAATTCCAAGGCACGGATTTTTAGATATGTTATATTAAAGTTTATTTTCCAATTATACCCCTGAAAAGATAGGATACACAATGAGTTATAGTAATTGGACTAAAAGGGAGGGACAATTTTGGTTTTTCGGCCCTAACCATTTCCAATCTTTTTGTGTCAATTGATCACTTATATTTTACAAAAAAGTGGCCATACAAAGGTCCTCCCTCGCTTCGCTCGGTCGGCCCAATAACTTGAAATGGGGCAACTAACGGTTTGACTTTGTTTATGTAATCTTTTCTTTAAGTTTTCTGACAAAAGCTTTTCAAAAGATGGTGTATGTACTTTTTTCCTTATAAATACGGGTATTTACTCCTAGTATGTGTACCTCTAAAAATCTTACTTTCCTTTTGTGGGTCGCGGTTCAGGTACGGGTCCAAGCCCATCTATGGGTATAAAAGAAGAATGGGTACGCATACCATTCTTCTTTCCTCATCAGTCCGCGTACGTGAACTATTAGGGTTCATCTATTTTCTCCATTAAAGCTCTTTGGAGATCTTTTTGTGAAGGGATTCCTCAAGAAATTAGTCAAGTAAGTAATCTCGTTTTCACTCCTTATTTCCTTTGTTGATGGTGGTTTTTAGACAAAGGGTATAATTGTAAAACCTCGAATAACCTAATGTCACCGGTGACATATTTATTAGAACATTTAATGCATGTAGTCAGTAATTAATAGGGGGTATTTTTTCAAATTAGGGTTACACCGAGAAAAACCCTAATTCACCTCCGTGCCAATGGCAAATCATGCCAGCCACACCTAGCCTAAGCTAGCCGCGCCATGCCAAACGCACCCTGCCTTGGCCCCAGCTATGCTAACCAAACCAAACGCGCCAAAGCATGCCAACCATGCTAGCCGCACCTCCGTGCCAATGGAAAATCATGCCAGCCACACCAAACGCGCCAAAGCATTCCAGCCATGCTAGCCGCACCTCTGTGCTAATGGAAAATCATGCCAGCCACACCAAACGCGCCAAAGCATGCCAACCATGCTAGCCGCACCTCCGTGCCAATGAAAAATCATGCTAGCCACACCAAACGCGCCAAAGCATGCTAAACCATGCTAGCCGAACCTCCGTGCCAATGGAAAATCATGCCAGCCACACCTAGCCCAAGCTAGCCGCGCCATGCCAAACACACTTTGCCTTGGCCCTAGCTATGCTAGCCACTTTCCTTACCAAGCCGCTATGCCATTGGCACATGCCAAAGTAGCGCCCGTGCCCTAGCCTTGCAAATCGTGCAACCTAGGCCAATATGGCCGTGCGTGCCATTGGCACATGCCAACATGCATCGCTAGCCATTTTTCCGAAGCCGCTACCGCGCCCTAGGCCAATGTGGCCGTGCGTGCCATCGGCACATGCCAACACGCATGCTAGCCATTTTTCAAAGCCGCTACCGCGCCCTAGGCCAATGTGGCCGTGCGTGCCATTGGCACATGCCAACACGCACGCTAGCCATTTTTCAAAGCCGCTACCGCGCCCTAGGCCAACATGGCCGTGCGTGCCATTGGCACATGCCAACACCCACGTTGGCCATTTTCCAAGCCGCCACCGCGCCCTAGGCCAATATGTCAGTGCATGCCATTGGCACATGCCAACACGCGCGCTAACTATTTTCCAAACCGCTACTGCGCCCTAGGTCAATATGGCCGTGCCTGCCATTGGCACATGCCAACACGCACTGCTAGCCATTTTCAAGGCACTCCACACATGCCATCGACACATGCCACACACTCCCCTAGCAGCTTTGGCATTACCACTTACACTCAACGTATAACTTGCGGTCAAGGCATTCCACACATGCCACTAGCACATGCCACACGCTCCCCTAGCAGCTTTGGCATTGCCATTTACACTCAAGGTGTAACTTGCGGTCAAGGAATTCCACACATGCCACTAGCACATTCCACACACGCCACTAGAAGCTCTGGCATTTCCACTTGCACTCAACGTGTAACCTACCACAAAGGCATTTCGCACATGCCATTGGCACATGCTACACGCGCCACTAGCAGCGCCACTTGCACTCAAGGTACAACTTACTCTCGAGACATCAACACAAACTGGGGGATGCTTTCTTGGGGTTTTGGTTTGGCGGTTACAGCGTGCAGCGTACACTACGCTCGCAATAAGAACAGCGTGAAAAGAAATACAAGCGGTCAATTAAATAAGGCAGTAATGGTGAAAAACGTTTTCACCATAAACACCTGCGGTTACCACCTCCTCTATTTAATCCACGACTTTACTCTATTCCTTAATGAGGCACGTCCAATCTCACTTGTATAAATAAGTCTCACCTATTTGTACCGGACAACAAGTCTTGGTTAGGCAAAAAATACAACACTATCAGAAAGTAACTTTGCTAGCTCTCCCAAAAGATTTCATCACTAGCAAGCTTCCTAAGCTTCTACTTTTATGATACAAGTCGAGATACTACCTTTCCAGAACTCTCTGGTCTCAACACCCTTCTTCGCTATCCTCCCCAAATCAACCCTTCTCCTCCACTTTGTGACCGAAGCAAGTCAGGAACGGACTTTCTTGGTTTAGGACGGACTTGTACAGATTGATATCTCGAACCTAAAAGTGCTCAACGTGCAACACATTTTTTTAGGTTTGAACCAATTTCTCACTCACCTACCGAATTTTCCGAAATTGGCAGAAACGATTTTTACCCATAAACAATTGGCGACCACAGCGGGAGGATTGATCTATCGGCTAAAATGTCAGACTGTCGATCTCGTTCTTCGACCCAGATGTCAAGATTGTAGGGGAAGGCGACTAGATCCGACTCAACTACCAGACAACCTGGTTACCAGTCGTAAAGACTACACGAGAAAACTAGGGACTCGCTGAAGATGCTAACAGCGATTGGGGACTTGCTGGCGACCCTACTAGCAAAGCCTCCTTTTACATGGAAAGGGGCGTGTTCGCAGCAAAAAAAAAAAAAAACCCTATGAAGTGAGTAAGTTTAGACTGGGCAAGATATACGATCTGTTTTTGGGTTCTTAGTAAAACCGTCATACTATTGCGTCTTGTGCCAATTGCTAGCACACACTTTCATAAAAGCAATATTCCTTTCACAAAACGTAATCAAAGTTATATTATCAAAACCATTGATCCCATAAATAATCTAATATCCTCAAAATCTACCAGATGTCTATCAAAACCGGTAGAACTTTAAGCCAGACATCCAGTATGTCTTTCAAAAAAAAAAGGAACCTAAATAAAAGTTTAACAGAGAAGACATTCAAGGAAAATCATCCAACAGAGGTCTACTCTTCTTGGAGAAAGTCAACTTTGCATCTTCAAGAGCTGCTCTCTTCATAGTCAACATCTTGGAAAGATTTTCGAGTTCTACCTCCTGTTGTGTAATCTCCTCTGCAGAAAGGCTTTCGACTGTTGCATATTTCAACCTCAGGATCTCAGCAAGGCCTTCGACAAACCACGAAGTGTTGAATTCCTTTTCTACACATACGTCGCGATGGTGCACCCAGTCAGAAATGACGTCTTCAGAAACGGTGTGGCCAGTCACCTCACGCTCGATGGAAGATAGAGCCCCTTCCACACGCCTAACCATCGCAAATCGACTAGTGATCTTCTTGGTTGTGGCCATATGTCCATACTTCTCCCAGATTCTGGTATACAATGCCTCATACTTAGCCAGTACGCTGAAACCGCCAACCAGCACATGACTTGGGTAAGGAACCAAGTACGGGGGATCGAAAATAGCGCCTGCAACTGGAACCACGGCTTGCAAAGGGTCTTTTTCCATGTCTACGGCAGCAACCATCATAGAATCATCCACTGTTTGAACCGCATCCGTGCCGGCGATTGGCTAACTCCCATCTCCAAGTCACCGGCGGTCGCTGTCACCAAAGGCAAGTTTTCGTGTGGCTCCGCCCCAGAATCATTTTCCAAACCAGATTCCTCCTGCAAACTTGAGTTAGAAATT
This sequence comes from Papaver bracteatum, assembly GCA_023529315.1. NCBI lineage: Eukaryota > Viridiplantae > Streptophyta > Magnoliopsida > Ranunculales > Papaveraceae > Papaver > Papaver bracteatum. The sequence continues at coordinate 130,110 of JAJJWX010003865.1, read as the reverse complement.
TTTCAAAAAAAAATGGCAGAAGAAGAAGGGAAAAGAAGCGCGAAACTCACCGAACCACTTCCAGGAAAAAAACCAGTGTTGTCAGAAGAATCACTCTCACTTGTCGAACTTTCTTATTTCTCTGGATCATCACCGTTATGAGGAGGCTCAGTGTTGCCGGAATTCTTCGCCGCCTCCTGGAAACGTGCAAGGGAAACGAAAGCATTAATACTACCGAAGCCCTGGTAGAAACAATACACATGTTTTCAGCAGAAATTCATGTGTTTCGAGACAAACCAACAAGGAGACGACACATACCTGGTTATTGGAAGAACAGAAAGACACGAGAGCTGCAGGAGGATCTTTTGAAACCGCCTGGAACCCGCCAGCACGATTCTTCTTTCTCTGTTCCTTTGCCAGGCAACTTTTGCTTGAGGTCCCTCAACATCGAATACTTCTTCAAAACTGTTGGGGAAGGTTTACAACGAACATTCTCCACCACGTTGTTTACAAAATCTTGAATCATAATGAACTCATCGTACTAGAACTCATTATATCCAAAAGTCGTCGAAGTTACTCTTCCCGTTTGAAAGAAGAGAAGGCGGATACCCGACTCAAGGGCACTGGCATTGAGGGCGGCACGTAATGAATCCTTAGGAACCACCAACTGGTAAGCAAGAGGCACCCCTTGATTACCCATGTGACGAGCGGCACAGTCAATATTGTAAGCAACTATTCGGAAAGACCCCATAAAGAAAGACGGCATATAACCATGCAGGAAGCTTTGAATAAACAAGTTTTCACCAACACTCAAACTGACGTCAGAATACAAAATCATGTTCGGAGTAGAAGAAAATGTGTCAATTTGAGTCACAAACCTATGGACCGGCTCCCATGGGCGAAAACAATACACATGTTCGGAGATGACTAACCAAGCTCACACCAACTCTTGGACGCCTGTTCACCCATCGAAGAATTCGGGAGCCACCCCAACTCGCGGGAATCGAAGGCAAATGTTTCGGAGCGTACTTCTCGAAGTACTCCCATAACCAGGCTTGCAGAAAAACAACATGCACATATGAATCCACTTTCATGAAACCATTCGAAACTCGCATGTTCGCAACTAGGTGGTCCAGATGCACATACAAGGAACCAAAGAATAGCTTGCCAATGGGAAGAACTTCACCTTTTGCCAACTTCACAGCAATCACTAGCAACTCTGGTCATATTTTCTTCTTACCAGAACCGTCATCAAAAATGTCTCTAGACAACCTGAGAGCCAAGAATGCTGCAACGTGAAGATCACTGCTTTTCTGTTTAGGTTCCAGCTCGTCCGGAAACCATTGAGATATCCACCAGCTATAAAAGCACTTTTCATCCTCTTTTCGAACAGACTTCGCAATGGAGTATTTTCGAGCGAAATCTCCCAATTTAGCGGCATGGTCATCCGGAATCTTCTCCTCATCTTCAGACAATTGGATGTTAAGATTCCCGGTTATCGAAAGATTCAGCAAGAGAGCCACACTCTCCAAGGAGAAAGTTATTTTACCCCATATACATATGATCGTATGGGTGTCCGAACACCATCTGGAGATGAAATCCACCAAGCCCGGGATATTCTTCCTAATCTGGAGACTTATTGAAGCTATGACAGCATCAATAATCTGCGCTCGAGTCAAATTGGTATTTATGTGCTCCTTACTCACCATGAACTCAACCCATCTGTCAAAAGAACGCAATGGGCTTTGACACATCCTGAAATCAATGTTGGAAGAAGAATATACCCCTTTATGAAGACAAAACCGTATGGTGTTATCTGGGCGAACCGAATCCTTTGATGAAGCGAAATTTTGTTCAGGTAACATCTTGTTGGATTTCTTCATAACAATTTGGTAACAAGATATCTGCACAAAATAAACGGAGAAAGACTAAATTATCTCCTTGACACATAACCGCACCCAACAAAAAAGAAGAAGAAAGTGTTCTCTACGGGTTCAGAGCTGCACGCGCAGTATTTTCTTCAGGTCCGAAATTCATATATGCAATATTTCCTATGGGTTCAAAATTATATAATTCATATATGCAATATTTCCTAAGGGTTCGATATTATATGAAGCATATACGCAGTATTTTCTACGGGTTCGAATGCGTCTGCAATATCCTTTTTCGGGTTCAAAATTATATATGCAATATTTTATACGGGTTCGAATGCATCTGCAGTATCCTTCTTCGGGTTCAAAATTATATATGTAGTATTTTCTACGGGTTCGAATGCATCTGCAGTATCCTTCTTCGGGTACAAAATTATATATGCAGTATTTTTCTACGGGTTCAAATCATATATGAAGTATTTTTCCTTGGGTGCATATATACAATATTTTCTACAAGAAGCACGCCAATAAATCATATGCACAATATCATTACAAGGATTGTAAAAGAAAAATGCCTGCTGTTAGGGTTTGCACCTACATGAAAAGGGAAACAATAGAAGTATTGGAGAACATACCTGGAAGCCGGTTTTTCTTTGTGACTCTTCCGCTAGTGTGAAAGGATGAAAAAACAAAGCACAAAATAAAAGAGGAGATCTTCATATATATATAGGCGGGCGTGAGGTTTCCGCAATGGGGAAGGATTTCCCTTTCTCGAAGCCGCATGTGTAAAAGACGGGCCCACAAGGGCGACCAACTTCCAATGCCGCTCAACCTTGCGCCGGTCCCACCAAGCATGCTTCCCAAACTGGCGCTCAACGACCAAATTACAATGCCGCTCAACCATGCGTCAGTCCCACCAAGCATGCTTCCCAAACTGCCGCTCAACGACCAACTTCCAATGCCGCTCAACCTTGCACAGGGTCCCACCAATTGTACCAACTTCCCAATGACCGCCCAAGTCGCGCCATCTAGCACGCTCAGCTTCCCCACCTTACGCCGGTCCCAACATCTAGCACGCTCAGTTTCCCATCTCGCTCCAACTTATCAATGCCACTCAGCTTTCTGTCTCTCAATGATGCTGACTTCCTAATAGTGCCAGCCTCCCGATTCGTGCAAAACTGCCAGAGGCAAGGATTCCAACTCCCATCTATAAAAAGGTCAGAGAAGCCTCCCCAATTCTCTTTGTGATTTACTAGTTTGTCACCATCTTATGCTTACCTCGCAACAAAGCTCTTGTTCCGAGCTGAGCAGGGGACTTAATGTTGATGGTGGTTTTTAGACAAAGGGTAAAATTGTAAAACCCCGAATAACCTAATGTCACCGGTGACACATTTATTAGAACATTTAATGCATGTAGTCAGTAATTAATAGGGGGTATTTTTTCAAATTAGGGTTACACCGAGCAAAACCCTAATTCACCTCCGTGCCAATGGCAAATCATGCCAGCCACACCTAGCCCAAGCTAGCCGCGCCATGCCAAATGCACTCTGCCTTGGCCCTAGCTATGCTAACCACACCAAATGCTCCAAAGCATTCCAACCATGCTAGCCGCACCTCCGTGCCAATGGAAAATCATGTCAGCCACACCAAACGCGCCAAAGCATGCCAACCATGCTAGCCGCACCTCCGCGCCAATGGAAAATCATGTCAGCCACACCAAACGCGCCAAAGCATGCTAAACCATGCTAGCCGAACCTCCGTGCCAATGGCAAATCATGCCAGCCACACCTAGCCCAAGCTAGCCGCGCCATGCCAAACACACTTTGCCTTGGCCCTAGCAATGCTAGCCACTTTCCTTACCAAGCCGTTATGCCATTGGCACATGCCAAAGTAGCGCCAGTGCCCTAGGCTTGCAAACCGTGAAACTTAGGCCAATATGGCCATGCGTTCCATTGGCACATGCCAACATGCACCGCTAGCCATTTTTACAAAGCCGCTACCGCGCCCTAGGCCAATGTGGCCGTACATGCATGCCAACACGCACGCTAGCCATTTTTCAAAGCCGCTACCGCGCCCTAGGCCAATGTGGTCGTGCGTGCCATTGGCACATGCCAACACGCACGCTAGCCATTTTTCAAAGCCGCTATTGTGCCATAGGCCAACATGGATGTGCGTGCCATTGGCACATGCTAACATGCATGTTGGCCATTTTCCAAGCCGCCACCGCGCCCTAAGACAATATGGTTGTGCGTGCCATTGGCACATGCCAATACGCGCGCTATCTATTTTCCAAACCGCCACCGCGCCCTAGGTCAATATGGCTGTACCTGCCATTGGCACATGCCAACACGCACTGCTAGCCATTTTCAAGGCACTCCACACATGCCACCGGCACATGCCACACACTCCCCTAGAATCTTTGGCATTGCCACTTACACTCAACGTATAACTTGCGGTCAAGGCATTACACACATGCCACACGCTCCCCTAGCAGTTTTGGCATTGACATTTACACTCAAGGTGTAACTTGAGGTCAAGGTATTCCACACATGCCACACGGGCCACTAACAGCTCTGGCATTGCCACTTGCTCTCAACGTGCAACCTACCACAAAGGCATTCCGCACATGCTATTGGCACATGCCATACGCGCCACTAGAAGCGCCACTTGCACTCAAGGTGCGACCAACTCTCGAGACATCAACACAAACTGGGGGATGCTTTCTTGGGGTTTTGGTTTGGCGGTCACAACGTGCAGCGTACACAACGTGCAGCGTACACTACGCTAGCAATAAGAACGGTGTGAAAAGGAATAAAAGCGGTCAATTAAATAAGGCAGTAATGGTGGAAAACGTTTTCACCATAAACACCTGCGGTTACCACCTCCTCTATTTAATCCGCGACTTTACTCTATTCCTTAATGAGGCCAGGGTAAGTTCAATCTCACTTGTATAAATAGGTCTCACCTATTTGTACCGGACAAAAAGTCTTGGTCAGGCAAAAAATACAACACTATCAGAAAGCAACTTTGCTAGCTCTCCCAAAAGATTCCATCACTAACAAGCTTCCTAAGCTTCTACTTTTCTGATACAAGTCGAGATACTACCTTTCCAGAACTCTCTGGTCTCAACACCCTTCTTCGCTATCCTCCCTAGATCAACCCTTCTCCTAAACTTTGTGACCGAAGCAAGTCTGGAACGGCCATTTCTTGGTTTAGGCCGGACTTGTACAGATTGATCTCTTGAACCTAAAAGTGCTCAACGTGCAGCATATTTGTTTAGGTTTTGAACCAGTTTCTCACTCACCTACCGAATTTACCGAAATCGACAGAAACGATTTTTACCCATAAACATCCTTCTAGAATCATGAAGAATGTTAAGGGTTCAAAAGGATTTTTAAATAACCTAGGTTCTTCATCCTCTTCAATGAATCTTCTTATTGAACAAAATTCTATTAGGATTAGATTTGTGAATGAATCCTGTGGCAAGGTTTTTGAAAAGATTTCTATTACTGGGTTATTCTAGAAAATAAATTGGATGATGTTAGTGGGTATAAGGAGGATTTAACTTGCTTTGAAAAATTCAATCTTGGAAACATATTTGATGGCCTTGGTGAAGGTTTTGATACTCTCACTAGAATTTTCTACGCCAAAATTCATGATGTTATTCTTGAGGACATGTAATTCAAGACCTTGGTCAATAGATAAGGATTCTATAGTTAATAGAGAATTGATTTCGAAGATTACCAAAATCCCTTTGGGTAGTTTTCTCCTTCCTATACCAAGCAATGAAAGACATTCACATGAAACCATTTCAAATGGCCTTTGTGGTAAAAGTGTTGTGTGGAATGAAGGAAAATTTCCTACTAATCAACTAGATTTTCCTCTAAAGTCTTTCGGAAAATTGGGTAGTTCTAACCTTTGTCCTTCCACGGTTGAGAATTCTCGTTGGAGTCGTGAGTTTGAGGAATTGGTTTATTACCTTGTGATGGAAACCAAAGATCTTGACATTCGTGGATTCATTATTTTTCAAATGTTAGACATGACTTCCGTTGACAAGAAGTTAGGCTACCCATGCTTGATTGAGCGTATTTGTCGCAACTTATCCATTGAACCTATTAGGAACTCCATTGTAACCCCCAAGCTTGTTCTGAACATGTACCTTCAATCAAATGAAGGAATATGCTTGCAAGAGACAAAGGCATGACACAATTGATGGCTCGAGTGATCCTTCTACGAAGCTTCTTCGCCAAATTTACAAGGGTATTTGTAAGTTGAATACCAAAGTAAGTTGTGTTCAAGAACAATTACTTGTGATTGCTACCAAGTTCCCAGATATTAAAGAAAACATGGAAAAGGTTCATTCCACCTTCATGGTATCCGAAGATTAAGATGATGAGTAGTTTCGTGCTTCTTTATATTGGTGTTAAATTGTTTTTTGACTTTGTCTAGGAAACTTCTTAAGAGAATTTTTATTCTTGTTTTGTTTGAGAAGGATAAATAGGGTTTATAATAGTGAAAAAGCGGGGGTCTAATAATCTCACCCAATATTTCGATTAGCAATTTGTATGGACTAACTCGAATATACTTTTAAGAGAATCAACTAGACAGTCAGACTAAATCTTAGTAAAAAGTATATCAAGGAGTTAATATATTTATCTCTCGATTTGATCTATACTCAAGCAAATAGAAATATGTGAGTTTTTACCAAATACAAGAGATACAAACTTGGATGGTACCAAAGACCAATATCCAAGGATCAATCAATTTCCAATCAACAACCAAAGGTTGGATTTCATAATTGATCGATACAAACGCACAACCTGTATTATTTCAATTATATAACAAAATATAACGCGGAATAGAAATAACACAGACACCATAAATTTTGTTAACGAGGAAACGCAAATGCGGAAAACCCCGGGACCTAGTCCATATTGAACACCACATTGTATTAAGCCGCTACAAACACTATCATACTACAAACTAACTTCGATCTGGACTGTAGTTGAACCCTAATAAATATCACACTGATTTAAGGTACAGTTGCGCTCCTTACGTCTCTGATCCTAGCAGGATACTATGCACTTGATTCCCTTAGTTGATTTCACCCACAACCAAGAGTTGCTACGACCCAAAGTCGAAGACTTGAATAAACAAATCTGTATCAAATAGAAAAGTATACGATAATAGATAAATCTGTCTCCCACAGATAAACCTACGAGTTTTGTTCTGTCTTTTGATAAAATCAAGGTGAACAAGAACCAATTAATAACCCGGGCTTATATTCCCGATGAACAACCTAGAATTATTGATCACCTCACAATAATCTAAATTGTATGGTAGCAAAACTAGATATTGCGAAATCATAAATGATGAGACGAAGATGTTTGTGATTTCTTTTTATCTTTCCCTATCGGAGATATAATCTCAAGCCAATTATTCAATTGAACTCGTACGATAAAAAATGGCAAGATCAGAATGCTCAACTACAAGAGAAGTAGTTTCGTCTGGCTTCACAATCCCAATGAAGTCTTCAAGTCGTTAATCGACAGGGTCTCAAGAAGAAACCTACGATTAAAGGAGAATAGACTCTAGGAAAACCAACTAGTATCACACAGGAGGTGTGGGGATTAGTTTTTCCAGTTGCTAGACGTCTCCTTTATATAGTTTTCAAATCAGGGTTTGTAATCTAAGTTACCTTGGTAACAAAGCATTCAATATTCATCGTTGGATGAAAAACCTGATTTATCCAAGCTAATACCTTTCAACCGTTAGATCAAAACTTAGCTTGTCACACACAAATGAAATATATTTCATTCAGGTTTGAGTAACCGTACCTAAACGTGTACATTTGGTTGGTTCACGAATAGTTAACCAATGGTTAGCCATTCGTCGGACAATACTGTTGCTGGTGAACTTTCTAGAAGACCTCATGATGTTGGTGTTTGTCAGGTAATCTCAACTTCACAACCAGTCTGGTCTCAAGAAATCATTCATAGCTACACTAATGATGTAAAGGTTCAAACACTCATTGCACAACTCACACTTGAACCAACTACTCTTCCACACTATTCTTACACTGATGGAGTTCTCAGATACAAATCAAGACTTTATATTAGATCCAATTCAGATATTAAGCACAAAATTTTGGACTGCCTCCACTTAGCTGTAGTTGGCGGCCATTCTGGCATTCAGGCCACCTATATGAGAGACAAAGCCACATTCTTTTAGCCTGCCATGAAGAGAGAGATCCTTTAGTATGTGTCAACTTGTGATGTTTTTCAAAGAAATTTAAGTGAACATACTTTTCCAGCTGGATTGTTGCAACCTATGCCAATTCCTGATCATGCTTGGCATCACATATCTATGGACTTTATAGAAGGACTTTCAATGAGTGAAAGAAAATATGTTATCTTGGTGGTGGTTGATAGATTAACCAAGAAATATAGTAAATCTCGGCCGAGATTCCGGCGATTTTCCCGGTTTCGGCAAAATAACATCCGAAATTCATAATCTCGTTGAAACGAGATTCAAACGAGAATATCGGTTGTGTCGCCTAAAATCGCTCAAATTTTGGCCGGAATTTCTTTCAAATTCAGATGGATTCGAGTGCTTTTGATTTCGAAAAAAATCTCATACAGACTTTCTATTTTGTAGCAAATAAAAGTCATGAGTATCCCACCCTTAACATCGATTTCATGTTCTGGAAATCTACTTGTATATAAATCAAGCCTTCAAATCCACTGATTTCAGAGTTTACTTACAGTACCACCATGATTTTTCAAAACAAAAAAAACTAAGAAAAGAAGACCAATAAGATTAAGCTATTAAGATTGAGTGAGTAATGAAGGCTAGGCTGAAAATATTTTTCTCCGTCGAAAAGATCGATCAACTTGTTAGGAGTTTGAGACAGACGGAGATGATGAAGGATAGGTTTGATGAGCAACGGAAAAAGCCAAAAGAAAACAAGTCCAAATAGGGAAAAGACTTACGTGTCTTGATTTACAATAAAGATAATTAAGATATGTTGTATTGGTTAATAAGGCAGGTAAGCATATTTCCTAGATTTTCTAAAAGAAACATCCAAAATTTTGACTGGAAATCTCGGCGAAATACCGTTATCTCGGTATCTCGGACCCAGCCGAGACAGACAAAAACACGATATTAACTACATTGTAACCAAGTATGCACATTTTATTGGGTTGCATCACCCATATACTGCTTCCTATGTGGCTACAGAATTCATATATCCAGTTTACAAACTCCATGGATTGCCTGCATCAATTGTGTTTAACAAAGTCAAAATCTTCACCAGCCATTTTTGGAAAGATTTGTTTAAGGCACTGGGTACACAACTACATCTCAGCACTGCATACCATCCACAAACTGATAGCCAGACTAAAAGAGTAAATTCATGCTTGGAGAGCTATCTCAGATGCATGTGTGGACATCAACCAAAAAATGGAACCAATGGTTGCCCCTTGCTGAATGGTGGTACAACACCAATTACCACACAAGCCTGAAAGTAAGTCCATTTACTGCACTTTATGGTTATAATCCTCTTCACTTAGCTTTCCCTTCTACTTCCACTACATTTGTTGTTGCTATTGAGGAGTACTTAAAACAAAGAGATGTTGTCTTGGAGTTACTGAAAGACTCCCTCCACAAGTCCCAAGAAAGAATAAAATTATATGCAGACAAACTAGAGTTGAGAGAAGTTTTTAAGCGGGTGATAGAGTCTACTTAAATCTACGTACAGACAAGCTTCCTTATCCTTGAGGAGGAATTTAAAGCTTGCAGCCAAATACTATGGCCCTTTCACTATCCTGCAAAGAATGGGAAGTATTGCCTACAAAATACACTTACCTGCAAAATCCAGAATCCATCATGCCTTTCATGTCTCTCAGCTCAAGAATTAGATTGGTGCTAGACATACTATCTCGCCCACACTGCCAGTCATCAACAGTGAAGGTAAAGTGTTAATCATTCCTACAGCTGCACTGGATTCCAGAATTGTTATCAGAAATGGTATCTTTGTCCCTCAACTGCTCATTCTACGGACAAATACCATATCTGAGGATGCCACTTGGGAGGATGCTGGCAACATTAGGAGCAACTTTCCAAAGTTCAATCCTTGAGAATAAGGATTTGGTGATGGGGGAGCATATATATGACAAGCCATGAGATATGGGCTACCCTAATTAACTCAGTGGGTGTATTTAGTATTAATAAGTGACTAACAGCTAAGTGACATACGTCACGCCAGGATTAGTCAGCTAAGTAACACGTGTCGCGTTAGGATTAGTTAAACCCGATTAGGGTTATCTTTATCTTGCCTTATTTAATAATGTAAGAAGATTACCATTCTCATGTTAAGAAGCTAATGAAGAACACCTGAGGCTGCTACGACATATTTTATTTGTTTTTCGATTCAGTTCGATATTCAGTTAGTTATCGTACAAGAACAGTACAACATTCTTGAGACTTCATCTTTTGGAGTTAATTATGAGCTATTTAGGATGACACTCTAAACCTTTTTAGGATGAAACAGTTCTTACGGCTATAGATTAAGTTCCACTTTATCATTCTACAATCCTTTATTATATACGTTCATAATTGAGTGTGAAACTCAGGTGCTAGTAATGGCATGGCAGTCGTTTGAAAGATTCATCCTCGCAATTAATCATTACTGAATCACTTTTTTTTGCAGTTATATATTTCTCTAAAGTGATTTGGTGGGATCCTGATACTTCCGTGGATATTATAGCAAGGTAATCATTGGTTGAGTATATAAAAGCCCCATAAACAATTGTCTTTCACTCATAAAGAGTGAGCCGAAAAAAGAAAAAAAAAATCATATAAGGCTCATCTTCATTTATCGACACTAATAAATGATAGGCCCGGAATTGCGGACTAATCATGTAGTCGATGAAAGAAAAATTATTTCATCATTATATATTAAGTCAAAAAGACTATTAATGAGGTTCTCGACACTTGGATATCAGTATGTGTGAAACGTTGTCCATGTCTCTGTCGCCTAAACAAGCGTGGAATGAAGGATCCAAGGCAACTATCACATACTTGTTGAAAAGGAACATGCGCTTAGAGTATCTAATCGTGTGGTGGAGTTAAATGGGTGCTTCTCTCAACTATTACGTTATAAATAAGAATCCTTTGATGACATTCATACAAGTATTGTGGGTAACATATTTTACTTTAGTCAACATTTACACACTTCACTTTTCCATTTCCATTTTCTTATCTATCCATGTGATTTCAGTATGCGAGTATTGTGACAAACATTGCAACAAGTACGATGACTATCTTAATAGAATTATGCAATCAGGTTGAATGTCACACTTAAGTAATTGCTTATGTGTGTGTAGATGGGTAAAAAATGATTTGCTGGTTTTTACGGAATTGAAGAGTCGACTGTGTGGAGACTCCTTGAACTGAGCAAAATGTTGAACCTCACATAGATGCACTGCAAGAAGGGAGTGGTTTAAGTTCGAGTGATCAATATGTAAGACTTCGGCCTAAACCAATAATAATGGCCGTTCCAGAGTCAATTCGGTCATAAGAGAGGGTGGGTTGATATGTAAGAGGGAAGATGAGAAATGCGTGACATCAATGGTGATCTGAGATTGTAGGTGTGTTGTGAATTCAGCGTGAAAATGCTCTGAATGATTGAATTTTGCTCAATTGAGAGTGATTTCTTTGAGTTCGTGTAGATGAAAGATTGATTGTATGAACTTTGATGAGAAAATGTTAGACGAACGTTCGAGTGTTCGAATCTTGTCTTTTCAATCAGAATTTAGAGACATTTTATAATGCCGGAGTTGAAAACACGATGATACCATGAAGTGTGACAGTTGGTGGAATCAGAGAGTGGGGAAGTGGGAAATCATGTTAAACCAATTACTCATCATGCGGAGACTTGGTTAATCTTCCACCTACTACTTTTCCGACTCTTCCAACTGATTGCACGACTTGCTCACATTCTCATCGGGGGTGAACACACGTTTCATAGACCACCAGACCAAAACCCTAGTTAATATCCCCCCATGTGACACGATTGAAATCTCATGATTGCGGAGTCAGTTGCTGACTTTATGGGACGATGAGTCCATGCATTGCTGAGTTGAACATGATTAGCAAATGTTCTGAAACTCATAAATTTAACGTGTCTGCTGAGACGAGGTATCATTATAACCTAAGATGAGCAAACTGTGTTGCCGAACTGTTGAACATTAATAGTTGAACCAATATTCTTTGATCTGAGCAAATATTGCTAATTTGATTAAACATTGCCGGTTTGAGAGAATATTGCTAGTTTGAGCGAATATTGCTAGTTTGAGCGAATATTGCTAGTTTGAGCAAATATTGCTTTTGATGAATCGTTGGTAGCAAGACCAATTTAAATATTAATTTAAGTTACTGACTGCTGGGTCGAGCAAAATAAATAAAGTGTTGATTATGGAATCAACATAAAATTATCAGAGTGTTTGAATCTGCTCAGAATCACGTTTCTGCAGAGCTCTGGATTCAAAACCCTAATTTTACCGAAATGATAATTTATTGCAAATCAATACTGAGTGACACAGGGACCGGATACATGGGATGATGGGTTCACCATATATCGCCCAAATGCTCGAATGAGCAAAAATACCAAAGTCTCCCGGGACCAGTTGGTGAAAGAATGATTAAATGCTGGTTTAATCACTGAAATAATGCTCGTGTGAGCGACAAATAATAAAACCTAGTGTTATGGAAATATGAAGGACCGACCAAAGGGTCATGAGACCGGCTCTTGGTGGGCATGGGACCAGTGGATGGTTGTTTGAGCAAACTTCCAATTGTTTGGGAAGAGTTTTAACCTAATATGAGCAATTGAGCAAATTAGGTTAAAATCGTTAAAACATACAGGACCAGCTGTTTGCAAGCCGCAGGGTCACCCTTGGTCGGTCAAGGGGATATGCCCGTGTCACCATGGTGTCCGCGCTTCAGTCCTGAGAATTTTGATATTTTCTGGTGCACGTTTGAGCAACATTTGGAAAAAAATATGCAAAATCCATGGTTTTGGTGAAACTGGGAAAAATACATGAAATGATGAAAATAATAAATAAAATAGGGAACTACAAGGGGTGGGACCGGCGACGGCTAGGGCATGGGCGGCCGGTTGACAAACACGGTCCCACATGCTTTCCCCGTTTTATGTAATTTTATGTATTTTCTTTGATTTGAGAGAAATTCCATGAAACAGGAGAGTTTGATGAAATTAGGGAACTTCCGTGAGATGATAGAAATAAATTAATAATAAAATAGGGAATATGAGTGTGGGACCGGCAATGGCCGAGGAATGGTCGGCCGGCCAATGGGCGTGGGTCTCAAGCCACTCTTCCCAATTTTACCAAATTTTTATGATTTTAGAGAATTTTCATAAAATCAAAGGGATTTGTTGAAAACCAAGATATTTTGTTGAAATCAGGGAGTTTTCATGAAATCAGGAAACAAAACACCAAATAATAACAAAATAATAGGCGTGTGGGACTGGCTAAGGCATGGCCAGCCGGCTAGAGCCCGGCCCCACACGTTTTCCCTAAGTTTTTAATATTTTCTATGATTTTAGAGAAAATACATGAAATTAGGTAATTTTAGGGAAAATTCATAAAATCAAGGAATTTTCATAATTTGAGAAGAAATAATAAAATAATGGGACATGAGGTGTGGGACCGGCCACGGCCAAAGCATGACCGGCCAGCCGGCGGTCCCATGACACCTTTCCCTAATTTTATCATTTTTTGATAAAATCATGTGATTTAGATAAAAATACATGAAATTAGGTAATTTTCATGATTTTAGGGAAAATTCATAACATCAAGGAATTTTCATAATTTGAGAGAAATAATAAAATAATGGGACGTGAGGTGTGGGACCGGCCAAGGCATGACCGGCCGGCCGGCGGTCGCATGACACCTTTCCCTAATTTTATTATTTTTGATAAAATCATGTGATTTAGATAATTTCTTTGAAATAAAGAAAATTTGCTCGAACGAGAGGATTTTCATGAGATCAGGAAAATAGTAAAAGTATGATAAAATATAAAATTGGGCGCAGGACTGGTCACGGCATGACTGGTCGGCTGGTGAGCCCAGTCCCCTGGCGCTTTTTCTAATATTTTACTATTATTATTTTTCTTTCCTATTTTGCATAGGTTCCTCGTTCGTGCATTGAAAATGCTGGTATGTGCATTATCTGCTAATTACATATAAGGACCCTCAAGTTCGTCAACGCTATTAGACTAGTCAAGAGATGACTTAGCCTCTAATTACTCGATTAGTATAACTCGAATGTTAATTTTATAAATTAATCTAACAATGATCTATATACGAAACTAGTATTGTTGGATAGAACTCGAGAAGTTATGCGGAATGGACTATTTGAACGTGTCATTCGGATATCAGACGAAAAAGATATCATCAGCTTTGTTTGAAGGGCAAATTAGTCTTTTCGCAGTTAGCCGGGTGGCTACCCTTATCCAGATGAATGTGTCATTCATTGGGCTTATCTAACCAAGATGAGCCGAGAAGATAAACTCTTCTTATTTTTATTTCTTTTCTTTCTTGTTCTCCATTCTTCTTCATTCTGCATTCTTCTTCTGATCTTCTTTTCAATTCTTCTCCGGAGATTCTGAGAAATTCCTGGGTACGTGAGAGCGATCATCGTTAGGGGGTTCAATAAGAATTGATTGTTAGTGGTTCAGTTGATGTTGTTGAGTGCGGCAAAAGAATGAGATGATGCTGCTGTAAACGGAATTAAAGTTTATAGATTAGTTTGATGTTTTGAAGATTTAGAAGATGATATATAGAGCTACTGTTGGGTGAGGAAGCATGTGTAGATGTTTAATTGAAGTGCTGAAATCATTTTGAAGATGAATCAGATAACCAAGTTCGGGTTTCTCAAAGAACTGAATTAGAGTTCAAATTAAAGATGTATAAGAAGAATTAAAAGATGGGTTTGCTTAATAGAAGGGTTTGATTGATGTCTTGAATTTGAATTCGAGATTGAGGATAATTAGGGTTCATGTGTTCTTCCCTAATTTGAATTAGGGTTTAGTTGAGAACTGATGATGAGGATTTTTGAGGGTTGATTGAACAGAACTTATGGAGTGGTGATAGTCTTGTGAAGGTTTGCTGGATGGACTTAAAGCAAAGAAGAATTGATTCAATCGGTTGGTGAAACCAAAATTGAGGTAATTGCTTTGTCAGTAATTTCAGTTAAGAATCGATTCAAGTTTTAATTGATGAGTTTATAAGTTGGTTTATGAACTAAGTTTGGGATAGATGTGTATGCATGGAATGGACTTGAGACTTTGGGGTAACTGGTGGTGTTGCTTTGGTTGTGTTGGTGTTAGTATGAAATGGGAAGTTGAGTTTTTAAAATTGGTTTTGATGTGAACCAGCTGGAAGAAGAAAGGATGCATAATTAGTGGATTATGAATGATTGTTGTTTGAATGGAATTATTGTGTTTGTATGATAAGAGTGTTTACAAAGATAAGAACTGTTAATGAAATTGAAGTGAGATTAAGGCAGGGTTGTCTGGGTTTGAGTTGCAGATGGAGTTAGAGTTAAACTGGTTATGCAGTTGAAACTGAACTTGGTGCTGCAAGTATAATCTGTCGATGGTGTCTGTTGGATGAATGTGTAGGAGTGGAAGGTTATTGAGTTGCATTTAAGGATAATATTTCTGGAGGTAGAAGTTGATGTCTATTGTGGAGTTAAACCATTGAATGTGAGTTATGAATTGTATGAGCTAGTGGTGATGTTACTCAGGAAGAATTGGAATAGCGAATATGGATGTGCTTGGTGGTGGTGTGGTCTTTGCAGTCTAATAGGGTTGGTGGTACTGTTAATGGTTGTGTGGTTGAGTTGAAGTGTATTGTGATTAAACCAAGTTGAATCTGTTATTAGTGTTAGCAGTAAAAGCTTAAAGCTGCAATTGCAGGTAGGCTTACATTATAGTTGTGTTTGTATTTTGATCTTGAAGTTAATTTAGAATAAATGAATGAATTGTTACTGTAATGATTAAAGTTGAACTGAGGTTAGAGTTTGATATGTACTGAAGCTGTAATAGAGTTTAGACCTGTTAGACATCCCAGTCAGTCTAGCTGACTTACCTGACTCAGGTTGTCTGACTGAGTTGAGTTAACTCAGTAAACCCAGATTCAACTCATTGACTTGACTCATTTGACCTTGAATCCTTTAACGTTGACCATGACTATTGACTTGACCGTTAGACATTGACCGTCAGTTGACCCAATGGACTGTTAGTGACTGTTTGTTGACCAGATGGACTGGGCCTTAGATTAATAGGCCAAATTAGTGGACTTGCGCTTAGGTTTAATTATCGTATATAGTTGAATTGGACCTCGTATGGTCTGAATTAGCCTTGGATTCCTTCTACAGAGTTGTAGATATTCATAAGACTTAGATATGGACTATATAATTAATCTAATTGGATTAGTAAACTCTTAGTTATATTAAAGATAAAGAATAAGATACCATAATGGGCTTAGAACCATTAGATAGAATTGTATGATTCTTGTGTGAGTCTCTTTGGCTAAACTCTTAGAGTGCTTGTATGATTAATAATTAGACTATTAACAACGATCGATTCAAAGGATGAACCAGTGGATCTTGGATATCGAGGTAGGCATGGATTGTCAATGGTAATGCATTTGACTCTTTTGTAATCATTATTATTGTTTTTATAAAAGTTTATGCTTAATAAACTCATGCATTGTCTGTAGTTGCAGATTAACCTACAACTACACCCTCAGTAGAATTTGTAAAACTTAAGAAGTTCTTGATGATGAATAACAATTTTCTTATTAATGCTCTCAATTGATTACAAAGAAGTATCTAAATGGAACTAGAATAGTTACAACTTTCTCTATTCTCTTTCCTAAGATATTTTCTAACACTCACTAAAAGAACCTCTCGAATTTAACATTTGAACTACTATTTATAGTGAAATATTTACAACTATAATAACCTACGAAGCATCGTAACTTATGATCGCAAGCTTATTTTATACTCGCAAACTTTCCATTCTTCTCCCGCGTTTCTTCTATCATCGTGTTATTTTGCGACACTTTCCTCTTATAGTCGTTGCTATATTCGCAACCCAATATCTTGTGATATTCGGTACCTACATCTTGCCTCTTCTCATGTCATTTCTGCGAAGAAGTAATGATCATGAGAATATAACCGTTACTTATTCTTTTTATTTGGATACGTCTTTTGTAACCGTTCTTTTCTAACTATTTCCTTATATAAACTCCTTTTATTCCCTTCATTATCTTTCTCTCACTTTCTCTTTTCACTTCTGTAACTTCATCTTCTTATTACATTTTCGGTTATCATTTTATCTTCTTATTTTGTCTCATCATGAGTTCTCCAAGGTAATTTTCTTCTATCTCTCACATCTTTCACTTGTTCACCTCTTTGATTTCTTTCTAATTTATTGTTTGATTTTGATTTGTTTCAGCAAAATTATTCCTCAGGTGAAACCTTCAACCAAAAACTCATGTCCTAATCTTCGAAGAAGAAAATCCGAGAATCAAAAGGTAGTTAAAATACTCTGTTTTCCTTTTTAAACAATATATTGTTGCCTCAGTTTTTAATCTACCTTTTGATTCGTAGGTTGGTGAAAAATCAAACCCCAATAAGAGATCTCGAGTGACTAAACCCACACCATTAATTTCAATCGATGACTTCCTTCCTGAGGTTGATGAAGAATTTCCCTCTCCCCCTCGTGAAAATACTTCTTCGCAAACTCCTGCCTCTACTCCATTACCCAGTTTTCAATCTCCCACCAATGTCAATTTATCAACACTTCTTCGAGATCAACCTTCGCAAGATACTTTCTCAACTTCGTCTCCCAAAAAACCTATTTTTACCCCTAATCCCTTGAGTGTTGTTTCTCCAAGAAATTTACAACTTGCTCTAATTCCTTCAAGTTCTTCTCCTCTTTCTCAAGAAGCTCGAGATGGAATTTATTCAACTTTCCAAATGTTATCTGAGGTTTTAAGTAGTACTGCGAAGTCTTCAAACATTCGTTCGCAATCTGAATTTTGCGAAGTGCTCAATAATTTCATCAATCCTGATATTTCTATTTCACGTCAGTCCTTGGAAAATGAAGTTGTCTTGCTTAGACAATCTCATGAATCATTGAAAGCGGAATGTAAGAATCTTCGTAAAGCGAATTATCAGCTTCAGAATGATTCTCTTGATTGTGCGATCCTTCGCAAGAGGAATGATGCCTTAAAAGGTATTACTATTATCTCTATATTTTCTTTCTTTTTGTTTACTTCTATTCCTCACATTCTTGAAACACCCATTTAAACCCATTCCCCTTTATAGAATCTATCCAGAAATGTAGAATGTTGGTACTTCATCATGAATCATACACAAAAGAATCTCAAGCCAAGCATGCAAGTCTTTTGAACCAATTCTCCCACTTATCTAATCTTCATTCATGTGCTCTTGATAATTTTGATGCCCTTTTCCAAGAGAATACTCAATTAATTTACGATCAGAAATTTTTGAATGATGAAATATCTCAGCTCAATTCTTCTTTAACTAAAGCTGGTTTAAGGATAGAATCCATATTAGAAGAGAATGAAACCTTATCAAAAGAACGATGTTTGTACTTGAATACAATGAACGTTTCTTCGCAACAATTAAATATTCTTCAGAGTAAATGTTGCGATCAAGAAAATCTCCTTTATTTTTTAAAAGGTGAACTTGAGGAATTAAAAAGGTCTTCAGATGCTGAAAAAAGTTCATTTGCTGCCGAGAAGAAATCCCTTCTTAATAAGAATATGATCTTAAGCACTAAGAAGAATAAAATTAAAGAATATTACTCTCAACTATAAAGTCTTAATGCCAAACTTGCGAAGGATAAATCTTTTCTTCTTTCCAAAGATCAAAAGCTTCAATCTAGACTTAAAGGATTAGTTGGTGATGGTTTTGATAATGCGATGGATCAGATGAAGAATTGTTGTCTATCTTTAGCTCAATTTCTTACTTCACAAAGAGAAGGTAGTCATTAAAATTTGACTGCCTTTGGTATACCTTTCAATTTTGTTATACTCGCAAAATTTATTCTTTGAATTTTGTTTCACTCGCAGAATCTGAGAACAACCTCCGCAGTGCTAAAGCTGGATTAGAAGCCTCCTGTTCTGAGCTTCGCAAGAAAAATGCTTTGCTTTCTACTCGTTTAATCAACTCTCGTAATCGTGCCACTCGAAGATTCAACTATCTTGCTTATGCCAAAGATATCGAAGATACCAAACATCAGAAGGCTATACTTCGTGAAAGTCATATGAAAGCTCAAATCTTTGCGAATAACATTCTCTTATCAAGGTCCTTGCCTCCCGTGAGAATTACACCTCTGAAAATATCTGATGATGAGGTTGATCGTGATCCTGATAGTGATTTTGATTACGAGAGTGATGATAAAGGACTTGATGATGAAAAAGAATCTATCCCTCAAGGAGATGTTCTTGTTGAAGGTTCTGCAAAGGGTGATATTTCGCAAGAGTTGAATACTGCTAATGACCCTGCTCATCTTAAAGACCCAGTGCAGAGTGTTGATGAAGAACATTGAGCATAATAAACTTCTTTTGAACTCTTTCCCTTGATTATTGTTGGTTCCCTTTTGTCAAAAAATTCTGCCTACCGTTTATGTTCCTTTAAGAAGTATATTTTATATTTTGCGATAATGATTTGGTCTTTCTTTAATTGAATGCTTTCCTTATTTGCATAACTTGATTATATGAAGAGAAATAATATACCTTGAAGACCTAGCTTAGTATTCCCTTTCCCCCTTATTATTGCTCTTTAGGTAATCAATTCTTGTTTTAAGTATCTAAAATATCTGCCTCAGTTTAAGTTGCGAAGCTTCAAGTTTTTGCGAAGTAAATATGAAATCTTCCCCTTGAAGTATAAGAATTATGAATCCCCCTTGATGAATTATAAAACATCCTTGAAGAATTATTATGTATTATCCTTGAAGAAGTATAAGAAGTATATAAAATATACGAAGTATCAAAAAATATTTACTCCTTGATTGCGAAGTATAGGAAGTATAAGAAATACAAGAAGTATTTAACCTTTAATTGTGGAATATGAGAAGTATAAGAAGTATTCAATCATTGAAGAAGTATAAGAAATATCCAATCCTCATAACATGAAATATCCGTCCTTGATTGCGAATATATAAAGAACTCTTGATCGAATTGATATATGTCGTTGTTGGAAATATAAAGAATCTCCAATATAATTGATTTCCTTAGTTGTTGTGGTCTTATCATGCCTTCCTAAGTAAAGGTCTTATTTTGCCACCTATTTTGTGATAATATTTTTGTTCTTGCGATAATACGACAAGTCTGAACATTCTTGCGAATATACAACCTCGTGACATTATCGTCTTGCGATGAAACCGCAGGACGTTATCACACTTTCATGTAATAACCTATTGATCTCATCTTATCTTTATTGTATGTAATTCTGCGAGCAATTTTTTTTTATTTATTATTTTTTATATTTGTAACTTCGCAGAAATAGGATTGTTGCACAAATATGACAAGCCTTTATGTTCTTGCGAACAAAAGCCTCATGACATTTGCGTCTTATATCACGTATCAGCTCCCTAATGGAGGGTGCTGCCCTTTATCTTCCCCTTGGTTGCCCCTTCAAGGAAGCGTACATCGACCATACAAGGTTAGCTCTTCCCATCCGGTTCTGCAAACAACTTGACTTTTGATCGCAACCTCTTATCCTTTTTGCCTATAGGGCTTATAGTTACGAGGTTGCACCCTATGGGGTATCTTTGGGCCAAGTGCATCATTTGCCAAGACTTGTCAAGAATGGCAGATGTGCTTCAAGCCCACCCGGCACTCTTGACTCAACCGTGTACCTCGGCGCCTTGATCGTTTTCTGCACTTCTTGAGAAAGACAGTATGCCTTAGTCGCCCAACCTAAATCATGGTACATCGCAAGATTAGGTTGAGAATCTAAGGTGTCTAACCCGGATAGGTACCCCGCTTTTGGGTTATGTACCCCGTAATGTTCCATGTACTCAGGTTCCTTGGTGGTGTTACGGTTTCCCTGAGCCATGCTTATAGGTACCCCCTTAAATGACACACTTTAGGATTTTACCTCTTGCGAAATGTTGCTTCGCGAACTAGGGTGTACGCCACAAAGGTTTGCCTGTGTAATATTTCTGCGGCTTTCTTTCTTTTTTGAAAGCTGATCACAGATTGCGGTCTTTTATTCGCAAATTAATGTTTGCGTCTTTCTTTAATGAAAGCTAATCGCAAGAAGAATTTTGAAATTCGTAAATTTGGTAAATTTCGTGCGAGCAAACAATATTCGCAAAATTTATCATGAGTTTTATGGATAATACCTTTTCAAATACAGTCTATTCCAAGGTCTACCAAGTCTTAAACCCATGTCTCTCCCTTCTGGATCCATTAGCCGATAAGCTCCGCTTCCCACAACCTCTTTGATGACATATGGTCCATCCCATTTTGGTGCTAATTTTCCTCCATTTTCTTTCTTATATGGAGGTGTTTCTCGCATGACCAAATCACCTGGTTGATATTCACGTTCAATGACTCTCTTGTTATATTCCCGAGCTAATCTTTCCTGATAAATTTTCATATGTTGCAACACCTTTTCTATTTTTTCTTCCAAATCATCCAATTCATTTAATATTACTCCTGCACTTAAATTTCTTTCCCAGGCTTCTTTCTTTGTTGTCGGAATTATAACCTCTGTTGGAAATACAACTTCTACTCCATATGTTAAGCAATAAGGAGACATTCCATTTGCCTCTCTTCTAGTTGTATTGTATGCCCAAACTGCGCTATGTACTTGTTCGCACCACCCTTTGAGATGTCCTTCTAATTTATTTTTGATTGTGTCTGCGATTGTTTTATTTGTTGCCTCTGCCTGTCCATTAGCTTGTGGATATAATGGAGTTGATTTCCCACATTTTATCCTAAAAGCACTGAGTAACATCTCTATATTCTGCCCTTCAAATTGTTTCCCATTGTCGGATACTAATTGTGCTGGAACTCCATATCTACAAATGATATTCTCGAATATGAATGTAAAAACATCTTTATCACGAATATGTTGTACTGCTTTTACTTCTGCGAGCTTCGTGAAATAATCAGTTGCGACTATTAAAAATCTTCTCTGCCCAGATCCAGGTAAGAATGGACCAACAATGTCCAACCCCCATTTCCCAAAAGGCCAGCAGCTTGTTGAAGAGGTTAATGTTGCTCCTGGTGCGTGAGTTCTTTTCCCATGTTGTTGGCATTCTTTGCATCGTCTTACCAATAATTTTGTGTCTGTGTGCATATAAGGACAGTAATATCCTTGTATTTTTTCTCTGTACGCCAGAGATCTTCCCCCACTATGATAACATCTTCAATATTTTTTCTCCTTCTTCACGAGTTAAACATCTTAGAGATGGTCCACTGAAAGATTTTCTGTATAAAATTCCTTCTCGTAGTTCATAACCTGTTGCACGACTCTTTAATTTATGTGCTTCTAGTCTGTTCCTGGATATTTCTCATGTTACGAGATATGCATGAATTTCCTTTCTCCAATCTTCGATATCTTCTGCGATGTTATCTGGTAGTTCCATTTCTACTTCCATCACAATTGCTTCTTCAATTTATTCTTCCTCTTTATTTACTGATGGATGTTGAATTGTCTGGATTTTGATATTTCATGCATTGGGGTTTGTCATCATACTTGGAATGAATGCAAAAGCATCTGCGAGTCGATTGTATTTCCTTGTGATATGCATCCATTTTAGCTTTGGTATCTTCTCAGATAATTCATCAACGAGTTTCCTGTATTTATTCAAAGAAGACTCATTCGTGGTATATTCCCCTTTAATTTGACAAATTACCAACTGAGAATCACTTGTTATTCTTATACTTTCGAGCTTCTTTTCTATTGCGATCTTCAATGCATGCACTACAGCTTTGTACTCTGTTTCATTGTTCGTGGATGCAAATTCTAGTCTGAATGAGAATGATGTTCTTTCTCCTTCTGGTGAAATCAACACAACTCCCACTCCATTCCCCTCACTGTTGGATGATCCATCTACTAAAATTTCCCACCTATTTGGTTCTGTTAACAAGTCTTTTGGATTCCCAAATTCTTCTTCAACATCCATCATTTCTTCTACTGCCTCATCTTCTTCCAAAGGAAACTCTGCCAAGAAATCTGCGATAACTTGTGATTTTTGCGATGATAATACTTCGTACTTTATCTTGTAATGGTTTATTTGTGCATTCCACCTCTCTATTCTTCCTAATTTTTTTGTGTTCTTCATCACTGACTCAATTGGGACTTTGGTAACCACTTTTATCACATGCGCTTGAAAGTATATTCACAATTTATATGACGCATAAACCAAAGCTAAGATTAATTTCTCCATTTTAGAGTTATTCCTCTCTGTTGTGTTAAAAGTTTTACTGATGTAGTAAATGGGCCTTTCTACTCCTGCGTCCGTTCGCAACAAAACTGCACTTAAGGCGTATTGAGTTGTTGCGAGGTATACCAATAATTCTTCCTCTTTCTCTGGTTTCTGTAATATGGATGTATTCGTGAGATACTCCTTGATTCCTTGAAAATCTTTTTCACATTCATCAGTCCACTTGAATTTTGCTCCCTTCTTGAGTATGCTGAAGAAATGTTTGCACTTATCTGACATTCACGAAATAAACCTTCCAAGTGAAGCTAAGAGTCCATTCAGTTTTTGCACTTCTTTTAATGTTGCAGGTGTTGGCATGTCACGAACTGCTTGTACTTTTTCTGGATTGACTTGTATTCCCTCCTTTGATACTATGTATCCCAAGAATTTTCCTGACACAACTCCAATTATACATTTTTCAGGATTCAATTTGATGTTGAACTTTCTCATTTGTTCAAATATTTCCTTCAAGTCTTGCACATGATCCTTGGCTTCCTTACTTTTTATCAACATATCATCTACATACACCTCTAAGGTTTTATGTATCCACTTTGCGAACACCTTTTCAACCATTCGCTGATATGTGGCACCCGCATTTCGCAGACCAAATGTCATCTTCACATAACAATATAAACCTCTTGGAGCAAAAAAGGCAGTATATTCTTGGTCTTCTTCTGCGAGTGATATTTGATTATACCCTTTATATCCATCAAGTGAAGTGACTCTATCATGTTCTGCAGCTGATTCCACAATTTGTGGTATGTCTGGTAATGGAAAACTGTCTTTGGGACAATCTTTGTTTAGATCAGTGAAATTTATACAAATTCTTATCCCTTTATTCTTCTTCGGGACAATGACCATATTCGCAATCCATTCTGGGTATTTAGCTTCTCTTATGATTCCTGCATCCAGCATCTTTTGTAATTCTTCTTCTATTTGCGCATGATAATTTTGCGAGATTTTCTTTATTCTTTGTTTGAATGGTCTCACACTTTTATCTATGTTTAATCTATGACACGCCACTGATGGATCAATTCCTGGTATTTCATCTATACCTCCTGCGAATATATCTTTGTATTCTCATAAAAGATCAATATTTCTTTTTTCTTCTTCTTCGTCCATCTTAGTTCCGATTCGCAAGATTAAAGGCTCTTCTTTACTTCCAATATTTATTTCTTTGGTTGGTTCTGCTGCGACATAACTTGGACTTTGCTCTCCCATAGGTGTTGGATCTTTGATTACTTTCATTGGTTCTCCTTCTTTTTCTGGGATCTCGCTTGGTATTCCTCTTCCTTCTTTTGCTCTTATTGTATACACCCTAAACTCCTCTTCCTTTTTTGCTTCTTTTGCAAGTTTTTTGCGAAACTGTTTCTTTCTGGCTCTTCCTCCACACTGTTTTACTTCAGTCTGATAACAAAATTTTGCACTATCAAGATCTCCTTTTATCTCTTGTATTCCTCTTGGTGTAGGAAACTTAATTGATTGATGTAATGTCGAAACAACAGCTTTAATTGCATGAATCCATGGTCTTCCTATCAACATATTATATGGAGATTTCATATCTACCACGCATAAAACTATGTGTGTTTCAATTTCTCCCAGCGATATTCGTAACATTATTTCCCCTTTGGATTTTTTGTAGATTTCCCCAATCCATGGATAAGATATTCTGAATTCATAATTTATTCATCCTTGATCCCCATCCCCTTAAGTGCATGGTAGAATATAATATCAACAGAACTCCCTGTATCAATCAATACTCGGTTTAATTTTCATTTTTCTATAGATTTTGTATCTTTCTTTTCTTCTCGCATGATCGGAATTGTGACTATTAATGGTGAAGTGTGGTTCAAGTCTTCATTTGGAATTTCTGCTACTGAAAACGTGATTTTCTGCTTTTCCCATTCTTTCAAAGTTGTTATTTTCTCCACCTCCATGATCTTTCTTCCTCTACAGTCTCGTTTGTTTATTTTTCCCTTTATGTTGTTATGAAATTCATCAATCATTGTCTTTGTGATCATATTACATTCTTTTCTTTTACAATCTTCATCTGTTGATTCCATTTGATCTTCAAATTTCCAAAATTCCTTCAAATTTCTGCTATGATGATCTTCAGGTCCCTGTTTCTAGCGCCAATTATGTAGTTGCAGATTAACCTACAACTACACCCTTAGTAGAATTTGTAAAACTTAAGAAGTTCTTGATGATGAATAACAATTTTCTTATTAATGCTCTCAATTGATTACAAAGAAGTATCTAAATGGAACTAGAATAGTTACAACTTTCTTTATTCTCTTTCCTAAGATATTTTCTAACACTCACTAAAAGAACCTCTCGAATTTAACATTTGAACTACTATTTATAGTGAAATCTTTACAACTATAATAACCTGCAAAGCATCGTAACTTATGATCGCAAGCTTATTTTATACTCGCAAACTTTCCATTCTTCTCCCGCGTTTATTCTATCATCGTGTTATTTTGCGACACTTTCCTCTTATAGTCGTTGCTATATTCGCAACCCAATATCTTGTGATATTCGGTACCTACATTGTCTGTTCGTGCATTTCATGCTTTGTTTAAATTGCATTACGATAATTCTATTGATTCTGCAAATCTTTCCATAATTTGGAAAGTACTTGTATTGTTTGCTTGAATTGTTATGGGAAACGAGAATTTCCACCAATGGTATATAGGATACGCTCCTTCGCGTTTATATCTAGTGCTTTTATAAGTAATCGGAATGGAAGTGGGTTTCAATATTAGTAATCGGAGTGGAAGTGGGCTTCAATATTATACATTATTTGAAGAAGGAGTTTGTCCATATACTTGTTTGTTTATTTCAGTGACTTGGTCACTGTTTAATGCATCGGAAACATGTAATGTGTTCCAAATCTTGCATATGATTACTTAGAAGTTAAATGTTAATTATTTCCACTTTCAGTTTCAATGACAAACCATAGTAGCGCAACAAAGGCTTCAAGTGTTGAGTTCGCTAGATGATTAACTTTTGCTATGTTTATTATGTTGCATATTCTGTGTAAACCAAATCATTATTTTATATGTACCATTTGAGAGGAGATTTTGTATATACGTATATTTCAGAGCGAGGCTAGTTTTGGGTTAAGTTGTTGTAGATTTTTCTTATTTGAATGCTTAAGTATTTGATTTAGATTTATTGGTGCCTCTTTATTTAGTTAAATTCTTGGCTTAGTCAGCTGCTAGCTTAGGGGGCGCTACATTACACTTGCACCATTTTTGTGTCATGGCTTATTCGATGCTCAGATGCCTGTTTCATTGGATATTTATCACTAACCCGTGGCATTCTACTGGGAAGAACCACGAATTGAAGTGACGAAATATAACGAAGAATCGTAGAATATTGTTGGATATTCAGACGATTAAAGATGGCTCGTAGAATATTGCTGGATATTCAGACGATGGTTCGTAGAATATTGCTGGATATTCAGACGATTTCAGACAATTAATTGATGGCTCTATACCAGAAGGGCTTCCTGTCTAGGAGCATTAATCATCTGAGGGTTGAGCAATATGAACTTGCTGGAGTGTCATATTCCTCTTGCATACTCGGGGAAAACCTGGTTGCATCCCGAAGACGTTGTCGCTCTATACTAGCAGGCATGCTATCTAGGAGCCGCCCAATCTTTCGATTCTATACAGTATGAGATGTGTCGTGGCCTCAGCTGGAAAGCTACACATCTACATCTTCTCTGAGAGACTTTCTCCATCATAGGTGGCATGAACTTTCATGCATGAGTGCACGAATTTGCTGTGGAGGAATTCTGTGCATCCGGCTTTTGTGGCTAGGAATTGGAAGATTTTAAGAAGAGCTTGTGCTACTCTTGATCAAGTCTGTGACAGGTTCAAAATTTAGGTGATAAATAAGTGATGTTTGTGTAATAATACGGAGGAATCGTTGGACCACTTGATTTGGAATTGCAGGTTTGCTGAGATGGCTTGGAGCTGGATTTCAGATATTTTTGGTGTTCAGTCACATATAAACTTGTCTACGGCCTATAGAGCAGTTCGTGGGAGAAGTTGCATGTTTAAAGAGCTTTGTTTACTTGATCTTCTTGTGGTCCGTTCGGAGTTGTGGCAAACTCGTAACCGTTTTGTTTTTGAAAATAAAAAGGTTAGCTGGGGATTCTTTAAGACCACTGTGTTCAATCAAATTCACGAATATTCAGTTCGGCTAAAAGGCTACATGTTTAATTCGGTCGAGGATTTGAAGATTCTGGATTTCTTCAAGGTGAAACATAGGAAGGTGAAGCTTCTTCTGCCGGTTGAGTGTAGTTGGGTACCTCCATATGTTGGTGAATTGATGTTGTGCTGCGATGGTGCGGCGCGAGGGAACCCGGGCGTGGCTGGGGCAGGTGCTATGGCGCGTGACAATCATGCTAACGTGATGGGGGTTATGAGTACTGGTTTGGGCACAATGACAAACTATATTGCTAAAATTTCTGGTATCTTAATTGGTTTGGAGTGGGCGCTTCAATGGGGCTACACAAAAGTGTGTATTCGTTCAGATTCTCTGGGGGCTATTTTGGATTTTTCTAGTTCGAAGCTTCCTTGCTTTGTTTTGCAACGCTGGAGGGAAATCTCATCTCACTATGAATCTATTCGTTTTATTCACTCTTATAGGGAGACAAATTTTGCTGCGGATAAAATGGCTAAGAGGGGTTGTTTTCTTCCTAATGTGGAGAGAAGACATTATCTTGGAAGACCGGATTTTTTGAATTCTATTGAATTACCAAATGTAACTTATTTTCGTTTCAAATGATGACCAAGTTTTGGGGGTTTTTATGACCTCTTTTCTTGGTATTCATTTTGCTTTGTAATCTAGTTATTCTTTAATAAAATTTGGATTTATCAAAAAAGAAAAAAAAGAGCTTTCATGCATGGAGACATGGGTCTCGATATTCATCTGTTTGCCGAATCCGAAGTAATTACTGAAACTGCTCAGTATTCATGAGATGTGTCATGGCCTCAACTGAGAGACTACACATTCACATGTACTCTGAGAGATAATCTTCTCAGTCAGAGATTTTATGGCATGAGCTTTCATGCTTTAATGAGAGACATAAGCCTCAATACTCATCCGATTGCCGAATCTGGAATATATTTTTACAATTCTAAACTTTGACGAAAATCCACCATCTATATTAAGTCCCCTGATTAGTGAGGAATAATCATGTTCCTCACTCAGCATTGAATGGTGATTTTCCAAGTACAAATAAAAATAAGTAATTGAACTTAGTTATATGATAAGATATTACCGGATTTCGACCAAATGAGCAAACCATGGTTTGATAGAAAACCCTAGTGGAATAATAGAGCATCATCCAGTGAACATGAATTGGTGTAGAACCGCCGATTCGATGGTGAAACCTTGGTTGGTTTAGGATTCACGGGCCGGGCCCGAAAAGGAAATCCTTAAGGAATTAGGTTTTGGAAATAAAATTAGGTATAAAAGGAATTAATCCCTTTGTTTTTTTTATTTCTCTCCCACGTCCACCACCTTCTTTAGCTCCCCTTCCCTTTACGTCCGAGCATCAGGAGGAGCAGAAGAAAATTTGTCGGAGCCGTCGACCGCCGGCGCCGTCAGTCACCGTCCGGCCGGATTCCGGCCAACTCCGGCCAGGTGATTATTTATTTATTTTCAAAATCTTGCTTATTTTATGAGTTGTTCATGGTGAAATTCTATACATGTGTATATATTAGTGTGAGTTTTGTATAAAAACCCTTATTTTATTAAACGTATGTTCGTTCGATCGTTAGTTTAGGAAACTAGCAACAATCTCTAACTTGAGAGAGATTTTTCTTTGAAAATAGACATGTGTCCAGTGGTAAAATTTTGTTTATGAGCGTTCATGGGAAACAAAACTTTATGTTAAGAGTTGTGATCTTTCACAAAACCGAAGTAAACCTCGTTTTAGAAAATAGTGTTCATTCGAGGAAAAATAGATTTTTTTTTATGTATGTAAACTTATGTTCAGTGATAAAACCTTATTTATGAGCTTTCATGATAACTAATATTTTATCACAAGAGGTGTGAGCTTTCACAAAACTAGCATAAACCTTCGCTTAATTATGTGGGATATGATGACATATTTCATTCACATGGATTTGTTCTCATTAAAATAAATTTTTGAAAATTTACGTGAACAAATTATACCAACTATTTCTTTGTAAAATCAAGACGCGGGTTTCGAGTAACCTTCGAAACTAGACAATTTATTTATGATGAAATAATGTCTTGTTGTAAATTTCATAGGTCAGTTGTGTGAATGTTCACATTATAAAAATTATGTCTATGATTTTATGAGAAAATAATTTTTTCATAAACTAATGAAGTCTCGTTCATTACTGCAGGTTTCAAGGAACGAACTAATTTTGTGTGCTAACTCTTTTGGCACAATCACTACTGTTAGTGAAATTGAAATAGGTAGAGTTAAGAATTACCATTTTGTAGATGAATTTATTTGTATGTTGATAATTCCGTGTTCCTGGTTTCATAAAATGCCGACTTCCAGTAGTAGATCTTCTGACGAAGGTCCCAAAGCTCCTGTAGCTAAATCGAGAGCCAAAGCAATTCGCAATGAAGGAGAAAAGCCTAGCGTCCCCTTGAATGAGCGGAGGGTTACTTTTTCCGAACTCAGGAAAAGAAAAGCCGAGGATAATGAGAAAGATGCTCGTCAGCGCAGAAAGGATCGAATCCGGAATAAAACACAGAGGGCCGAGGAGAAACGTCAATTCTTGGACGGGGTATCCTATGATTCTGATGCTGATGCTTCTGAAGAAGACACTACTTGGGGGTTACCTGACTAGTACGCTAGAGAATTCGAGAGATCCATAGATTCTGAAGCTGAAGCGGAAGAAGATTCATATTCAGAAGATGATTTTTATGCTCATCCAGCCGTCACCAATAATTATGGCAGTGACTCCGAAGAATAGGATTCTGAGAAGGATAGCGATGAAAACTCCGAGAAGGACAGTGATGATGAATCTGACGAGTAGCTTTACTTTTGATCCTCTTTTCTTTTTTAGTATTTGAATACTTTTAGTCTTCTTAGTAGATATCTTCATTCAAACGATTTTATTGAAGGATTTAAGTATTCCCTTTGAACGAGAGATTTTATTAATGTGAGTTCTTCTATGATTGAATTAAGCAAACTTCAATGCCGAACTCATTGTAACCTCCCTTAGATCTTGTGGTTCTTCATCTCACGAAAATACCCAAACATAAATCGTATAGCTCATGAGGTCGTGCGACTTGCTGATCATGATTGACTTCGTTCAGTCCCCAGTGCACTGATTTCATTCCACATCTCTAGTTTGACCTCGTTCAAAGTTTAGGGTTTCAGCATAACTCGCAACTAAATTGGAGATAAGTGTCTACCGTATATTGTATATATATTTTTGTAAATTTAGGGTTTACCACTTGCGCAAATACTTCCTTCATTCCCGAGTCAGTTTCATCGTGTAGAAGAATTTTGATCATCATACCTTATTATTGCCATGTCGAGAAGTACTTATTCTCAAGATGAACCTCAGTCGAAACGTGAAATAAAAGTGTCCATCTCAGTAAGTTGTACATCTTCTCTGTCTCTGTTTGATTGAGGTTATTGACCGTAAAAAATTGATTTGGTGCAGAATAACCATAAGAATTCTTTCTCTCACAACCCAAGACCTAGGCGGACTATTAGAGCCCCTTCCCGGTACAAGTCATCTTATGCTGAGACTATATCATCTGTAAGAAAACCCTATAACTTTTTGAAATTCCATAATGCTCAATTTGGCGAAATTAACTGTCTCCTTATTTCATCGCAGGCGGATGTTCGTGTCGTTGTTGATGCTAGGAGGAAAAAGAGTGGAAAGTCCGTGACTGTGGTTGAGGTTGAAGACAATAGCAATCAGGGATGTGAAGACTCTGTATAATCCGTGGATACAGAATCTAGTGTTCATGCTTGTGAATACCCGATGGGTGGACTCTTGTTCGAAGCTCCCTTGATCAATACTTTCCCATACAATGAAGTAGTCGGAATATTCATCATTCCAAAGTTTCATGCACCTCTGTATACTAAGATCTGGAAAAAGTATAGGCACATTGCTACTATGGAAGTGTGGAAAGGTTTTCCACCAACCCTTCTGACCACGGTTGCAGGGTTGCTGCCAATCATTGAAGAGATTAACCAAATGCACTTGCGGGATGTCAAGAGTTAGGAACTTCACAAGTGGGATGAAATGGTTTCCAACTATGAGACATTATAATTAAATGTAAGCTGGCTCCGTCGTCGCCTTGAAATAATCAAGATTCATAAGGCGGCGGAGGCTGTTGATGTGATTTCCATGACTACTGCTTTATTGGAGGAGGATAAGATACTGGCTTTGGAGTCGGCAAGGGTTGAGAAGGCTGTCGAGGATTTGAAGGAAAATACTAGGACCTTATAGAAGAAACTTGACAGAGTTTCTTATAGGGATTATCCATTGCCGGATGGTTTGCTCTGAGTGATCATTCAGGAGAGTTGAGATGTAGGTTTTTGATAAGGTAGAATAATCTGATAGTATGAGGAATTTTGTTCAATTGATGAATGTTTGATGAACAAACGAGCATCTTGCATGCTCTTTGAAGGAAAAAAATTACATTTGAGATGTATTTGAATAAAAGGTTAATTGTCTACTGCTGATCAAGCATAATAGGCTTTGAGCCATTTGTCGTTGATAATATTTCCTTACTTTCCTCCACTGATTGCTAAAAATTTGTAGTATCCACTAGACACTGCTTTGATGATAACATATGGCCCTTCCCATTTCTGAGAGAATTAGGGAGCGGACATATCTTGTTGGATGTGCTTTTACATCTTTAACACCAAATCTCCTACTTGGAAAGTTCGAGGTTTTACCATTTTGTTATAAGCTCTGGATATTCTCTGTTTGTAGGCTTCCACATATTTTTCCACTTTAGTTCTCCTTGATTCGAGCATATCTAGTTCAGCAACTCTCGACTTGGGCACTTCAGCTTCATTCCATTGTATTCCGATAGCTGTTGCAATTCTTGCTAAAGGAATTTTTATCTCGGCCGAGAGTATAGCATCAGCCCCATAGACGAGCGGATATGATGACGTTCTGATCGAGCTCCTTGGTGCAGTTCTGTAAGACCACAAATCCATGGGAAATTGCTCATGCCACGATCTTGGATTGTCATGAATCGTTTGAATGATAATCCGGATCAAAGTTTTGTTGGTACTCTCATCTTGTCTGTTCCCTTGGGGGTAATATGGTGTGGATAAGATTTATTTGATCCCGTATTCCTTGAGCAATTTATCGACATCCTTGTTGGCGAAAGGAGTCCCATTATCTGTGATGATATGTTTAGGGACGCCGAATCTACATATAATGAGTTCTTTGATGAAGGTTGCAACAGTTACCCCTGTAATACCTCTAAGTGGGATTGCTTCAACCCACTTAGTAAAATACTCGGTAGCCATGATGATATATTCATGCTGCTTTGAGGATGCCAGATTGATCTTTCCAATGATATCAAGTCCCCATCTATAGAAATTGCATGGACTATTCACAGAATTTAATGGAAGACAATGGGTATGAATAAGGTTACCGTGGACCTGGCATCGGTGACACTTCTGGACATAGACGGCTACATCATCCTCCATAGTCGGACAGTAATATTTATCATGAATCTGGAGAACTAATTTATTTTTCCCTTGATGCTCTCCTTCATGGGTTTCCTTCAGGACCATTAGAACTTCATCTCCGGCTAGACATCTCAACAAGTCTTCTCCGAAACTCTTGCGGTATAAGATCCCATCAAGAAAGATAAATCTCTTAGCCCTCTGTGTGAGTTTGATTGTGTCTTTCTTTTTTAGTGGCGACTTGTTGTCCCGAAGGTATTCAATGTAAGGTTGTATCCAGTACCCAGTATGATGGAGTATCAGGACCTCCAAATGGTGAGGCGGCGTCTGACAATTAGGACAAGATCCCTGTAAATCCCTTGACTGTGCTTCCATGGAGGGCCAGTAATACCCTAGCCTTTGAAGTCTTCTGTAAAGTGTTATTACTAGAGTCTGCCCACATACTTCTTGATGCACACTTTCGAGTTTTTCTATCGCTTCTTCATCACCAAGGCACCGTGATAGAGAAGCATCGGGGTTGTGATGATATAAGGCCCCATGGAGCAAGAAGAAGTTCTTTAACTCTTTGAGACTGATTGTTCCTTCTGTAATGGAGCTACTTAGTTCATGAATAATAAGTACTCTCCAGTTGTTCGCTGGAGTATCTTCAGCTTAATTGAGCCATGTGGATGATACATCTCGTCCTTGCACTATGATAGCTTTCTCCGATCCTTCGAATTGCAACTTAGAGGCAAGGGTTGCTAAGCAATCATCATGCCTATTGTTGGTTCGGCCGGTATGGGTGATGGTTGTATCGGCAAAGTGAGTCAGGATTCGTTGTGCATTAGCCCTGAATGGAGCAAACGTTATCTCCTTGAGAGAATATATCTCATTCATTTGATTGACCAGCAATTTTGAATCTCCTCTGATCTCCATATGCATTTCTCCTGCTTGTTTAGCTAAGGATAATCCTAGCAGAACGCTTCATATTCTGCTAAATTATTTGTACAGTGGAAATCCAACTTGAATGAATATGAGAATGCTTCCCCTGACGGTGAGACCAAAACTATGCCCGCTTCTCCAGTATCATTGCTAGGAGTGGTGGATCCATCAAAGTACAACAACCATTTTCCCTCTTTGACGACTGAGATCTCTGGAAGCTCTTCTGGTACGTCATCTTGTAATGTTGTGAAATCCTCTCCTGGAAAGGTAGCATGTAAATATGCCACTGCTTGACCCTTGATTGCTTTAGGAGAGACACATACTATGTCAAATTCTGACATCTGCAACAGCTACTTTGCAGGTCTTCCCATCAAAGCGGGCTTTAAGAGTAAAAACTTTATGGGATTAGCTTTGGATACAAGTACAACTCTGTTGGATAATAAATAATTCCTGAATATTTACATTGCATGAGCTAATGCCATGCATGTTATTTCAGCTTTCGGGTATCTGAGTTGAGCATTCTTCATAGTTCGGCTGTAATAATAAATTGGATGTTCGACACCTTCTTCATCTTATTGAGCTAGCAATTCTCCGATAGCAACGTCACTGGAAGATGTGTATAGTATCATTGGTCATCCCTGAACTAGAGACCTCATGACTTCAGGTGATAAAAGTATCTGTTGTACCTTATGGAATGCTTCATGTTGAACGTTCGTCCAGGTAAAACTTGCTCCCTTCTTCAGCAGAGGAGTGAACGAAGCAATAATTTATGCCAATCCTGGTACGAAGCGTCTGATGTAATTCACCTTACCCATGAAGCTCTGTAGTTCCTTCACAGTGCTTGGAGGAGGCATGGTGGAGATATATTTTGCTTTGTCTGGATTAACTTTGATCCCTTCGGCCGTCACCAAGAATCCGATAAACCTTCCAGAAGAAACCCCAAAAGCGCATTTTAGAGGATTCATCTTCAATTTGTATTATCTGCATCTTTCTAAGACTTGTATCAGAACTTCCAGATAGGACGTTCGAGCTTTCGATTTTACCGTGACATTGTCAACATAGTCCTCTACTTGCTTGTACATCATATCATGAAATATTGTTGTCATGGCTCGCTGGTAGGTGGCACCTGCATTCTTCAATCCGAAGGGCATCACAGTGTAATGAAAATTCCCGATGGGAGTACGAAACGCGGTTTTGGCAGCATCATGTTCGAATATCTTGATTTGGTTGTACCTGCTGTAACCATCCATGAACGAGAACTTTCCGTGACCGATGGTCGCATCGACGAGCATATAAATGTTGGGTAAAGGAAAGTCATCCTTCGGGCAGCATTTATTCAAGTTTCTGAAATCTACACAGCATCTGATTTGACCATTTTTCTTCATAACTGGGACAACATTATCCAGCCATGTTGGATGTTGAATAGGCTTGATAAATCCCGCTACCATCAATTTTTGAATTTCGGCTTTAATTTGCTCCTCGACCTCATGCCTGAACTGCCTAGGCGGTTGTTTGACAGCTTTGGAGATGGGGATGATATGTAGACATTGAGTGACCAGTTTGTCATCTAGACCAGGTATTTCTTCATACGTCCAGGAAAATATAGACCGATACTCCTTCAGTAATTCCACTAGGCCAATACATTCTTCCGGTGATATCGCAGAACTGATCAAGATTGGTCTTGGATCTTCCTTTGTGCCTATGCTAACTGTTTCAAGATCATCAGTAGTAGAACTCGTGCCATATTGTAACTGTTGTAGATCTTCCTCCTCATGTAGTTGTTCGTTCTGACACGATTCATCAGTGCGGGGAGACTCTTGATCAATCTCCCATATTAATTGCTAATCTTTGCGTCGCCGGTAAATGACTCTTCCTTCTGCATCATGAGTGGTCATAAAATTGGATTCTGGGGTCATGACTTGATTTTTCCGGCGTTTGACGGGTGTAGCAGGTGGCTTGACTGGTTATGCTTGTGAAGGTAATGATGACGCATCAACAGATGCTTTAATAGCCTTCCAATTTGGTAGTGGAGTGGTATAAATTTTCCTAGGAGGTTCAAGGACGCTCCTCGAGGATTCAATGAATTCAGCATCATAGGCGAGAGCGTAAGGAGGTACTGAAGCAGCTATGCGAACGATTTTGTTGTTGAGTAAAGCCTTCATACATTAGTGGTAGTTTGAGGGAAACACCTTGTTGTCATGGAGCCATGGTCGTCCATGTATCATGTGATAGTCAGTTTCTTGCTCGATCACATGAAATTTCACTTTCGATTGAATTGGCCCCACCTATGTATGCATATCCATATGTATGACTTTGGCTTCCTTCAAATCTTGTCATTTGAATGGGATGGTGAATGATTTTACCTTGTGGTAATCTGGTCATCCTAAGAGTCCATATAGTGACAATTTTCGTGGAAGCACCAGTATCGACGAGAGCTCTTCTAAATTCGGTG
This sequence comes from Papaver bracteatum, assembly GCA_023529315.1. Taxonomy (NCBI): domain Eukaryota; kingdom Viridiplantae; phylum Streptophyta; class Magnoliopsida; order Ranunculales; family Papaveraceae; genus Papaver; species Papaver bracteatum. The sequence continues at coordinate 93,652 of JAJJWX010003865.1, read as the reverse complement.
CCTTTGATGAAACCAGTCACGTATAGCGCCCGATTGTGTTCTTTGTCTGCCATGCGATCTTCTTCTCCAAAAGTGATGTTGTCGATCGAATGTCCAGACACCAAATATACTTCTTCAACTGCTGGGGTTGGTGAAATTATTTGTATGTCAGATGATATCTGGCTGTGTGCAGCAAATGTGTTTGTGCGCTGATCCTTGGAGAAGTGTAGGAGTTCACATAAATTTTCAATCAGATGTGCAACTTCATGTTCCACTGGATTCTCATATGTGGTGAAATTGTTTGTCTGAGGAGGATCATCAGTCGAGGGATTTGGAGGTTCCACCATCTCTGCTCCTAAAATCCTCGTCACGTGTACCAGACAAGTGAACAGGTAATCGATCGCCCTTTTTATCCGGTCCACGTTCCTTGACAAGTCTTCTTGTCTCCGTGCCAACTCATCCAAGATTTGGGTTCTCCATTGATTGGTTCAACGGAAATAAATGGAGTTGTAAAATATGATAATTTGTTGTAACCAGAATTGTTCGAAGGAGTGTGAGAGACATTACCATTCGAGAGATTCTGGTTGGGATCTGGAGCGGTTGAGTTATTTCTAAGATCGACCATCCTTGTGAAACCGTGAGATTGCAACCGAGAGATTAATCTCCCATTGTGGTCGCCAATCTGTAGATGAGGAAAAAACGATTTTCTGGTTTTTACGGAATTAAAGAGTCGACCGTGTGGAGATTCCTTGAACCGAGCAAAATGTTGAACCTCATATAGATGCACTGCAAGAAGGGAGTACTTTAAGTTCGAGAGATCAATCTGTAAGACTCTGGCCTAAACCAAGAACAATGGTCGTTCCAGAGTCAATTAGGTCACAAGAGAGGATGGGTTGATATGTAGGAGGGAAGCTGAGAAATGCGTGAGATTAATGGTGATATGAGATTGTAGGTGTGTTGTGAATTCGGCGTGAAAATGATCTGAATGATTGAATTTTGCTCAATTGAGAGTGATTTCTATGAGTTCGTGTAGACTAAAGATTGTCTATATGAACTTTGATGAGAAATTGCTAGAAGAACATTCAAGTATTCGAATCTTGTCTTTTCAATCAGGTTTCAGAGACATTTTATAATGTCGGAGTTGAAAACACCATGAAGTGTGACAGTTGCTGGAATCAGAGAGTGGGGTAGTGGGAAATCATGTTAAACAAATTACTCATCGTGCAGAGACTTGGTTAATTTTCCACCCACTACTTTGTTGACTCTTCCAACTGATTGCACGACTTTCTCACATTCTCATCGTGGGTGAACACACGTGTCATAGACCGCCAGACCAAAACCCTATTTAATATCCCTCATATGACACGATTGAAATATCGTGATTGCGGAGTCAGTTGCTGACTTTATTGGATGATGAGTCCATGTATTGCTGAGTTGAACATGATTAACAAATGTCCTGAAACTCATATATTTAACGTGTCTCTTGAGACGAGGTATCATTATAACCTAAGATGAGCAAACTGTGTTGCCGAACTGTTGAACATTGATAGTTGAACCAATATTCTTTGATCTGAGCAAATATTGCTAATTTGATTAAACATTGCCGGTTTGAGAGAATATTGCTAGTTTGAGCGAATATTTATAGTTTGAGCAAATATTGATTTTGATGAATCGTTGGTAGCAAGACCAAATAAAATATTAATTTAAGTTACTGACTGCTGGGTCGAGCAAAAATAAATAAAGTGTTGATTATGGAATCAACATAAAATTATCAGAGTGTTTGAATCTGCTCAGAATCACGTTTCTGCAGAGCTCTGGATTCAAAACCCTAATTTTACCGAAATGATAATTTATTGCAAATCAATACTGAGTGACACAAGGACTGGATACATGGGATGATGGGTTCACCATATATCGCCCAAATGCTCGAATGAGCAAAAATACCAAAGTCTCCCGGGACCAGTTGGTGAAAGAATGATTAAATGCTGGTTTAATCACTGAAATAATGCTCGTGTGAGAGACAAATAATAAAACCTGGTGTTATGGAAATATGAAGGACCGACCAAAGGGTCATGAGACCGGCTCTTGGTGGGCGTGGGACCAGTGGATGGTCGTTTGAGAAAAATTCCAATTGTTTGGGAAGAGTTTTAGCCTAATATGAGCAATTGAGCAAATTAGGTTAAAATCGTTAAAACATGCAGGACCATCTGTTTGCAAGCCGCAGGGTCACCCTTGGTCGGTCAAGGGGATGTTCCCGTGTCACCATGGTGTCCGTGCTTCAGTCCTGAGAATTTTGATATTTTCTGGTGCACGTTTGAGCAACATTTGGAAAAAAATATGCAAAATCCATGGTTTTGGTGAAACTGGGAAAAATACATGAAATGATGAAAATAATAAATAAAACAGGGAATTACAAGGTGTGGGACCGGCGATGGCTAGGGCATGGCCGGGCGGTTGACAAACACGGTCCCACATGCTTTCCCCGTTTTATGTAATTTTATGTATTTTCTTTGATTTGAGAGAAATTCCATGAAACAGGAGAGTTTGATGAAATTAGGGAACTTCCGTGAGATGAGAGAAATAAATTAATAATAAAATAGGGAATAGGAGTGTGGGAGTATGGGACTGGAAATGGCCGAGGCATGGCCGGCCGGACAATGGGCGTGGGTCTCAAGCCACTCTTCCTAATTTTACCAAATTTTTATGATTTTAGAGAATTTTCATAAAATCAAAGGGATTTGTTGAAAACCAAGATATTTTGTTGAAATCAGGGAGTTTTCATGAAATCAGGAAACAAAACACCAAATAATAACAAAATAATAGGCGTGTGGGACTGGCTAAGGCATGGCCAGCCGGCTAGAGCCTCGTCCCACACGTTTTCCCTAATTTTTTAATATTTTCTATGATTTTAGAGAAAATACATGAAATTAGGTAATTTTAGGGAAAAATCATAAAATCAAGGAATTTTCATAATTTGAGAAGAAATAATAAAATAATGGGACGTGAGGTGTGGGACCGGCCATGGCCAAGGCATGACCGGCCGGCTGGCGGTCCCATGACACCTTTCCCTAATTTTATCATTTTTTGATAAAATCATGTGATTTAGATAAAAATACATGATTTTAGGGAAAATTCATAAAATCAAGGAATTTTCATAATTTGAGAGAAATAATAAAATAATGGGACATGAGGTGTAGGACCGGCCACGACCAAGGCATGACCGTCCGGCCGGCGGTTACATGACACCTTTCCCTAATTTTATTATTTTTGATAAAATCATGTGATTTAGATAATTTCTTTAAAATAAAGAAAATTTTCTCGAACGAGAGGATTTTCATGAGATCAGGAAAATAGTAAAAATATGATAAAATATAAAATTAGGCGCGGGACTGGTCACGGCATGACTGGCCGGCTGGTGAGCCCAGTCCCCTGGCGCTTTTGCTAATATTTTATTATTATTATTTTTCCTTCCTATTTTGCATAGGTTCCTCGTTCGTTCGTATTTCTTGAAATGCTCGTTCGTGCATTCAAAATGCTGGTCTGTGCATTATCTGCTAAATACACTTGCACCATTTTTGTGTCAGGGCTTATTCGATGCTCAGATGCCTGTTTCGTTGGATATTTATCACTAACCCATGGCATTCTGCTGGGAAGAACCACGAATTGAAGTGACGAAATATAATGCAGAATCGTTGAATATTGCTGGATATTCAGATGATTAAAGATGTCTCGTAGAATATTGCTGGATATTCAGACGATTTCAGATATTTAATTGATGGATCTATACCAGAAGGGCTTCCTGTCTAAGAGAATTAATCATCTGAGGGTTGAGCAATATGAACTTGCTGGAGTGTCATATTATTCTTGCATAGTCGGGGAAAACCTGGTTGCATCCCGAAGACGTTGTCGCTCTATACTAGCAGGCATGCTGTCTAGGAGCCGCCCAATCTTTCGATTCTATACAGTATGAGATGTGTCTTGGCCTCAGCTGGAAAGCTACGCATCTACATCTTCTCTGAGAGATTTTCTCCATCCGAGGTGGCATGAGCTTTCATGCATGGAAACATGGGTCGCGATATTCATCCGTTTGCCCTATCTGAAGTAATTACTGAAATTGCTTAGTATTCATGAGATGTGTCGTGGCCTCAACTAAGAGACTACACATTCATATGTACTCTGAGAGATAGTATTCTCAGTCAGAGATTTTATGCCATGAGCTTTCATGCTTTAATGAGAAACATGAGCCTCAAAGTCATCTGGTTGCCGAATCTGGAGTATAGTTTTACAATTCTACCCTTTGTCGAAAATCCACCATCTACAGTGTGATGATTGGAATGTATATGGGATGTTTATAGCTAAAGAACATATGCAAGCTAATTATTTGCCTTACTACTTTGTGTTTATCCTTAATGGTTCTTCCAAGGTAAGAAATTGGAGTAGGTTTTTTGGGATACCTCTTGTAAACCCTCACGAGACTATAACTCATCCACTAGGGACACCTGGGGGTTTAAAGGCACGTTGCATTAGCTAAGTGCAATCGTTTTCTCAACGACATGGAGTTGTTGTATTTTGGATTATTTTTATTTATTTTGCTCGAGAACTAGAAAAATCTAAGTGTGGGGGAATTTGACAAGTGCATAATTCATATGATTTTAGTGTCCATTCCATACTTGTTTTAGCTATTATTCTTGCATGTATTCGTATTATTACTATTGTTTTCTCTTATTTGCCTCTAATAGGTGAATCATATAAAAAGGAGCTTTAAAGTTTTGAAAATAGCTAGGAAGATAAGTATTCCAAGTATCCAAGTGCCCAAGTCCAAGAGAAGTCGAAGAATTGCAACGAAAAAGAGCAAAACGCTCAAAATCAAGAGACGGGCCAAAGACCGAGATTATATCATTCAAATTAAATATTTTTCATCAACATATTGAATATAATTGAACGATAAAAACAATTCAAAAAGAATGAGGTCATTCCGAGTTTGGACGAAGAAGTTGTGGCCAAAACAAGCTTTTTATCGAATACAGAAGATAGTAAAGTATGCAAACGGGTACGCATACCTTAGTTCCGAAAATTTCTGCTGGAATTTGAGGTACGCATACTTAACAAGTATAAAAACGGGTATGCATACTTGTGAAGGCCTAAGGTCACATTTTGGGTCGTTATTTCGGGTAGGGTTCTTGAACTGAACTAAATACGTGAAGACCAAGAAATTTAAACCTATAAAAGGAGGTATTAGGTCATGAATGAATGATCATCAATCAATCAAAAATATCATATCACAAGTTCTATATCAAAACCTAGGGTTTACCCCTTTTAGTGGGAAACCACCATTATTCATATTCTTTGTAATATGAGTAGCTAAATCCTTTGTTGATTAAGGATGAATTCAATGTTTTAAGCGTGAAGCTTTATTAATAATACAAATCTATTTGAAGTTTTAATCATCATCGTTTGTTTCCATTATATCTAGGGTTTATGATTTATTCTTAGACTGATTTGGGTGGGCAACCAGATTAGTTTATTGATCATTTTATTGCTAGTAGAGAGTTAAGCGATCTGTAATTGTCGTGCATCTCCTACACAAGTAGAAAACATGAGACCTTGTAGAAGGATTCTGTAAAGCAATCGTACGTGTAAACAACACTAGTAAGTGAACCGAGCGTACTGAGTTTAACTTCTGGAATCAAACCTAAATTCACAAACCCTAAAGCATTCAATCGAGTTATACCTTGTAAGCGTACCTCAAGGCGGCTTAGTTTGATAGAATCCGGTGACTAAGCGTACCTGTTATTCGGTGATACAAGGAGTTTTGGGGATATCTAAGTGTATCTATTATCCTATGGTTGGTGATGAATGGTTCTAACGGAAGATAGATAAGTATTCTAATCATGTTAACGCTTGGTAACGGCGAAGGACTTCTTAATCATCTCTTTTCTTTATTATTGTTTTTATTTTTATATTTTACAACCAAACCCCCCTTTTGTTATTTACTTTATTTTGCTAATACAAATAACCTATCAATTACACAACTCTATGTGGGAACGATCTCTTACTACCACTATGTTACCAGTTAATTAGTGGGAAATATCTTTATTAATTTGTTGAGACTACGACAGCCCATCATAAGGTAGCTTACAAACTCATTTTTCTGGAGCGATTGAATGTGCACCCCATTTTTCATGCCAGCTTTTCGAATAAGTACCATCCTGATTTGTTGGATACTTCGAGACAACAATCGATGTGTGCACCACCAGTGATCAGATCACAATTCGATAAGCAAGTTAAGTGTATACATAATGATTGAGTTGAGGGGCAAAGCAATAACAATAGGAGAACGTATTATTTGGTAAAGTGGCATGGTTTACAAGACTCTGAGGCTTCTTGGGAGAAAGATACTACATTATGGAAATCTGAAGAGAAAATTCTTACTTACATATAGCTAAAATAATCGACAAGGGAGTCGAGTTTAACTGGTGGGGGAGGTCTATGATCGGTCGGTCAAGCGGCCTAGTAATAATACGCAAAGGTGGTGCATTATCTACAATATGTCTAAGGCCCTCCATACCTGCATGGCGCATTCAGAATTGCAGCTAGGGGAAGGCACGAGCCAAATAGGATTTGGACATTTCCAAAGATGCGATATTAGCATCAAGAGGTGCCAAAAGAGTTTGGCACATAGCATGTATGCGTGAGGCATGCATGGATTCAAGCAAGACTTGCATAAGCACACTTGCGTCATTGAGGAAATGATGCACGACGATGATGGTCATACTTTGGAAGGGGGTCAAACAAGATTTGCATAAGCACACTTGCGACATTGGGGGAATGATACACAACGATGATGGACATACTTTGGCTGGTGAAAGATATAGAGACATGTGCTAGGCACATGGCCTTGACGGTTAGGAATTGTTTACGCGAGTTTTTGTTTGCTTTATGTTTTTTTAAAGGCTAAGAATTACCTCTGTGGATTTAGGAAAGAAGTTAGGATAGTTGGAAAGGTTGGCCAAATGCCTTGTATAGAGTAAGTTGTAACTGCTAGTCAGTTATTTGTATATACATTTTTTAAGGCTATAAAATCCTGATCTTGTGAAAATCTGGGTATCTGAAACAAGAAGAGTTGTGTAACCCTAAGTGTGCAGTAATAATAAGGCTTCAACCAAGATTAAATCTAAGTTCTGTTGGTGCATATTTATTAAGCGGAGTGTGACAGATAAAACTTGAATGAGTGTGAGAAGAACCTTTATTCAGTAAGAGCTGAATAAAGTTTTAGTCAAGAAAAAGTGGAATTGGCTAAATGCGGGTTGGCTGAGAATGTATTGTGGAGCATAGTACCATTATCAAGTTTGGCTGTTGCGTTTTGCATAGTTTGAACATGTGACACCTAGCTATGTAGTTCTTCAATCTATTCAAAAACTCTATAGTTTATACACCAAGTTCACCCAAGGTAGTAAAGGCTAAAACTGTTATTATTACTATTTTAAATTAAATCAAAGTTAACACTGAAAAGGCGAGGGTACCCCAAATATACCTCAAGCTATTACTTTTCCTTCCTATAAGTCCTTTCCCCGAAAGTGATTGCCTATGGATTGAGTCGAGATAATACAACAAATAGGTTCACACTTTGTGTGATTGTTTATGGATACGATATCGAGACAATACGACAACAAAGTGTGTTTACTTGATACAAAGGTTCAGACTTAACCAAACTCTATAGGATTCACGTATTAAGTAAATAGGAATAAACATTTGTGCAATTTACTTTAATTATAATAAACCAATTATAATGTGGAAATGTAAAGTAAATGACACAACAAGATTTTGTTAACGAGGAAACCGCAAATGCAGAAAAACCCCGGGACCTAGTCCAGAATTGAATACTCTCAGGATTAAGCCTCTATACAAAATAAACCAACTTCGTATAGTTGAGACCAAGCAACTAAACCTATAGTTCACCTAGTTCCTTCTGTATTCCCACGACTCAAACCTGTAAACAAGTCACGTACTTGGACCAATTGCTTTGGTTCATATTCCAAACAGTAAAGGAACAACAAATCTGTTTGGTATCAACTCTCTTCAACCAAGTGATATGAGTTGCGCAAAGGTTCCCTTGTTTATCTTAACATAAACTCCTTTGCCAGGTTCCAAGATCTATCTTATGTTCAATCACCCAAAGGCAATCATTAAGATTAAGCCAATCAATACTTTTAATTACAAGGAAACGTATTGATGCCGATCTTCCTCAACTATTCTATCAAAATACCTAAAAGGATAAATCAATTATAGTCGGATCCTCTTTTTCCCAAACAAGTATTGTGCACACCAAAGATTATAAAAACCAAGTCAGAAATATTCAATATCTTCTTTGTCTTCAAATCTTCTTAGATCTTCAATAAACACCTGCGCACAACTACTTGAATCTCTTGTGATCAATCACACATAGAACAGAGTCTGTTAACAATGGATTATCACAAGATCGTCTTTAGATCTAACAAAAGTCTAAAGATCCCTGTCGAAACCTTGAACTAGTTTGAGTGAATCTTTTATCAGAAGAGAAGATTCTCTGGCATAAACAAACTAGGTGCAATCAAAGTTCAACCACCGTTAGTCAATAAATCAATACGAAAACTAAATATAAACCGCAATATCTAGTTTCCCACCAACGGGTCGCGCTAGAGCTTCTCAATCCCAAAGAAGACTTTAAATTGAGCGGTCGTAAGAGATTTCACCTAATTATATTACTCTCATCTTGGATAGGTAGCTTCACCGGTAACAAAGACAAAAGAGGAAGTCTATGTCACACAGGATTAGTTTTCTAGAAATGCAAACTCAAAGTATTTATAGACAAGGAAGTTTGGACACCAAGAAATTTCCAAAACCGAAAATATTCTCAAGATATTTTTCATTACTCCACCAAATTTGGTTTTCATAATTCCTATGAATACACTGTCCAAAAATAATGATCGAAATATCCTTGGAAAATCTTTAATTAGCAAATGCACATTACTAATTATTATTTTCCATATATAATTAAAAACCCTTAATTAAAAAGATTCATAACTTATTCAATTCGATCTTGGGATTTACTACCTTCTTAGACGTTAAGGAATATCTTTGAACAATATAGAATAAGCATTAATGCACCGTGTTCAAATTGTGTCAACATCTTACTCTTGCAAGTCCTTTTTCATACTTACTCACTTGAAACCGATTTACCATGCTTCCAAACAAGTTTAGAATTGGTTAATCTGACTTTCAAGAACTACGTGATTGATCAAGTAACACTCAATCACAACTCATGGTTTACGGTTCTACCAAAACAAGTTTTGGTTCTACCTCAATGTGAGTAATGTGCATAGTTACACTATCTTACCAAAGATACGGCTGACTAGGTACTAGGATCGGTTCCCTACATCTATTTAGTATCTAACTTGTATGCACTTCACATGTCCATAGGATCGGTTCCCCCTTCCCAAAAATGTGTTGCACATGTTCATAGGATCGATTCCCCTTTCTTCCATAAACCTTGTTGCACCTCATACAAGGATCGGTTCCCCTTGTGATGCACTGCACCTTTTACTAGGAGCGGTTCCCCTTCTCCCAGTAATAAGTTCAGACACTCACAACCCGATCATACCCCAGGTGATTACTTAAGATCGGTTTCACTAATACAAATCACCAATACATAAGTCAGGCCTCATGTGAATAGTTTTACCAAGAACACAAACAAGTCATGAGCGGTTATACTAATCACACATATTGGTCGTTCATAAGATATGCAATGAAGAACATCCCCAATAACGCCTGGCGATTTCCTTTTCGGTTCACAAGACACATCATGAACTTACTTCCTTAGAACACATGTAAACATTGTTCCCTAAGATGAAATCCTCACCTCATACCCATACATAATCACAATAGCATTCATACGATTATTTCGATGTCTTATATACAAAGTTTAATGGTTAAGAAAGAAACTTCATATTGTATTCCTTAATACAATGTCTATCTAGAGTGTTCATGCTTCGCATTTTTATGTTTTCAATATACATGACTTGAAGGATACATTAGGGAATGAAATAGTTCAAGTGAAATATCACTAACCTCAAGTGGAAGGATGATGTTGTGGTTGTATATCCGTACTTCATCACTTCTTCAAGTCTTCGCAATCCTTGTAATATCTCACCCTAATACTTTCAAGCTAACCTATACGAAGTTGACTCTAGTACATTTAAATCAAGCGACTCCCAAATGAGTTTTGGATCACTAAAATATGACAATCAAACTTGATATACCAACGCTTGATGGGTTCAACCAAGCTATGCTCTAACAATCTCCCCTTTTGTCAATTTTAGAGACAAAACTCTTACAATCATATGATATGTTACTCCGCACGTCTTTGTTATCCCAATCATATGATATGTTACTCCCTCTAGTCTGTGCTTTTACTTATTCGTTAGATAAACGTTCAAGCACCGTTTTCCTCTTCACTATTGACACCAATCAACCATAAAATTGATACCAGCATCACATGTTTACTCCATATATTTCTCCCCCTTTTTGTCACAAAAATGACAAAAAAACGAAAAAATAATGGACAGCACGAAAAGGATCTTACAAATCTCTAAAATAGACTTGCAACCTGTTGAGTCAAGCGCGAGGGTTCCACATACAATTTTTGATAACCAATATCAAAACCGAAACTACAAAGTAATTACGTTTTGATATGTTATCATGGAAATAATTGCCCAAAGCAATTTTTCCAACTAGTTTTAAAAACCAAAAATCAACTAAGCAACTTAGTTCCTTTGCTAAACCAATTGTATAAATACAACCGCTTCATTTAATAAGACCAAAACAAAGATAAACTCCATTTTTCTCATCAGGTTCTAATTATCCATATAACTTAGACCTTTAGATTTCAAACAAGCCAAATACTAGGTTAGTTAACTAGCATTTCCTTGTTTAGGCTTTTAGCTAGACATGAATAACTGAAACCTCCACTTTGATAAGTCTAACTAAGATCAGAATCAACTTAGTTTATCTAAAAAATAATTGGAAGCAATTGAATTAACATAAACATTAAAGCACCACAATTGCACCAAATTTCGTAAGCCTAAACTATTGATATCACACAACAAAGCAAGATAACAAAAGTTTTACTTAACCGGAAACAAATAAAAATATATCAAATAACGGAATAAACAAATCAATTGTACCAACTATTTCGTTTAAGAAAAAGCAATATATATATCAAATAAAAATAGGCTTTTCTCAAAACAGGAAAACAATTAACTAACAAGATTGTTACCTCAATTTCGCATCCAACTTCTCCAAATATGATCGCATCGTTTTATTCTTCTGGGATAATTGATATCGAAATACCATTATGTTGTCATTCTCATGCCAAAAACAAAAGAACAACAACAACCAACCTTTACCATAGAAAGGTAAAAAATTGGTTTTAACAATTGCAAACAAAAGTTGAAAACCGTCGAAACACATATGCTTTTATGCTAAACCAAAACCGATTCAACATATTGTGACTTTTTCACATATTGTTTCTACAGTAACCCCTCATGATCCTTTGATAAAGCCTACCAACATGGGCTAGAACTTAATCCTGTTAAATCAAAAAGTCACCCAAACCATAAGGGTTACTCCCCCTAGTCTGTGCTTTTACTTATTCGTTAGATAAACTTTCAAGCACCGTTGTCCTCTTCCCTATTGACACCAATCAACCATAAAATTGATACCAGCATCACATGTTTACTCCATATATTTCTCCCCCTTTTTTTCACAAAAATGACAAAAAAACGAAAAATAATGGACAACACGAAAAGGATCTTACAAATCTCTAAAATAGACTTGCAACCTGTTGAGTCAAGCGCGAGGGTTCCACATACCATTTTTGATAACCAATATCAAAACCGAAACTACAAAGTAATTACGTTTTGATATGTTATCATGGAAATAATTTCCCAAAGCAATTTTCCCAACTAGTTTTAAAAACCAAAAATCAACTAAGCAACTTAGTTCCTTTGCTAAACCAATTGTGATCAATCACACATAGAATGAAGTCTGTTAACAATGGATTATCACAAGATCATCTTTAGATCTAACAACTGTATAAAGATCCATGTCGAAACCTTGAACTAGTTTGAGTGAATCTTATATCATAAGAGAAGATTCTCAAGCATAAACAAACTAGATGCAATCAAAGTTCAACCGCCGTTAGTCAATCAAATCAATACGAAAACTAAAGAAAAATCGCAATATCTAGTTTCCCACGAACAGGTCGTGATAGAGCTTCTCAATCCCAAAGAAGACTTTAAATTGAGTGGTTGTAAGAGATTTCACCTAATTAGATTACTCTCCTCTTCGATAGGCGGATTCACCAATAACAAAGAAAAAAGATGAAGTCTATGTCACGCATGATTAGTTTGCTAGAAATACAAACTCAAAGTATTTATAGACAAGGAAGTTTGGACACCAAGGAATTTCCAAAACCGAAAATATTCTCAAGATATTTTTCATTACTCCACCGAATTTGGTTTTCATAATTCCTGTGAATGCAATGTCCAAAAATAATGATCGAAATCTCCTTGGAAAATCTTTAATTAGCAAATGCACATTACTAATTCTTATTTTCCATATATAATTAAAAACCCTTAATTAAAAATATTCTTAACTTATTTAAATTCGATCTTGGGATTTACTTTCTTCTTAGCCATTAAGGAATATCTTTGAACAATATAGAATAAGCATTAATGCACCGTGTTCAAAGTGTGTTAACATCTTACTCTTGCAAGTCCTTTTTCATACTTGCTCATTTGAAACCGATTTACCACGCTTCCAAACAAGTTTAGAATTGGTTCATCCGACTTTTAAGAACCACGTGATTGATCAAGTAACACTCAATCATAACTCATTGTTTATGGTTCTACCAAAAAAAGTTTCGGTTCTACCTCCATGTGAGTATTGTGCATAGTTATACTAGCTTACCAAAGATATGGCTGACTAGGTACTAGGATCGGTTCCCTACATATATTTGGTATCTAACTTGTATGCACTGCACATGTCCATAGGATCGGTTCCTCCTTCCCAAAAACAAGTAGCACATGTTCATAGGATCGTTTCCCCTTTCTTCCATAAACTTTGCTGCACCTCATACAAGGATTCCCCTTGTGATGCACTGCACCTCTTACTAGGATCGGTTCCCCTTTTCCCAGTAATAAGTTCAGACACTCACAAGCCGATCATACCCCAAATGATTACTTAAGATCAGCTTCACTAATAAAAGTCATACCAATACATAAGTCAGGCCTCATGTGAATAGTTTTACCAAGAACACAAACAAGTCATGAGCGGTTATACTAATCACACATATTGGTCTTTCATAAGATAAGCAATGAAGAACAACCCCAATAACTCCTGGAGATTTCCTTTTCGGTTCACAATACATATCATGAACTTACTTCCTTAGAACACATGTAAACATTGTTCCCTCAGATGAAATCCTCACCTTATACCCATACATAATCACAATAGCATTCATAAGATTATGTCGATGTCTTATATGCAAAGTTTTATGGTTAAGCAAGAAACTTCATATTGTATTCCTTAATACTATGTCTATCTAGAGTGTTCATGCTTCGCAATTTTATGTTTTCAATATGCACGAATTAAAAGATACGTTAGGGAATGAAACAGTTCAAGTCAAATATCACTAACCTTAAGTGGAAGGATGATGTTGTGGTTGTAGATCCGTACTTTTTCACTTTTTCAATTCTTCGCAATACTTGTAATGTTTCACTCTAATACTTTCAAGCTAACCTATACGAAGTTGGCTCTAGTACATTTAAATCAAGCGACTCTTAAATGAGTTTTGGCTCACTAAAATATGATAACCAAACTTGACATACCAACGCTTGGTGGGTTCAACCGAGCTATGCTCTAACAAAGACTCCATTTTTTAATTATTATTGGATAAAGAGTATTGCAAAAAACTAATTGGAAGCCTAACAAGCTAAGCTCCAACTGCGTACTACTATATTGGTTGAATTAGTTATCCTGGTAGCCTACCAGTGAACCCCATGATGAACCATCCAAGGGATCCAAATAGGATAGCGGGATGATTATGTCACAAGGGGGACATCTAACTATACCTTCCATGTAAAATTATGCAATATTACGCCATTAGGGACTAGTTACTGGGACCTCCTTGAGCGCATCAAACCTTTCAGAAATGGGGATGACCAGCTGAGCTAGATACCCGTTTTATTATTATTATGAATGATGCTACATGGGATTTTATTGAAAAAGCAAACAAAGTCAGCTTTTACAAAGAGTTAATTGGTAGTCTAGCAACAATATGGGCACCAGCTACTTTCTAAATAGTAATACATATTCTATGAAAAAAAGAGCCTCCTACTCTATAATTAGCGTTTTGACTAGCGAGACAGTTCTTTAACCTTCTAAAAAATACACAAGTATCATCTCCTAACTCACCAAGAATCGAAAATGCCAAAACACCAAACTCATATCCATGTGCTAAGCACTTTTCCAGGCACTTACTACATTTGCGAGTGACCGCGGCAGAAATGGCTTGACCTAGAGCAAGAGTAGTGGTTCGTGCATTTGTGAAAGGTGATGCCCATGTGACATCAAAGTATTGAGCCACTAGTGACTAAATGGGGTGGGGGGGTGGGGGGGGGGAAGCAACATTGATGTTGAAATTAGAAAGAATAAAACCACGTGATTGAGTATATACCTGCAAAGCATGTTGGTAACAATGGATTTAATCGAAATTGACTATACCTTATAGGATAATGATCTGTAGATGTTGTGTTTGAGCGCATTGAAAAAGTGTGGGTCTAACAACCTCACCCAATATTTCGATTAGCAATTTGTATGGACTAACTCTAATATACTTTTAAGAGAATCAACTAGACAGTCAGACTCGATCTTAATAAAAAGTATATCAAGGAGTTAATATCTCTATCTCTCGATTTGATCTTTACTCAAGCAAATAGAAATCTGCGAGTCTTTATCAAATACAAGAGATATAAACTTGGATAGTACCAAAGACCAATATCCAAGGATCAATCAATTTCCAATCAACAACCAAAGGTTGGATTTCACTATTGATCGACATAACGTACAACCTGTGATATTTAAATTATATAACAAAATATAATACGGAATAGAAATAACATAGACACTAGAAATTTTGTTAACGAGGAAACCGCAAATGCAGAAAAACCCCGGGTCCTAGTCCAAATTGAATACCACACTGTATTAAGCCGCTACAGACACTAGCCTACTACAAACTAACTTCGGTTTGGACTGTAGTTGAACCCTAATCAATATCATACTAATTCAAAATACAGTTGCGCTCCTTACGTCTCTGATCCCAGTAGGATACTATGCACTTGATTCCCTTATCTGATCACACCCACAACCAAGAGTTGCTACGACCCAAAGTCGAAGACTTGAATAAACAAATTTATATCATACAGAAAAGTTTACGATAATAGATAAATCTGTCTCCCAAGGATAAACCAACGAGTTTGTTCCGTATTTTGATAAAATCAAGGTGAACAGGAACCAATCAATAACCTGGACTTATATTCCCGAAGAACAACCTAGAATTATTGATCACCTCACAATAATCTAAATCGTATGGTAGCAAAACTAGATATTGCGGAATCACAAACGATGAGATGAAGATGTTTGTGATTTCTTTTTATCTTGCCCTATCGAAGATATAATATCAAGCCAATTATTTAATTGAACTCATACAATTTAAAATGGCAAGATCAGAACCCTCAACTATAAGAGAAGTAGTTTTTTCTGGATTCACAATCCCAATGAAGTCTTCAAGTCGTTAATCGACAGGGTCTCGAGAAGAAACCTACGATTGAAGGAGAATAAACTCTAGCAAAACCAACTAGTATCACACAGGAGGTGTGGGGATTAGTTTTTCTAGTTGCTAGACGTCTCCCTTATATAGTTTTCAAATCAGGGTTTGCAATTTAAGTTACCTTGGTAACAAATCATTCAATATTCGCCGTTAGATGAAAAACTTGATTTATCCAAGCTAATATCTTTCAACCATTAGATCGAAACTTAGCTTGTCACACACAAATGAAATATATTTCATTTAGGTTTGAGTAACTGTATATTTGGTTAGTTAACGAATATTAAACCAATGGTTAACCATATGAGCACTTTCATATCAACCATATTTATCTTCTTCATAACTAGTTTAAATGACTCATAAGAACTAATTCAAGAGTTGTTCAATTGCAAGGAAATCTTATGTAACTACACAAGACATAATTGAAGCAAAATCGGTTTGATTCACTTGAATCAATTCATGAACAATATAGCCACGGTTTGCAAAGATTGCATTCCTTATTGATTTATTGTTTAAGTTCATGAAAAATCGATTTGAGAAATAACCAGCTTGGGTACGCGTATGGGTATGTGTACTCTAGCTGCCGGAATTGAGTTTGAAAACCAAGCAGAAATTTTCGGTTGAAAACTTCCGTATGTATGCGTACCTAAGGTAACTGGTTTGTAAGTTCGTAAACTCCAAGCTCAGCAGAAATTCACGGACATAAACTTCTGCCAGTACGCGTACGGGTACGTGTACCTAACATGTATCCTTCACCAATACCGCATGCACACATATGCACGCACTTGGTTTTCGGTACATGGATTTATACACTAATATGCGAACACACTATATATGCTTATATCCATATGTGGTTACGTAATCTCAACTCTACATTTCAATCATTGAAACATTCTTCTATAATGTTAATAGTCGTTAGACATAAATAATTGACTATTTTCATCAAAGACATTTTTGAGATTGAAATGTCATCATGACTTTCGTCACGGATAAAGATGAAAGTGGTTAAAGCGAAAGCTTACCAACACATATTTCGAGAAAAAGATAGGAGAGTAAACTCGGCTCGAAATAGCAAATGGGTATGTATGAAAACTATCACATGATTGTTGTCTCAAGAGTAGGAGATATATAGACTTTTGAGTGCTAGATAAGTTCAAGTCTCCACATACCTTTTTGGTCGGATGAAGTTCCACCGTTTTTTTTGAGTGGTTCTTCGTCTTCGCAAGATAATCACCATGGAGTTTGGAGCTCAACTATACTTAACTATCCTAGACCGAGACTTAGTCATAAGTAAACTAGAAATCAAGACATATAGTTTTGATCACTAATATTGAAAAACATGCTTGAGATAGAAGCGCATGTGAGTTCGACCGAGCAGTGCTTTACAAATCTCCCCCTTTGTCAATTTTAGTGACAAAACTATCAATACATATGGATTACAAAATTGATAAAACTTTGTAGCTTCTCGTCCACATGCTTGATCTCCTTGGTGCTTCAACATTACTTAAAAACTAAGTCTTTTCCAAGTACTCCCATGATTCCATAGATGTTCAGTTCAGCATCATAGTTGTTGAAGTCCCGTAGCCATAACAATTATAAAACAAAAGCTCTCAATCATTGTTATACAGTGTCATAGTATCATTACACAGCATCAAAGTTATTATATCACAACTTCGACAACAATACTATGGTAATATGTAACACCCCCCTTAGTCGATACTTTTTTCTCAACACGAAAACCACTCCCCCTTACATAATGACTCGTAAAGCACGTAAATCATATGTAGGCTTAACTTTTGTTTGCCAAAAGTTCATCGATCTTGTATCAATACTTGCATATTGACATATAACTTTTGACATCGCATGGGACAATAATAGTTCACGGACGCAAACACACGTATACCATAACATATTACAATATATAAAACCATAAAGATTAATACTGTAAAAAACATCTTCCAAATAATTTTAGAGATTAAATAAATAAATCTAAAAACAAAAAGATGAAAAACGTTAGATATAGCTATGTGTAATCACAATAATGGTTATTCCAAACTCTAGTTATTCTTCCTAAAACACAAGAATAAAATTCTCATAAGAATACTTTCTAGACATTAAGATCTTTGAAAAATTCCTTGTCGTCCCCGAACTCCTTGTCGTCAACAGCCATTGGAACATATGGTTCATGGAGGAAGGAGTCAATACCAATAAACTTTCTTGGCTGATGATGTCGAACCAGTGCCTTCTGAATTTCCAATGATCTCAAAACACAAGCCTTTATTTGTTGAATCTCTTTTCTTGCCTGCTTCAACTCTTCAAGAACATCAAAAAACTTCTGAGAATTTGAAGGAACAACTCTTGGCTTCCTCATATTCCTTATTTTTCTTTTCAAGGTTGGAGGCACTAGAGATTTATCCTTTTTTTTTAGTGATTGATGGCTTAACAATCATATTTATATCTTTTCCATCAGAAGACATGATGCTTGGAGTTTCCATGGAAGCATAGTTTTGTGAGAGGAATTCACAAATAAACTTCAACAAGAAGTCTAAAGATATAAAGAATATCAGAGAAGGAAAAAGGAATGTAGGGTTTCGAAACCTTTAAACATGTTTGTACACGTCCAACTCACAACTCTATACAGAGTAGAATTATCGATAGTAACCCTCTTCTTTTTGGCAAACAGGTCATTTTTTAAATCAACAGTGATATGGAGGAATTCCACAACCAAACAACACAAAGTTAGAAAAAAAAAAAAATTAAATCCTGAGGTGTGCAAGATCTTGTCTCTTTTAAACAGGCACATGAGACAAGATACACAAAGACAACATAATCAAGTTGTGTTGTGGTGAACAATAATCTGTCCACCATGATCCTTTCGGTTCGAATTCATGGAACCCTGCCTTTCCTTATGTTTAGACAATGTTTTCCTCTATAATGGTCTAAATCTATCTTTGGAAACTACTTTTTTGAAGAAGATAAGATCTTACATGCCTCAGCTATTTTCTCCGCTATTTTAAGCTTGGTATCTAGACAATATGCTCTTATTTGAAGCTTGTTGACATATCTCATCTTGTGTTTGTACTTAAAACACTTTGAAAGTTCATGACCCTTGAGAGAACAATAGGATCATGTCAACGCAAAGAATGCATCAGTTATTTATGAGGCACAAGCTTCTAGGCACACAGTAGATCCTGAAATATTAAACACGGAGTTTCCAGAAGAAGGGTCAATTGAATCTTCCATCTTGATTGGGTTATCTTCTAAAAGATTATCAAGATTGATGTATGTATTGCTACAATTATCAAAATCAATATTTTCACATAGAAGAGCAACACTTGATTTTTTGCCTTCATCAGTATCATAATTTTCAGACATCTCATCAAGTGTCGCAGCAAGACCTTTGTTCCCAGTGTATTTTCTACGATTTGGGCACTCGTTTGCAAAATGACCAAATCTTGTCCACTTAAAGTACTAAGGCATATCCTCGTCATCAGTTTCATCAGTGTCCCTGTTTTTAGGAGGAATACGATTATGAGGTTTTACTGATGCTTTTGGCTTACCTCTGGTAAACCGTTTACTTTTCTTCCAAACAAGGTCTCTAAATTGTTTTGTGATTATCGAGACTGATTTGTCAAGATCTTCATCTGATGAATCTGTCTCAGAGTGATCATCTCCAGAGATATACACATTTTTACTCTTATCAGGTAATTTTGTGTCTTTGAGTGCTTTGAACGCAACATCCTTAGATTTAGATGAATGTTCATGATCAAAGATCTTAAGCTTTCCAACCAGCATATTTCTGGAGAGATTATCAAGGTTATTTCCCACTACGATGGCATGCTTCTTAGAATCGTATCTAGAAGACAATGATCTTAGAATTTTCATCACAATGTCCTTTTTATGAATAGTCTTACCCAATGCAAAAGATGCATTAACAATTTCAGACACTTTGTGATTAAACTCATCAAATGAATCTTCATCTGCCATACAAAGGTTTTCTTAATCGGAATTAAGGTTTTGAATCCGAGATTCCTTTTCACTGGTATTACCTTCGAATATGGTTTCTAAGATATCCCAAGCATCTTTAGACCTAGTGAAATTTGACACATGGTGCTGAATATTTGGTGTAATGGCATGTATGATGGCATTCAAACCGTCGGAGTTTTGCTTTGCAGCAAGTATCTCAGCAGCATCATATTTGCCGATATTTTTTGGAACATTAACGTTATCTACTGCAACAACGGGAGCATCATATCCATTAACAACATATATGCATGATTGAAAATCACTCGCTTGAAGAAAAGCTCGCATAGAAATTTTCCACCATAAGTAATTTGAGCCATCAAAGACTGGTGGTACGTTAATAGAGATATCACCTCTGTCCATAGAGTCAGATCGCTACAAACACAGACTGCTAAGGTCTTTAAATGTGTTTGCATGCTTTGATACCAATTTAAAAAGCGGGGGTCTAACAACCTCACCCAATATTCCGATTGGAAATATGCATGGATCCTAACTCTAATATACTTTTAAGAAAATCAGCTAGACAGTCAGACTCAATCTTAATAAAAAGTATATCAAGGAGTTAATATCTCTATCTCTCGATTTGATCTTTACTCAAGCAAATAGAAATCTGCGTGTCTTTATCAAATACAAGAGATATAAACTTGGATGGTACCAAAGACTAATATCCAAGGATTAATCAATTTCCAATCAACAGCCAAAGGTTGAATTTCACTATTGATCGATACAACGCACAACCTGTGATATTTCAATTATATAACAAAATACAATGCGGAATAGAAATAACACAGACACCAGAAATTTTATTAACGAGGAAACCGCAAATACAGAAAAATCCCGGGACCTATTCCAGATTGAACACCACATTGTAATAAGCCGCTACAGACACTAGCCTACTACAAACTAACTTCGGTCTGGGCTGTAGTTGAACCCTAATCAATATCACACTGATTCAAGGTACAGTTGCGCTCTTTACGTCTCTAATCCCAACAGGATACTACGCACTTGATTCCCTTAGATGATCTCACCCATAACCAGAGTTACTACGACCCAAAGTCGAAGACTTGAATAAACAAATTTGTATCACACAGAAAAGTCTATGATAATAGATAAATCTGTCTCCCACTGATAAACCTACGAGTTTGTTCCGTCTTTTGATAAAATCAAGGTGAACATGAACCAATTGAAAAAGCGGGGGTCTAACAACCACACCCAATATTTTGATTAGCAATCTGTATGGACTAACTCCGAGTTTATTTCTAGATAATAAACTAGACAGTCAGACTCAATCTAGATATAAATATCTCAAGGAGTTATTATCTCTCTCTTGTTTTGATTTACTCAAGATAATAAAAATCAGCGAGTCTTTAATCAAATACAAGGAATAACTTGGATGGTATCATAGACAAATATCCAAGTGTCAATCAATGTAAATCAACAACCAAAGGTTGGATATTCTAATTGATTGATCTTCAACGCACAACCTGTATTATTTCTATTATATAAAGATAAACAATATAATACGGAAAATGAAATAACACAGACACCAGAATTTTGTTAACAAGGAAACCGCAAATGCAGAAAAACTCCGAGACCTTGTCCAGATTAAACATACACTGTATTAAGCCGCTACAGACACTAGCCTAATCCAAGCTTCTTCGGTCTGGACTGTAGTTGAACCCCAACAAATCTCACACTGATCCAAGGTATAATTATGCTCCTACGCCTCTGATCCCAGCAAGATACTATGTACTTTATTCCCTTAGATGATCTCACCCATAACTAAGATTTGCTACGATCCAAAGTCGAAGACTTTAATAAACAAATCTATATCACACAGAAAAGTCTATGATAATAGATAAATCCGTCTCCCACGAATATACCTACGAGGTTTGTTCCGTCTTTTGATAAATCAAGGTGAACATGAACCAATTGATAAACTAGACTTATATTCCCGAAGAACAGCTCAGTATTATCAATCACTTCACAATAGTCTTAATCGATGCAGCGAAAAAGATATTGTGGAATCACAAACGATGAGACGAAGATGTTTGTGATTACTTTTTATCTTGCCTATTGGAGATAGAAATCTCAAGCAAATTATTACAATTGTACTCATATGATAGAAACAACAAGATCAGATCAAACAACTACATAAAAGTAGTATCGGTCTGGCTTCACAATCCTAATGAAGTCTTTAAGTCGTTAATCTGGTTTAGAAGAAGAAACCAAAGGTTAAAGGGGAATCGACTCTAGCTTAGCACAACTAGTATCACACAGAATATGTGGGGATTAGGTTTCCCAATTGATAGATTTCTCCCTTATATAGTCTTTCAAATCATGGTTTGCACTCAATGTTAGCTTAGTAACAAAGCATTTAATATTCACCGTTAGATGAAAACCTGATTAGATTCAAGCTTATATTTATCAACCGTTAGATCGAAAACATAGATTGTTATACACACATGTAATGCACATTTGTAGGCTTATGTAACCGTACCCAAACTTGTACATTAGTTGGTTCAACAATAGTTAACCAAATGGTTATCCATATGGTAACTTTCATATCAACCATATTCTTCTTCACCATAACTAGTTCAAATGACTCAAATGAACTAGTTAGAGAGTTGTTCAATTGCTTAGATCTTATGTAGCTACATAAGAAATAATCGAAGCAAAAACGATTTGATTCACTCGAATTGGTTCATGAACTATATATCCACAGTTTGCAATGCATTCCTTAGTTTATAAAGATAAGTTCACAGACATCGTTTTTAGACATAACCTACTCAAGTTCGCAGACTAGGTTCGAGTTCCCAGATGTAGTTCACAAACTCCAGCAGAAATTCTCGGGTCGAGAACTTCTGTTAGTTCGCGGACTGAAGCTCACGCACTTCTCCGGTTCTCTTGATCAACAAAGTTCGCAAACTTTGGTTCGAAGAATAAAGACTTATACATATATGTGTTTCCACAACAATGCTTATATCCTCCATTGGTTATATTGTCTAAACTCTCATTTCAATCATTGAACATTCTCAGAGGACGTTATATAGTTTTTATTCATAAACCATTTTTCTTCATAGCAATTTTCAAAGTGATTGAAACTTAATCATGACTTTCGTCACTAGGTAAAGATGAACTTGGATAAAGCGAAAGCTTTACCAACATATATTTCGAGAAATAGATAGGTGAGGTATACTCGGCTCGAAATACCAAATGTGTATAATCTTAGTATATATAGCAAAATGAATTTTGTCTCAAGATAGGGAATAAATAGACTTTGAGTGATATATAAGTTCAAGTCTCCACATACATTTTAGTCGATGAAGATCCACCAGTTCCTTGAGTATTCCTTCGTCTTGTATGATGATTCCCATGGAGTTCTTGAGCTCAACTACACTTTTTATTCTAGTCCGAGACCTTAGCTATAGTAGACTAGAAATCAAGACTTATAGTTTTGATCACTAACATTGACAAACATGCTTGAGATAGCAACGCATGCGAGTTCGACCGAGCAATGCTCTAATAATCTCCCCCTTTGTCAATTTTATTGACAAAACTATCAATACATATGGAATATAAAAATATAAAAATATACTTTGTAGCTCCTATTCCACATGTCTAATCTTCAACATTACTCGAAATCTTCGTCACTTCCAAGTACTCCAATGATCCC
Source organism: Papaver bracteatum (assembly GCA_023529315.1). Taxonomy (NCBI): domain Eukaryota; kingdom Viridiplantae; phylum Streptophyta; class Magnoliopsida; order Ranunculales; family Papaveraceae; genus Papaver; species Papaver bracteatum. The sequence goes on along the minus strand of JAJJWX010003865.1, from coordinate 70,049 downwards.
AAAGGTTGTAAGTTTAGCATCACCGTTGTTGAAAATCCATAGATATAACAACGAGAAAACAAGAGTTCTCAATCATTTTTATATAGTGTCATAGTATCATTACACAACATCAAAGTCCAATTGCATCACAACTTTAAAAATAATACTACGGTGATATGCCCCCCCCCCCCTAGTCAATACTCCATCTCACATGGAAACCACTCCCTCTTAAATAATGATCCGAAAACCATATGTATTTGTAGTGAGAACTACATATTAATTCTCCCCCTTTTTGTCAATAAAATTGGTAAAGGTACAAGAATGGGATCCTAATGAAATTTCTGTAAGATACGTTTCATGACCAAAAGTAAGTATATATCATCTTATTTAGATGCAATCATAAATCCGAAGATAAATGCATTCATCAAGGAGTCTATAAAGATACAAGATAACCCATATAATATTCCACAGTCGCACTCCCCACAAAGATTTGGAAATTAAGCACAAGTTCAATTAAAAACTCTCTCCCATAATATGTCATTCCCGAAAGAACAACAAGAGCAACCTTAATTTCAAAAGAAAAGAAAGATTTATTTGGACATAAAAAATCACATACAAGTATGAATTTGAATCCAAAAATATTCAATTAAATTAACCGTAAGTGAACCTATGATTAATTTAACTGAATATGCTCAACACAAGTAAACTTATGGAGACTTAAAAATCTCAATTAGATTAATCACAAGAAAACCCATAATTAATCTAACCGGAATACACAACCAAACTAATCACAGAAGTAATCAATTAAATTGTTCATACCCGGCATAAGAAAACTTATGGAGTCATAACTAAATAACCAAACAAGATGATTAATTTAGTTCAATATGCTCAACATAAAATATATTATGGAAAAAAAACTAAGCTAATCATAAAAATAATCAACTTTGGTTGTTTAGTGCTCAACATAAGACATATTACAGAGCCTCACAGTAATACACAAAATATGGATTAGGGAAGATCAATTACTGCGGAATACACAAGGATTTATTCTATGTTCCATCACCATTTTCACAATGACATACAATATACATAATCCTTGAAAATAAAATATTTTAACCTATCTTCCATCAAAAATTGACATAATAGGCTTAACTTTTGTATTTGTCAAAAGTCAATTCATTCCTTTAAGCATAACAACTCATGAACGACTTTACTTTTGACAAGGTATGGGACAATCAAGTTCATGGACGCAAACACACATATCCCATATCAATATTGCAATATATAAAACCACAAGGATTAATACTGCAATAACCATCTTCCAAACAGTTTTAGAATTTAAACAAATAAACCTAAAAACATGAAGACGAAAATGTTGGACATAGCTCTGTGTAATCACAATAATGGCTATTCCAAACTCTAGTTATTCTTCTAAACAAAACAAGAAAAATAAAATATTTACTAGGAAATAAGACCTTTAAAGAATTCTTTATCGTCCCCAAACTCCTTATCTTCAACATCCATTGGAACATAAGGTTCATTAAGAAAGGAGTTTATATCAATAAACCTTCTTGGTTGATGTTGTCGAACCATGGCCTTCTGAATCTCATGAGTCTTATACATAAAAGCCTTTATCTGTTGAATTTCCTTTTGCATCTCCTTCAACACTTCAAGAACATCAGAAAACTTCTGAGAATTTGAAAGAACGACTCTTGGCTTCCTCACATTCCTTCTTTTTCTTTTCAATGTTGGAGCTAGCGAAGATTTTTCTTTTTCCTTCACGATTGATGGATTAACAATCAAATCAACATCCTTTCCATCAGAAGACACCATGCTTGGAGTATCCATAAATGTATGGATTTGTGAGAGGAAATCACAAATTTCTCAAAAAGTAGTCTTGTGATATAAGGAGGGTTATAGAGAAGGAAAAAGGAATGTAGGGTTTCGAAACCTTTAAACAAGTTCGTACACCACCAATTCTCAACCCTATGAAGAGTATAATTGTCGATAGTACCCTTTCTTTTGTTTGATAGACAAAAAGAAGGAAAATCTAAAAAAAGAAAAAAGAACTTTTCCTAAAGCCCGAAGGATACAAAATCATTGTCTCTTTTGATCAGGCACATGAGACAAGATGTGAAAAACAACACAATCAAGTTGTGTTATGGTGAACAACAAGTTGTCCATCATTTTCCTCTTGAGAGGAATCCACAGACTTTTGTCTATCAAAACGACTTGACCAAACTTTCTTCTCAACTGGTCTAGTCATATCCTTGGAAACTAACTTCTTAGATGAAGATAAAATCCTACATACCTCAACGGTCTTCTGAGTAAGTTTAAGCTTCCTTGCTAAATGATTTGCTCTTCGGTGATGTTTATTGACGTGCCTTTGTTTGTGTTTGAACTTGTAACACCTTGAAAGTTCATGAACCTTTGAAGAACAATATGAGCATGTCAAACTAGGATAAAAATTAGGCTTTTGATATGTGCAAGCATCTAGGCACTTGATGGAACCTAACATATTACAAACAGAATTTCCAAGGGCTGGGTCAACTTTATCTTCCAGAATAATTAGATTATCTTCTTAAAGAATATCAAGATTGATGTATGTATTGCTACAATTTTTAAAATCAATATTTTCACCAAGAAGTGCGACACTTGATTTCTCGTCTTCATTAGAATCATAATTGTCAGACATTTCATCAAGAGCTTCCGCAAGACCTTTGTTCCCAGTGTATTTTCTACGATTTGAGAACTCGTTTGCAAAATGACCAAATCCCTTACACTTAAAGCACTGAGGCATATCATCATCATCAGTTTCATCAATATCCCTATTTTTAGGAGGAACACAATTATGAGAATTGACTGATGCCTTAGGCTTATCTCTGGAGAACCGTTTACTTCTCTTCAGTAGAAGATCCCTAAACTGTCTTATGATCACCGAGACTGATTTGTCAAGATCTTCATCTGATGAATCTGTCTCAGAGTGATCATCTTCAGAGATATACACTTTTTTTTTACTTTTATCAAGTAATTTAGTGTCATTTAGTGCTTTGAACGCAACATCCTTAGATTTGGATGAATGTTCATGATCAAAGATCTTAAGCATTCCAACCAGCGTATTTCTGGAGAGATTATCAAGGTTATTTCCCTCAACGATGGCATGCTTCTTAGAATCGTATCTAGATGGCAGTGATCTGAGAATTTTCATCACCAATGTCCTTTTCAGGAATAGTCTTACCCAATGCAAAATATGCATTAACAATTTCAGACACTTTGTGATTAAACTCATCAAATGTTTATTCATCTGCCATACAAAGGTTTTCCCAATCGGAATTAAGGTTTTGAAGCCTAGCTTCCTTGTCAATGGTATTACCTTCGAATATGGTTTCTAAGATATCCCAACCTTCCTGCGACTTAGTGCAATTAGACACATGGTGCTGAAGATTTGGGGTAATGGCATTATGATAGCATTCAAACCGTTAGGATTTCGCTTTGCAGCAAGTATCTCGACAGGGGTGTATTCACCAATATTCTTGGGAACATTTACATCTCCAACTGCCACAACGGGAGGATCATAGCCATTAACAACATATACCTATGATTTAAAATCACGCGCTTGAAGAAAAGCTCGCATAGAAATTTTCCACCATAAGTAATTAGAGCCATCAAAGATTGGTGTTACGTTAATAGAGATAACACCTCTGTCCATAGAGTCAGATCGCTACAAACACAAACTGATAAGGTCTTTAAACGTGTTTTCCTGCTCTGATACCAATTGAAAAAGCGGGGGTCTAACAACCACACCCAAAATTTCGATTAGCAATCTGTATGGACTAACTCCGAATTTATTTCTAGAGAATCAACTAAACAGTCAGACTCAATCTAGATAGAAATATCTCAAGGAGTTATTATCTCTCTCCTGTTTTGATTTACTCAAGCTAATAAAAATCAGCGAGTCTTTAATCAAATACAAGGAATAACTTGGATGGTACCAAAGACCAATATCCAAGTGTCAATCAATGTAAATCAACAACCAAAGGTTGGATATTCTAATTCATTGATCTTCAATGAACAACCGGTATTAATTTAATTATAAAGATAAACAATATAATGCGGAAAATGAAATAACACATAACGAGGAAACCGCAAATGCAAAAAAAAACCCGAGACCTAGTCCAGATCAAACATACACTATATTAATCCGCTACAGACACTAGCCTACTCCAAGCTAACTTCGGTCTGGACTGTAGTTGAACCCCAACCAATCTCACACTGATCCAAGGTACAGTTATGCTCCTATGCTTCTAATCCCAGAAGGATACTACGTACTTGATTCCCTTAGATGGTCTCACCCACAACTAATATTTGCTACGACCCAAAGTCGAAGAGTTTAATAAGCAAATTTGTATCACACAGAAAAGTCTATGATAATAGATAAATCCGTCTCCCGCGAATATACCTACGAGTTTTGTTCCGTCTTTTGATAAATCAAGGTGAACAGGAACCAATTGATAAACCATACTTATATTTCTGAATAACAGCTCAGTATTATCAATCACCTCACAATAGTCTTAATCGACGCAACGAAAAAGATATTGTGGAATCACAAACGATGAGACGAAGATGTTTGTGATTACTTTTTATCTTGCCTATCGGAGATAGAAATCTCAAGCTAATTATTAAAATTGTACTCGTACGATATAAACAGCAAGATCAGATCACACAACTACAATAAAAGCAGTATCGGTCTGGCTTCACAATCCCAATGAAGTCTTTAAGTCGTTAACTTGGTTTATAAGAAGAAAAAAAAGGTTAAAGGAGAATCGACTCTAGCTTAGCATAACTAGTATCACACAGAATGTGTGGGGATTAGGTTTCCCAGTTGCTAGAGTTCTCCCTTATATAGTATTTAAAATCAGGTTTTGCAATCAATGTTAGCTTAGTAAAAAAGCATTCAATATTCATCGTTAGATGAAAACGTGATTAGATTCAATCTAATATTTATCAACCGTTAGATCGAAAACATAGCTTGTTATACACACATGTAATGCACATTTCTAGGCTTGTGTAGCTGTACCTAAACTTGTACATTAGTTGGTTCAACAATAGTTAACCAAATGGTTAGCCATATGATAACTTTCATATCAACCATATTTTTCTTCACTATAACTAGTTCAAATGACTCAAATGAATTAGTTAGAGAGTTGTTCAATTGCTTAGATCTTATGAAATGATACAAGACACAATCGAAGAAAAAACGATTTGATTAACTCGAATTGGTTCATGAACTATATATCCACGGTTTGCAATAGCATTCCTTAGTTTATAAAGATAAGTTCACAGACATCGTTTTTAGACATAACCTACTCAAGTTCGCGGACTTAAGTTCCCGGATGGAGTTCACAAACTCCAGAAGAAATTCTCGGATGGAGAACTTTCGCCAGTTCGCGGACTGAAGCTCACGCACTTCTCCGGTTCTCTTGATCAACAAAGTTCGCAAACTTTGGTTCAAGGAATAGGGACTTATACATATATGTGTTTCCACAACAATGCTTATATCCTCCATTGGTTATATTATCTAAACTCTCATTTCAATTATTGAAACATTCTCAGAGGACGTTATATAGTTGTTATTTACAAACCATTTTTCGTCAGAGCAATTTTCAAAGTGATTGAAACTTAATCATGACTTTCGTCACTAGGTAAAGATGAACTTGGCTAAAGCAAAAGCTTTACCAACATATATTTTGATAAATAGATAGGAAGGGTATACTCGTATCGAAATACCAAATGTGTATAATCTTAGTCTATACAGCAAAACGACTTTTGTCACAAGATAGGAGATAAATAGACTTTTGAGTGATAGATAAGTTCAAGTCTCCACATACCTTTTAGTCGATGAAGATCCACCAGTTCCTTGAGTAGTCATTAGTCTTGTATGATGATTACAATGGATTTCTTGAGCTCAACTACACTTTTTATCCTAGTCTGAGACCTTATATATAGTTGACTAGAAATCAAGACTTATAGTTTTGATCACTAACATTGACAAACTTTATTGAGATAGTAACGCATGCGAGTTCGACCGAACAATGCTCTAACACCAATGAATAAACCAGACTTATATTCCCAAAGAAAATCCTAGAGTTATTGATCACCTCACAATAATCTAAATTGTATGGTAGCGAAACAAGATATTACGGAATCACAAACGACCATACGAAGATATTTGTGATTTCTTTTTATCTTGCCCTATAAGAGATATAATCTCAATCCAATTATTCAATTGAACTCGTACAATATAAAATGGCAAGATTAGAATGCTCAACTATAAGAGAAGTAGTTTCGTTTGGCTTCACAATCCCAATGAAGTCTTCAAGTCATTAATCGACAGGGTCTCGAGAAGAAACCTACGATTAAAGGAGAATCGACTATAGCAAAACCAACTAGTATCACACATGAGGTGTGGGGTTTAGTTTTTTCAGTTTCTAAACGTCTCCCTTATATAGTTTTTAAATCAGGGTTTGTAATCTAAGTTACCTTGGTAACAAAGCATTCAATATTCACCGTTAGATCGAAACTTAGTTTGTCACACACATATGAAATGTATTTTATTTAGGTTTGAATAACTGTACCTAAACATGTACATTTGGTTGGTTCACAAATAGTTAACTAATGGTTAGCCATATGAGAACTTTCATATCAACCATATTCATCTTCTTCATAACTAGTTCAAATGACTCATAAGAACTAGCTCAAGAGTTGTTCAATTGCAAGGAAATCTTATGTAACTACACAAGACATAATTGAAGAAAAATAGGTTTGATTCACTTGAATCAATTCATGAAAAATATAGCCATGGTTTGCAAAGATTGCATCCCTTATTGATTCATTGTTTAAGTTCATGAACAACCGATTTGAGAAATAACCAGCTTGGGTACGTGTACGGGTATGCGTACTTTAGCTACAGGAATTGGGTTTGAAAACCCAATGGAGATTTTCGGTTGAAAACTTCAGTGGGTACCCGTACCTAAGGTGAATGGTTTGTAAGTTCGTAAACTCCAAACTCAGCAGAAATTTACGGACATGAACTTCCACCCGTACGCGTACCTAACCTGTCTCCTTCACCAATACTGCATGCACACATATGCACGCACTTGATTTCTGGTACATGGATTGATACACTAATGTGCGAACACACTATATATGCTTATATCCATAGGTGTTTATGTAATCTCAACTCTACATTTCAATCATTGAAACATTCTTCTATAATTTTAATAGTCATTAGACATAAAGAATCGACTATCTTCATCAAATCCATTTTTAAGATTGAAACGTCATCATGACTTTCGTCACGGATAAATATGAAAGTGGTTAAAGCAAAAGCTTACCAACATATATTTCGAGAAAAAGATAGGCGAGTAAACTCGGATCGAAATAACAAATGCGTATGTATGAAAACTATCATACTTATACGACTATTGTCTCAAGAGTAGGAGATAGATAGACTTTTGAGTGCTAGATAAGTTCAAGTCTCCACATACCTTTTTGGTAGGATGAAGTTCCACCGGTTCCTTGAGTAGTTCTTTGTCTTCTAAAGATAATCGCCATGGAGTCTGGAGCTCAACTATACTTAACAATCCTAGACCGATACTTAGTCATAAGTAAACTAGAAATCAAGATATATAGTTTTGATCACTAATATTAACAAACATGCTTGAGATAGAATGCATGCGAGTTCGACCGAGCAATGCTCTAACATGCATGATGTGATATAATAATATTTGGATATGTCTGACATAGTATAAACCTCCAAACCACCATCCTTAATGGGAAGAGTTGCCATACATTGTTGAATCTTCCCAAATCCAGCACTATCACCAACTACTAAATGTTTCATATATTGAACTATCTGAGTGTCAAACAGGGTTATAGCTGACTATAATTCTAGAGTATAAGTGGTACATAGTGTAAAGTATAACTTTGACTCACATGTGTAATTACGCAAGAGAAGCAACTCACTTTATGGGTTTTATAGCTTCTTAATGGCGTTTATTAGTTGCACAGACTTTTCAACTCTACTCGTGACTATGTTGTTGTAGTATTGCAGGTCAAGACTCAATGCCCCACTAAGTAGCTTGACAACATCATTGGGTTTACTGATATCGATAGGGAATACACCATCTGCACTCCTCATATGGTCAATAGTTTGACAGAAGATCTCAGTTTTACCGATATTTAAATTTAGACCTCTAGCAGGGTTTTCATCTTGAATAATCCTGAGAGGTTTGGCTACTTACAATGTTTATCAAACAATTATACCATCATCCAGGTACCAAACATGGAGATCAAGTGTGCATTCTGCAGCAATCCTATTCACAAGTAGGTGTAGTATAAGAGAAAAAATGTAAAGACCCCAATGTGTCACCTTGCTAAACCTCTTGTGTTGAAGATAAGACTGCATAACTTTAGTAGAGTCTAGCCAGCTTTGAGTAGCAAAACTCGACCAAATAGGAGTATTACATAAAGTTGTTTATAAACCTAGTCACAAGTTGTAGGCATCATAGAAATTGTTTGCTTGAATTTCAAGTTATCTTAGCTTTAATTCTAAGCAACCCTCAGCCTTGAAATACTATAAATAAAGATGTTTTTTCAACTTGAAGATCCAATCCCTGACACTTCTGTATCCTAGTTGATAGCTAGATTCGTCCTATATGGACATAGGTTTCCATGAGAAACACACATCTATAACTAAAAGACTTTGCTTGGAAATTCGTGAAGCCAGGTCAGACTATTTTTTACCTTGATAGTTCATGTATCCCAATCTTTCTTTTTTTGTTATCAAAGTTTTAATAATCTCTTTCAGGTAGATAGATAGTAATATCAAAGTTCTCTTTGTCTCAGGATTTGTGATTCCTCAAGATATATAGATATCTGAAAAATATTCTTAATTGATTAGTTGCAGATTGTTCTTGAGAGGTGGTAAAAAATCCAGTCTTCTCATCTAAGGAAGTGTAAGTGTTCCGGATTTGTGAGATTTGCTAGCTTTGTCTATGGCAAACATATTTCTAATCCTTGATCTTTGATCTATATGGAAATCAAATAGGTTTATCTGTTATAGGCATATTGGTTTCAAAAGTGATCACTTAGGTTGAAGAAAATATTAGGATGTAAAGGACGCCATCTAAGGGAATCAATTGTGTAGATCCTTGCGAGGTTAAAAGACATAAGAAGCTCGAATGTAAGGATTAATACATTCCAGTATGAAGTCTTATAGTAGGCTAGTGTCTGTGGGGATTAATACAGTTTGGTATTCAAATCTGGACGAGGTCCTGGAATTTTTCTGCTATTGCGGTTTCCTTGTTAATAGAACTTCTGGTGTCTTGTATTTTTCATTTTCAACATTATATTATTTATCTTTATAATATGAGTGACACAAGTCGTACGTATTCAATCTTAGTAGATACGTCCATATAATTGTGATCTATTATGAGACTTGTTTCTTGTAGAATTCGTATCTTGAAAGATAGATAACAAGTTTAATTACTTAGAAGAACTCCGATTTGATTCTTTGGATACGACTAGATTGATCTTGTATATTTATTTTTGAGATTGTCTAAGTACTCTTCTTAACAATCAGGTTCACGGAATCTATTTTATAGACTTTCAGATTGAGAAGAGATAAAGATATAAACTCTATATACATATTGTCAAGGATCATTAAGTGTGTCTACTTGCAGTTGTATTAGGTTATCCATACAGGTTTCCGATCGAAAAAGTTGGTGGTTTACTCGGTACCATCTCCTTTTTAATTGGTTATTTCATATCATATTTTTGGTGATTGGAAAGGATATGTCATATGTTCTCATAGATTAAGCTCTTAACTCTTCATGCTTACCACTAAAAAGGAGTAAACTATTATGAGAGTTGCAATAATGATCCTCCGAAGATTACACTTTGTGAATATATTGCAGGGTCTCCGTAAGATGATTTTTGTTTTTGTATTCCCTTACAGAAATCATAACTGGCAGGGAATGAGATTGAGAAATTTAATCTCTACCTTAAACATATCGCTAAATTATGCTCTTTGTTCATAAGAAGCATAGAGAATATTTTATGTCGATGATTATTTTTCCCACGAAAGTAATATAACTTGGCGCCTCTAACATTAAGATCGTTGGTTTAACTTCTTTTTTTGTAACAGGCGAGAAGAGAGGAAAATATTTGGGATCTAAATTTACTTGTAATTTTTTTAATGTCCAAGAAAATCCTTATCTTGCAGTTATAGAAAGGCCGTTCATGTTGTTATTTTGGGAATGACATTAAATGTGGAGGAAATCAATTTGAACTTGTGCTTAATTGATATATCTTTATGGGGAGTGCGATTGTGGAATTATGTGATATGATTGTACCTTTATCCCTCCAGAATGAAGAAACTAAGTTTACTTAGTGAAATCGTCTAAATAAAAAGCTGGTATGTTATCTCTAGTCTCGATAGCTCTTTTTTGCAGTTCACAACAATCTCTTGTTTTCTACCTTTGCCAATTGTGTTTGCAAAAAGTGGGAGATTATTTAGTAATATTCTACTTTGTTCACCAAATCACTTTGTGCATGTGAATCATGGTTTATGTATTGAGTGTTAATGAACATGATTTAAGCGTGTAAGTTCATAAGGCATATTTGCCACGAACTATCATTGTACAAGGTTTCAGTACCCTAGACCATAATGTATAATGTTCTGTGTAATTGAAACGCGAACTTCTCACATGAATTCCTAATAAGAATTTCATCTAAACTGAGTAAGTGTTAGCTTGAGTTCAAAGCTACTTAAATCCTTAAAAATATATAAACAAAGAGACTCATGTAATATGACTTCTCAATATCTGACACTTTTGTGTCTTAGTTGCTTGGTAGAAAAGTCCTCTATTAACCTAAGTTTCCTATGAGAAACATAATCAGGATTACGACTTAAAGTCTTCACTCAGGGATTTGTGAAGATAGGTGTGACTATCGTGATCTTTTTTTTATTGATCATTGAGGTTTTCGTCAATCTCCGATCAGGAACGAGATACATAAAAGTTGCAAGGTTCTCTTCTTACCAGACTTTGTGATTCCTCAAGATAGATATCTAAAACTCTTCTTCATTGACTTATTTATATTGTTCTTGAGAGATGGTTAGTAATCTAGGCTTCTCAGATAACTGAGAGTAAGTGTTCCTAGTCTTTGTCTGTCCATAGTCTTTATCTGTTAGAGGCGGATTGGTATCAAAAGTCTTCACTTGGGTTGAATCAACTCTCAGGATATAATGAACGTCATCTAAGGGAATCAATTTCTTAAATTCTTGCGAGGTTCAAGATATATAAGGAGCATGATTGTATCTGAATTGCTTGGAGGATCAATTCGAACTCAATTACATTCAAGTCTGAAGTCTTATAGTAGGCTAGTGTCTGTAGAGGCTTAATAAAGTTTAGTGTTCTAAGCTGGACGAGATCCCAAATTTTTTCTGCAGGTGCAGTTTTCCTCGTTAACAAAATTTCTAGTATCTTATATTTTTCCTTTTTCACATTATATTATTTTATGTTTATAATAAGAATATCACAAGTAGTACGTAATCAATCTAGGTAGTTTAAGTCCTTATTAATAGGAATCAATAATGAGAGTTTTTCTTGTTGAATTTGTATCTTGAAAGAAAGATTACAAGTTTCATAATTTTTAGAATTCAGATCCCCTTTATTTGAATACGACTAGATTGATCTTGGATATTTGTTTGTGAGATCGTCCAAGAATTCTTCTAAACAATCAATTTCACGGACTTATCAGTCTAAACATATTGGTTGTGAAAAATATAAGAACAATTTATTTATTTTATAAATGTATTGTTCAAGGATCCATATTTAGATCTACTTATAATTGTATTATGTTTTGTCATACAGGTCTCTGAACATAAAAGTTGGTGGTGTATTTAGTACCCTATGCTTTTTAGTATTCTCCATATGTAAAGAGTGTTTCAGTGAAATTGACAAAAGGGGAGGTTGTTAGAGCATTGATCATTTGAACTGACTAAGCATTGGTATTCAAGTTTGGTTGTCATATTTTAGTTCCAAAACTTGATGCTACTTGATTTGATTACTAAAGTTAACTTCGTGATAAGACTAGGATAAATTAAAATGTTGAGACTCGCTCGCGTTACTCTGAAGAACCTGAAGATGTATCCGCATCAACTAACACACCATCCTTCAGTTCAAGATCAGTAACACAAACTTGACTTGTTCCATTTGTATTTAGTTATTGATTATCGTGCTACACAAATGGTTTCCAATATCTACTCTAATAAGGGAGAATTTTTTAAATCGCCTTATGAAGATCCTTTTTGGGTTTCCATCATACCCCATGCTTTTATACCTTGTATATTTTTATTTTTTTATGAATCGATTCATTTGTATAAAGATCGAGTTACACGTGCAGAACATGATACCAGCAAGATTCAAGGACGAATCTTCTCCAAAACCGGTAGAATGATGGAGGGAGATTATGAAAAATAAATATATCATTTTATTATTATTATTATTTGTATTTTATTGGTGATATTTTAGTATGAAAAACATGTCGTCATAGGCTGTAATAGGTTTGGGCTTGACAAAAAATCAATGTTTGGTTGGTAACCTAGCAACAAGCTGGGCTCCAACTCATTTTTGAATAGCAATACCTAATCTATAAAAAATAAAACTACCAAAACCACTACTAGCATTGTTGCTAACTAGACAATTCTTCAGATGCTTGCAAAAACACAGAGTATAAAAATACCAATTTTTGGATTTATTTATTAGGGTAATTTTTGGATAGTCTAAAAGTTTATAGAGTTTTAATAAGTTAGGAAAGTTTACTAAAGGTAGTATGTACCTTGGGAATTTTTTTAATTTTTTTTTTATTAAGTTTAGGATTTGCTAAAGAGGAGTTATCTATATAAGAAGCTCCAAAAACGAAAATTGAGAGACTTTTTGTATTACTAAAACTATTTTCTTATTGTTCAACTTTATTGAACTTTACTTCGATTTTTACTTGAAGTCAGGTTCTTCCTGCAGTCTGAATAATTACCTTATCCATATTTGTGATTCTTCGGAGTCACGATGTCTGGATTATTCGTCCATACTCGTTATTCGTAGGAATAATTTGAGGTCTGAATAAAAAAAATTTTTAAATCATATCCGCTGCATTAGTATCGCTTTAAAGATTCTGAACTGCATTACTTTACTACCAGAATTTTAAAAGAAAATTCGTAGATTTTTGATTTTTTAAAAGTAAAAAATTTAGTTAAATCGATACTTTCCTTACGACATTAGCAAGATTTTATTGGAAAAAAAGTACCATTATCCAACTACATACCATTCAAACTTGTTAAATTTGACTGTGAAATGATTTCTCTAGTGTTTGGTTTTGAAGTGAGCTGGGAAGTACTTTGATTTTTTGGGTACTTGATGTTTTCATTATGCATGATTATAGTTATATACATAATTATAGAGTTGATTCTCTATTTGTTATTGTTATGGCTATTATCTGAAGTTATGTAGTATCTTGATTACTTGACACCATTATAAAGGTGTATAGATACAACAATAAAATTTATAAACACTCTGAAAACTTATCTCGGGGAATCTGTTTATAAAGCATTTCATAACTTTCTGGACGCACTTTTGTAACATTAATATAAATACAACATCTATTTTAAGAAATTTCACCAATAGGTGTCGTCGGAACCACTCCACTGGTTTTAATTAGTGGTAACGAGCTAATAATGGCAAACGATGACTATGCTCTTTATATATAGAAAAAGGTATTTCCGAAGTGTGCTAGATTATTTATAAGGATCGTTGGGTATCAAGAGAAAATAACTAATTTCAGAGATGGCATCTTGATAATAAATTACTACCAGACACTTATGAAAATGTTACATAGTGGATATAAATTGTCGAATAATTAAAAGTAGATAGATGTGTATTGGGAGAAAATAAACGAGTTTGATGTTACCGATGTCTTTTGTGACAAAACCAAAATTTTGCTACTGTTGCCGGATATTTAAAGATATTTGAGAAAATCAATCGACATTTCGATGGATGTGGAGAGAATGTGGCATTTTTGATATTGACTTCGTATAAGTCGAAAGTTGTAAATGAATCAATCCAGAACCTGAATATTCTTGTGAAATTTTATTCAGGACCTCCCAATAAAAATCGATGTTCACAATGTTAGATGGAATGGTGGGCATTCAAAACTTCATTTCTTTCTTACTCTTCTTTCTTACAATATAAGATCTCTTGAAAGTTCGCGTGAGATGCTTAGGCTAACCCCTATGGCTAACCCCTATGGTCTTCTAATCTAGCATCTAGATTGGCTATCCATGTCATCTAGGGAAACCTCCTAAGTCCTATGGTCTGGCGAATCTAGCAACGAAACGCTGAATAGTACATCTTCGAATGCTGAACAGTACAACATCCAGGTGAACGCCGAACCGAAAAGCGTTTGACTTGGTCAGCTAGGTAGACAACGCTAAACTGATCAGCGTTTGTAGGAAGACTTGGACTAGACTTATATTTTCTTTCTTTTCTTGCAAAGAGACAGACAAAAAGTAGTAATAAATTAAATACATGCAATAGGACATGCAACTGCAACAAGAAAGGAAATCATGATTCCTATGTTACTTTGTTTTTTTTTTTTTGTGGGTGGGGGGTGGGGTAAAGAGAGATTAATGGACTGTCTGTATTAACTTTTTTAGTACATAAAACTGGGTTTTGCAGAGTTGATTTTGACAAGAAGTGGTGAGTAATAAATTATTGCTAGCCTAGTATAGTTATTGATGGATATTGAATTGACACTACCTTTATACAAAAGAGTTGAATTTTTCAGCGTTGATACCATGAAATATTCGCAAAATGATGAATCGCTCAGCTTTGGGACCACTTTTTGAGCGCTAAATCATTCAGCATTTCAATCTCGCTGCTAGTTGAATTGCGAGCACTTGCTAGGAGAGAAAAGTAGACAGAAGTAGTGTTAACTTTTTCCCAAACTTTTTTCTTGATGTGCAACACTTTTTGGCCAATCTAGCAACTCAATCTAGCCCATAGGACTTAGCCTTAGTTTTGATTGCAATTTGTAGGTTTTTTTTTGTTTTGATGTATTTGACTTATAATTTAAGTTGTTTTGTCGTTTTCTTAATAACATGAAAAAAAAAGATCTCAAGAGCTTCTTAAATTGTAAGTTCAAAGTATCTTACTCGGCAGTGACCTAATGTTATGCACTTGGATCAATTTTATTTTATTATTTTTCATCTTATTAGAAGTTCAGCTTGATTTTAACTATTTAATTATTTTATTAAACCTGTATTGAATAAATCAACAAGTGCCCCCATATTTTACGATGAACTTATACATTATTAGATAACTCAAAATAGAGATATAGTAAATATGTTGGGTAATAGAGACCGTGAACATATATCTTGATCATGAGTTAATACTACAACATAAGTAAACATCACATGCATGAAAATGGAAGATACTGTAAATTATTTTGTTCATCTGGAATCATTTTTAATCATATAATTTAAGAAGGATATCAAGATAAACACATGTTAACACATTAATTGATCTGTAATAACATAAATTTTACTCACATATCTCTACTTCTCAAAGTGATGAAAAATAATTTCCTACTCTAATTCTATATAAAATTAAGCATTTGCAAATTTTAAGTAATCACTCCCTTTAACCCGCTCATTAGGATTTTTCCTTGACTTTTTAACTACAAAATATTTTTGCATATTGGACACGAGATTTGTGTAAAGTTGCATTAGCACTAATGAACGGTGCTGAAACAAATAAAAACATTCAAAAGCCTAATATGGAAAGGTGAGATAACATTGCACATAACCAAGTAGGGATTGCATTAGACTAACCTCTAGAGGAATATATGAGGGTTACTCCAACTTTCCAACATTCGCTTATTGAATGCATCCCTAAGTGAGTCTTCTTAGATTACCAATACTCAAAGTCAAACCTATCAGTGCTACCGAAACTCAATTGGAATCCTCGAATACCCCTAAGTCCCCAACCAGTAACAAAATAATTTTTCGCATCGTGATCAATGTAGAATTCTTGAAATAATTGTCACCCCTATTTTTTTATTTTAAATAAGAACAAAATTACAAAAATAAGAACTTGATCCCATACCAGATAAATAACACATATTAGACGATCATAAAATTGATTCACCTTTTAGCATCATGCTGCCTAAGTATGGTATTCAGAATATCCACGTATCACGAGTAGCTTCTTAATCTCTTTGGGATTCAAAATAGGAATTATCAGACTTTTTCTTGCAAATGTTAATGCCACCTACAATTTGCTGATTATGTCTTGAAAACAACGTTTGCTTATCAGGAAGATCGGCATAGGCACCTACTAAGAACAATCGATTGTCTCCATATAGTAAATAAAAGAAGGGTACTCCTTCATGTTATCCACAAGTCTTCTCTTATACCTTTTATTTGTAATTTTGTTTGTGTTGTCATCATCAATCAAAACCTGCAATTTGTCAACCTAACTAATAATCTTCAATTGACCTAATTATAATTTTCTCAAGAGATTAGGGAAACAATGACATACCTCATACTCATGGAAGACAACATGAACTTTTCCAAATTTTACATGAAATAGTTGGCGTGCAAATCAATATCACTATCTTATGCTTCCATACCGTATTCTTCCACATTGTAATCTTCCATATTTCTAAACATAAAACTCGAAAAGGAAGTTTAATCTTAACATAGATCAATTATCATCAAACCCCTAAAAAAATAACAAATGAACCAAAACCTGAAATGAACTTGCATCAAAATAATAAAACCCTAAATTTAAACATAAATAAAGTGAAAAAAGATTACTTATGATGCTAGAGAGCTAAGATTTTACCTCTAGAGTAAGTGTCTGAGAGAGAAAAGAATTATTAGGTTGTATTTCGTGCGACGAAACGAAGAAAGCATGTTTTTAAAGAAAAATGATATAGAGGGATGGGAAAAGGGTTTGACGGAGAGGTGTAGAATATTGGGCATTTTGTCACGTGGTCAAGGGATATTCTAGGTTGGAAAGATTTAGCAACTAGCATGTCCTATGCGGATCTATGTTATTGTCTGATGACCTTCATTACCAACTACCATGATACATATGTGTTCAAGGGTAAAAATATAAATTAAATCAATATTTACATATTCACGAAAATACCATTGTTTTAAAGTAGATCAATTTAAAAAAAAATATGATATTTGCAAAATACACATCGAATTTTTGTAAATTAATAGATAATATATTCACCGAATTAAGTGATACTAGTAATAAATATGATTTTTTATTATTATTATCAAACTCGGTATTATTAAATTCAAACATGTGCAAGTATTTTGACTAGTAATATTAATGATAATACAAAACTAAATACGATACTGCTTTCGCAGAGTTTTCTTTTTCAATGGGAAAGAAAATAATATTTAATTAAAAAAAATTCTTACTCTCATATATTCTTCCTACATCGTTCTCAAAAGAAATTTAGGAGCAGAACTAAGGTAAACATTGTGAAATCCTTCCCCTATCCGCCTTTTTTCTAATAAATAAAATTGTATTAGTTGCATCCTCCAACGACGAATCCAGAATAATAATTCAATACATACACACTTTGATTCAACTTATTGATATTGTACATTACCAAATAATTTTGTTTTTACTTTTATTTTTTAAAAGGAAAATACTTAGATAAACTTGCTTGGAAAAAATAAATAAAATCCTTAGTTTTAAGTAGGTTTTTGAATTTGGACACATATACAAAATCAAATTAGTTACAACAATGCCCAATATATATGTATTTTCTTAAATTTGTGGGGATCGATGGGATTTTTTTTTAATGATAATACAAAACTAAATACGATACTGCTTTCGCAGAGTTTTCTTTTTCAATGGGAAAGAAAATAATATTTAATTAAAAAAATTTCTTACTCTCATATATTCAGCCTGCATCGTTCTCAAAAGAAATTTAGGAGCAGAACTAAGGTAAACATTGTGAAATCCTTCGCCTATCCGCCTTTTTTCTAATAAATAAAATTGTATTAGTTGCATCCTCCAACGACGAATCCAGAATAATAATTCAATACATACACACTTTGATTCAACTTATTGATATTGTACATTACCAAATAATTTTGTTTTTACTTTTATTTTTTAAAAGGAAAAGACTTAGATAAACTTGCTTGGAAAAAAAATATCCTTAGTTTTAAGTAGGTTTTTGAATTTGGACACATATACAAAATCAAATTAGTTACAACAATGCCCAATATATATGTATTTTCTTAAATTTGTGGGGATCGATGGGATTTTTTTTTAATGATAATACAAAACTAAATACGATACTGCTTTCGCAGAGTTTTCTTTTTCAATGGGAAAGAAAATAATATTTAATTAAAAAAAATTCTTACTCTCATATATTCTTCCTGCATCGTTCTCAAAAGAAATTTAGGAGCAGAACTAAGGTAAACATTGTGAAATCCTTCGCCTATCCTCCTTTTTTCTAATAAATAAAATTGTATTAGTTGCATCCTCCAATGACGAATCCAGAATAATAATTCAATACATACACACTTTGATTCAACTTATTGATATTGTACATTACCAAATAATTTTGTTTTTACTTTTATTTTTTAAAAGGAAAAGACTTAGATAAACTTGCTTGGAAAAAATAAAAAAATCCTTAGTTTTAAGTAGGTTTTTGAATTTGGACACATACAAAATCAAATTAGTTACAACAATGCCCAATATATACGTATTTTCTTAAATTTGTGGGGATCGATGGGATTTTTTTTTTAATATATTTGTTTTGCTACATTGCCAGTAGGCCAAAAACCTAACTACTCGCTCTAACTATTCTAATATCTAATATCAAGTCTCCCAGCCTAATGTGTGCTAAGAAAATAAGAGATTTCAATAGGAAGAGTAGAGATTCACACAGCTTCCATCTTCCTTGACACACCAGACTTTACATGCAGGTCTATAATAGAATTCACCTCTATGTATCTTTGCACTAACTAAGTGTCTTCAAATCTTAACATCAGATTCCCAACATCTTTGATTAGCCCCTGAGTCGTTCATCACATATTTATCTACTTAGAGTTAAAATCTTGTACATACAAATTGATTTCAGAAACCCTATGAAGACATGTGATTCCACATACTCCCCTTCATCCCTACACATGAGTACATATCCGTTTGTTGGAAGGATTTAAAATATATCTAAAGTCTATTATATTATTACTTGTGGTCCATTTTACGCATCTTTTTTCCCCATCAACGACATTCACTACATTTGGGTTGTTCCCCTTTCAGATTTTTTTTCTTCAAAAGTTGATGCTTCGCGCAAGATGTTGCTTCCAACAAAGCTTTAAGTTCTTCTGACTGCATATATCGTTGAGGTTGCAATGCATCATGTACCATCAGAGTTTCCTGCAAGATTTTCAGAGTTAGACTTATGCCAAATTGAAATGACGAGGGTACCAAAATACACCACGTTTTTTGTTTCAACCTATAAATCTGATACCAAGTGTGATCGTCTATGAAAAAAGTCAAAGTAAATGACACAATCATATTTTGTTAACGAGGAAACCACAAATGCAGAAAAACCCCGGGACCTAGTCCAATTTTGAATATTCTCAGAATTAATCTGTTACACAAAGTACAATGCTAACTTCGTATAGTTGAGACCAAGTAAACTACCCCTAGTTACATAGTTCCTTCAGTATCCATGCGTCTACGACCTACTGGCCATGCACGTGAGTCCCAAGATAGAAAATCACTATCTTGAGTTGCTTTACCGATGCAGAGTCTTAAGAAATCAACTCATTTAATTGTCTTCCAAACAGTAAACGAACAAAGTTGTTTGGTAATTACTTTATTCAATCTTTAAGATAAAGATTCATAGAGTTTGACAAAGGATCTTCCATTTAAATAAGCAATCTCCTTTGTCAGGTAAGATCAATAACTTAGATTCAAATTCATAACTATCAGATTCGGATATTAAAGAATACCACCAAATGACAGTTTCCGATCTAAACGACTTTATGATCAAATAAATATGATCTAAGTCGGATCCCAACCGATCAATATGTGTGCAAAAATCACGAGATACAAAAACCAATAAGAAAAATCTTCTTGTTCTTTAAATCTTCAATTTCCTTCTTATGTACCTTCATAGCACAAACTTTAATCCACTTATGATCGATCACACACATAATTGAGTCTGTTAACAATGGATGATCATAAGTTGTCTTTATATCTAACAATAATTCTAAAGAACCCGTCAATACTCAAATCTAGTTTGAGTGACCCTTATGTCAGAAGACAAGTCTCTCAAGAATAATTAAACTAGGTGCAATCAAAGTTTCAACAACCATTAGTCAATCAAATCAATAATCGAAAACTAATACAACAATGAAACTATATAGTTTCCCACCAACAGTACTCGTAGAGCTTCTTGATCCCACATGTTGGATATTAGTTGGCTCTTAGGATAGTTTGCAAGAAATACAAACTCAACAATTTATAGACCAAGGTTGTTTGGACAACAAGGAAATTCCAAAAACGAAAATATTCTCAAGATATGCAATAAGTACCTAATTTCGGTTTTCCTATTTCCAACTAATATCCAACCTGTAATTCTGAAATATTTCACTAGAAATTATCTAATATTAATTTAGCACTTAACTAATATAACTTTCCAAGAGATATGTTTTGATTTGCTGGAAAATCTAAAGCATATAATCGAAAATAGCTAATTAAAATATTCTCAATATTTCAGATTGGGATCACCTTGAGTATCAAAGAATATCTTTGGACGATAAATAAAAATTATACTCATGTCTAAATTATGTCGACATATGGAAATTTCCTAATTAGAAAACCCTAATTTCAAACTCACAGAAAACCATAAAGTAATATGTGAATATGAAGGATCGGTTTGCTCCTGGGACCAGTTCTACCATGACTCCTAACATAGGTTAAGATAGGTTCTACCAAGTCTCCCAATATATGTATGGATCAGTTCTACCATGACTTCCAACAATAGTTAGGATCGGTTCTACCAAGTATCCCAATATAAGTAAGGATTGGTTCTACCATAACTCCCAACAACAACTACCATGTATCCCAAAATAGGTAAAGGATCGGTTCTACCAAGGCTCTTAACATAAGTCAAGATCGGTTTTATCGCATATCCCAAACTAGGTAAAGATCGGTTCTACCATAAATATCAACATAAGTCAAGATCTGTTTCTACCAAAGTTACTATCTAGGTTTGAATTGGTAATCCAATAGATCTTCAATGAAAACTAGACCAAAACGCATATTTATTTCCTTTCGATTACGAAAAAAGTGTCTGTATATGTTCTTCCTTTAAACATATGTAATAAAACATAGTTTCCTATGATGAAATCACACCTATATCCAATACACAATCAAGTAACGACTTACATAGATTATGTCGATGTCACATTTACGAAGTTCAAAAGATATATGTTATACTTCGTAATCAAATATTCATCCTTGACACTTTGATCATACTAAAAGGACGGATTCTAATACTAGAATATTAAATATAACCTCGCATGTTATGTTTTTAATCTTAAACGACTTGAAATCAATGATAGGAATGGAAACAAGTCAAGTTAGTATCACTAACCTCAAGTATAAGGATGATGTCTTCATTGTAGTCGATACGTCTTTACGATCGTCAAGTATTCAGAGTAATACTTGTGGGTCTCAACATTTCTAGGCTTTCTAGTCTAACCTAAATGAAGTTGGTCTCTAGTACATTTAATCAAGCGACTCTAATTGAGTTTTGATACTAAAATATGACAACCAAACTTGACATACCAACGCTTGGTGGGTTCAAGTGAGTAACGTTCTAACACAAATTTCCAACTAGTAATAGGTATAGTAACATGATTCCTTAGTTTCCTATTCATGAACAAACCGGTTTATCTGACTCATAAGCCTTGGGATTTGAACCTACAATCGGCAAACACAAGTTAACATCTCACTTTCTACAGGTATCATAATATTATCTCAAAAAGCATGGCCCTCCTTTGGCATAAATCTTTACTAATAAGTGCATTATTTGAATGTTATATTTTCATGTTTTGATCATTGTAGTTGATCTCGACTGTCTCTGTAGGAACGGAAAACCTACTCGCCACGTGGTCAAACGAGATTGAACGAATTCACGAACTAAATCTCGAGACGAGATATTATTCACTGATTCCTAGAGAAATGTCAGTGATAAGTCAAATCAGGAGTCAGACTCACTTTTACAAATATTGGATCTGCGAAGTAAGATCTAGGGTTTGCAAAGATGTTAAGTAGCGAGGTATGGATTACTTGTACAAAAAGATATTTCGCGAGGAGCAGTGAGAACATGAAGTGAAAGGCACAAAGTGTGGATTGTTACGCAAGAAATATGACAACTGTCCCCGATAACAACCGAATAAAAAGGTGAAGAGGAAGCGAAAACTTTATTGAAAATGGATTGCGAAGTATAAAGTAGAAACATGTGAAATATGTGATTTTAGGTGAGATAGAATGAGTTGTCCTCCACTATGTAATTTTCCCTATAAATAGAGGACTTAGACCATTGTAAAGGGGGTTGGAATTTTAAGGAGTGAGAGGTCATTGGAAGAATAGAAAATGAGAGTGTTCTTGAGAGTGATATTTGTACCATCCGTGCTTAGATTATCATAAATCGAGTTAATAAATTAATATTTGGTTTCATTTCATGTGAGTTCATATCTTTGTGTTGTAGAAATTAGTAATTAGGTGTAACTATGGATTTTCCGTAGTTACAATCTCGGCCGAGATCTCGACGATATTCTCGATTTCAAGATATAACGAGATGAAATATATAATCTTGTCGATCCGAAATTTAAATGAGAATCTTGTCTGACTCACCGCCTAAGGCCAGATTCCAGATGATATTTCTTTCAGAATCGACGAGATTATAAAGTTTTTTAGAATAAGAAAAATAGGCAAATGAAAGAAAAATCAGTTGGATTTAAGTGTTTTTTGATATTGGAATTTTTTTAGACAGACTTTGGGTTTTTGTTTTAAAAAGAAATGGATATTGTTGTTATGGTGTATCGAGATATAATTTAAGGATTATGATAACACCAAACTCAACCACATGTTTTGTTTTAGTTAACTTTGTATTTGTGATTTTGATCCCACACTTCACAATAAAACCAATTGACCCATCCAAATTAGTGCATCTAATATTTTTGAATACCATCTAGGACTATTCTAATAGAAAGTCTTGGTATGAAGTTTCAAAGTGAGGTGAATTTTTGTCTTAGTATGGTTTTTATTGGAAAAACGAACTTCAGTGAATTTATGTCATAGTATCGTTTTTCATTTTGGCAAAACAAATTTAGGTGAATTCATGGGCCGTGGCCTTTTTATCGTCATATATTTTTTTACTGGATGATAAACATTAGAATTCTCTAATAAAAATAAAACTGACATTACTGGGGCTGAACATGGTTCCGGTTTATCGTCATATACTTTTAACGAAATCCCCCTGATAAAAAGTTGCACTAGTATCTAGGGCTGAACATGGTTCCGGTTTTCCTCCAGAACCGGACCAAACCAGACCGATTAGGAAGAAACCGAACCAAACCATATACTAATGGATTGGTTATGGTAAAAAAAATATTAAAAACCGACATTACTGGTTCAGTTTTGGTCTGACCTGAAAACCGAACCAAAAACCACTGGTATAACCGATTATTCCTCTTAACTTCTTTTCCACCATATAGATTTAGAAGGATTAGATCTATCCATTGATTTAGAGTATAAATAACAACCCTTATCGTTTATTTCATTTCATTTCTCTATTTTCCATTTCTCTTTCTCCCCTCTCTCTCTGTCTCAACGCCTCCCCTCCCCATCCCCAACGATGAAGAACTGAAGATAAAGGATACAATCAACAGAGATGTTTAGGGGTTTTCTTTGTTACATGGATCAATAAAATACATATTTCAAAAAGATTGATTCCCATGTTCATCAACTCATGAGCAGCAGTTATAAATAATAGATCTACCCCTTTTGGATACTTATATCCTCTTTATTTGTAGGCTAGAAGTAAAGATTATGAAATTAAATCTTAAGGTGTTTGATGGGTTGAATTTTGTTCCTTGGAAAATAATACTTCAGTCACGGTAAGTCCTCATGGATTAAGATTTATGTAAGCTTCTTTCGTATCTAGATTTGTAATCATCTTTTAGTGATATTTTTATATTATGCAGTCAAGAACAAAGCTTAGAGAACCCAAAGATAAAACTATTACACTAGGACCGTCAGTTGAAAGCTGCTGCCAAAGCTGTAAGAGAGGTGGATCTAGATTGAAGAAATAATTGATGAAATTTTGTACCTTGTTGATTGGTTCTCTATCAATTTGTATGTTGTTGCAGAAGACCAACAAGAGAGTTTTATGAGCTTGATTTGCACAAATTTTCCTAACACTAAAATTGATTTTTCTACAAACTACAATTTTCTTTATGTTTTTGAGTCAAATCTGTCCATTTGAATGTAATGACGCTAAAATCCTTATTTTATATAATTACGATTTATTTTCTTTTGTGAAATTTTGTTTTATGTGTAATTTGATTTTTAAACTGTCAGCTGTCTTAAACTTACAGAATAATCGGTTATCCAGAACAAAGTGGTTAAAACTAGAACCGAGTGGTTAAAAGTAAAACTGAAACCGTTGGTTAATGGTGCGGTTTTGGTTTGAAAAGTTAGAAACCGACACTAATGGTTTCGGTTTCGCTGGAAACCGAGCCGAAACCGACCATAAAAATCCCTACTAGTATCTCGATCCCATCCGAGAATGACAAAGATCCGAGTTGACTACATTAGTTTTTGTGTTAGTTTTTCTGCATTTACTTGTGGCAGTACAAATGTAGTCAGTCTCACATGAAACTCCTGGGGTCTCGTCGATTTTTTTTGTAATAGTCTATGTGTAGGTGCAGAAAACCTACTCGCCACGTGTTCAAACGAGAATGAAGGAGACGATGAAGTAAATCTTCAGACGAGATATTATTCTCGAATTCCCAGGGAAATGTTAGTGAAGAGTCAAATTAGGTGTCAGACTAACTTTAACAAATATCAGATCTGCGAAGTAGTGTCTAAAGCTAACGAAGTATAAACCGGCGAGGTAGCGATAGCTTGCATTGGAAGACATCTCGCGTAGAAGGAAGAGAGTACGAAGTACCATACCCGAGGTGTGGATTGTTACACAAGAAAAGATGGAACTTGCGAAGTAAACTACCGAAGTGTGGATTGTTACGCAAGAAATATGACAGATGTCCCCGACAACAACCGATTAATAAGGCGAAAAGGTAGGAAAAACTTTATTGAAAATGGTTCTGGCGAAGTAAAAGGTACAGTCACGTGAACTGTATGACCAAGGTTTTTAAAGCGTGAAGCGTTTTTCATTTTTAATGAAGCGATGCGTATGTTGAAGCGTGAAGCGTCGCTTCATGGTTAGTGTTGAAGCGCCTATAAATAAGACTAGTTATTCTTAGTTAGCTATGAAATTTATATTTAAATGCCTAACTAAGAAGATAATGTTTTTATAAAATTAGTAAATGTCCAATAATTGTTAAAATGTAATTCGTGGCTCAGTGGTTAGGCCGACTTTAGCTGGGGTGGGGCAGGTGGTTCGAATCCCCTCAGAAGTTTCTTACTTTTTCTTTCATTTTACTTCTTTTAGGCGGGAAATTTGTTTGAAGCGTATCAATTAGGGAATCTGCCCGCTTCCCATCAGATTCGCTTCACCAAGGCGATTCGAAGCGGTTTGAAGAATTTTGGAGCGAAGCGTACGCTTTTAAAAACTATGTGTATGACTATGGGTGAAGTAAAATGAGTTGTAACCCATTATGTATTTTTTGCTATAAATAGAGGACTTGGTTCATTGTAATAGGGGTTGGAATATCTGCTTTAAAAACTATGTGGGAGAAAATGAGTTGAAGAGTGATTGTTAAGAGGGATAATTTAGTGTTCTTGAGTGGTTTGTATCTTCCCATCCCCTAACTAATAATAAAATTCAAGTTTTGATTTCACTTCGTTATGTAATTTATATCTTGTGTTGTTCAAATTAGTAAGTGGGTGTAATTATGGATTTTCCGTACGACAGACGAGTCTCTGTATCTCAACGTCACGGGAAGCGAGAAACTCTCCGAGACAGACGAGAAACTCACCGAGACAGCTGAAAGATCATACTGATACGAGATGCCACATTTTTGAAAGTCAAAATTAACCCTTTGCACCAAATTGATTTTTTTTTTCTTTCCTCTCTCGTAGCCCTTGCTCCAAGAGGAACACGAGATAAAGGGGTTAAAACACCTTGACAATACCAAATATTTGGTGTGTGCTTAAAACACCCCATCCTGTTTAAAACTTCCCGAAATCAAATATAGAAGTTAATCGCGAAATCAGGTATGGTAATTTAGGATTCCAGGGCTATCGTGATTTGATTCGAGGCTTAATTCTAGTTTGTTAGGGTATGATTTCTAGTGCTTTTTGTTTTCTAGGGTTTTTCATTGTATTATATCTTTGGTGCATGAAATTTCAATTCTGATTAAAATTTCTTGTTTGAATTGTTGTTTTACAGGTAGGTTCCTAGTAAGAAGAAGAAGGTAACTGATATTCGATATGGAAACTGCATGTTTTAGCAAGCCTTATTTTGAGCAACCAAGGGACGTTCTTGAGGCTGAGTATGAGTAAGCAGTTAATTCTATACTTATTGGCTTAGTCACTGTTGATGTCTGTATCATTACTAATTACGCAGTTGTTCATGATTTGTGACACGTGATCTTTCTTCTGCTAGGCTTTTCCCAGAGTCTTCAGATCCACGAATTGAAGGTATCAAACAACATATGATGAAGACTGGTCAAGTAGATTATAGTAACATGTCTATCTATCCTCATTACTCGCATGCATTAATCACTATATATATATACTACTTCTTTTCCCCTAGTTTTTGTTTATTTATTTCAAAGTCAGTACTGATCCTTTCAATTTACAGCAACTGGAGTCTCCAGTTGGACATGGATGCACGAAGGAAGCTCCGTTGGATTCAAGCGGCAGAGGGAGGATGTGAGCCGCCGGTCCGTCGTCATTCTAAGCATAAGGTTCCCGTTCCAGAAACTCATCCCAAACTGGAGTCCATTGAGGTGTGAGTTGTTTGGCTTCAGACATTTGTTTCAAAATATACATGACCATCCAGACACCAATCCTGGTGAAAAGTTCTATAAAATTGATTATTGGCGTGTTTTCTGCTCTCAAAATACCTCCAACTCCATGTACTCTGATCTGCCCAATTGCTTTGAACTTCCAGACTGAAGACACGTGGGTTGGTTGGAATGAGGAATCGAACCCGGTCAAGGAATTTGAGAAGTATTTATCTTCGGTAATCAGAAAAGACACTCCTAGAGAGGTAAAGTTTTAGAATTAATTCTTACCGCTGTCAAGTTTGTTTGGAATTGCTACTGCCAAGTTGATTGACGATGAGCATAGCTTATTCCTGGGATTATTGTTAGGCAGGACAAATTATGATGTATAGATGTATTTCAGTTAAAACATGGTCAATGCTTGTTACATATTCTGCATAAACATAGGCACAGTATTGGTCATCCTGCCAAAATGGTTGACTGCTTGGACCTTTAGTACAGCAGGCAAATGGATACACCCTGTTACACATGCCATGAATATCATGGCAACATCTTCATATTTGCAATCACCCTTTATATCTAGTGCCATTGTTTCAAAGGAGGTTTTTAATATGATGACATTTGAAGGAGATGGACATTGAAGAAGACGACCACACAGCTGATTGAGCTACAAGGATGGAAGAACCACGGTTTGTTCGTGTTTATCGCAGAGGACACAGTGGAGTTGAGGCAGCTGAAGCAGCAACTGATTTTATCAAGAAAGTCAAAATTGAAGAGGATACTGAAGGTACTTAGGCTGTGCTAATCTTTAGTTGTTGTGCAAGTCTTCTCAAATGCTTAAACATGTATATAGTGTTGTACAGAAACCTTGTGCGTGTTCCTTCGATTTATCAAGCTGAAAGTTCTCTTTCGAATTTGGGACCCAACAGTTTTGCCCTGCTTACTCATACACTTGTTTCTGGATTTTTCATTTGTTGGTCACATATCAGTGTCTGCAACCCTTTGTGACTGAATAGGTCGGACCAGCTACAGTCATTTACTTTTTCCTTATTTCTGTTCCTTTATTATTTTGTGGGATTTACAGTCGGATCTTTTGGAAGATGTACAAGCTGAGGTCATTATAAGAACACCGTGTCACCATGTACCAGCAACAAGATCGTTAATGTATACATAATTCAGCACTTGCCATGTTTTATCGTCCTAGCCTCCAGTGACCACTAAATTCTGGCCAACTCCCGCGAACTCGCAAGACACAGAGGTAATCTATATGAGTAGGTGCTGGGTATAGGTGGTAACTTCCCTGGTTCGTAAAAGCTAAGCCGGGGAACCGGTGTATTAGGATTTTCTGGGCTCTGCAGTAGTAAATCATCAATGATTGGATCACTTTGAATCAGAGCTGTTAGATTTTGAACGAAACCACTGAGCTTTCATTGTCCACGAAATTTATTTGATTCGATTTCTTGCTTCCATTTTTTATTGAAACCGAGGTGTCATGCATGGAACTTGAATTGGCCACCCTCTTCCAATCTCATTTGGTAAGCCAGGAATTCGTCTTGTACTGCGGAATAATCAATCGCATGATCTACTTAATGGGAAGGGAACAGACAAATGCTGAATACAGCTTCACATCTATACTAACCGGTAAAAGTAAATTCTCGTGAAAGCTAGAAATTAAAACTGGAAATTTTGAAGCATATTTGAATTTTAAAATACTTCAGTAGGCAATTCAAGTATTTAACCAGAACAAATTTCCACTCTCCCGCTCCTTATATCCCCACCCTCGCCTGCTCGTTCTTGCTCTCGTCGTATCACATCAGACAAGTCCGTTAATTCTCGCCGCAAGCGCACAAAAACAGGTATGGTGGGTTATCCTGTTTTGATTCGATTTCGTTCTACTTTGTTATCTATTTTAGGGTTTGATTTTGAGGTCTTTTTCTATTTATATCTTTGGGGTTCAGATTTTGTGCATGGAATTTCAATTCTGATAAAATTTCTTGTTTGAGTTGTAACAGGTAAGGTCCCAACTCCCAAGTAAGAAGAAGAAGGTGTAACTGATATTTGATATGGCAACTGCTTGTGGTAGCAAGGCAGATCGATTTCTTCGTGAGAGAGTAAAGATGGACATTCTTGAGACGAAGAAGATTCTCGAAAAATATCCTCGGCAGTAATTTACTCATTCACCTTATATCCCATCATTCGTGTAGATTCAGTTAGTCACTGTTGATGTCTATGTCACTATCATCACTAATTATGCATTTGTGACTCATCGATCTTTCATTGTTGACCTCATAGCGCTTCCCCAATGTCTCCAGCCACTACTATCCGTCAAAGGTATATCTTTCTTCATTATTAGCATGCATCAATCACTGTTTACTGTATACTTCCTATGTGTTCTAACTTCTTTTTTTCCCCATAGCTCCTGTTTATTTATTCCTAGAGTTACAACTGAGTTTTTTCAATTGACAGCATTTCGAGTTGGAGCTGGACAAGGATGAAGAAATGAAGCTCCTTCTGGAAATAGGATGTGAGCCGCGGGTTGATCATTCTGAGAATGGGATTATTGTAATAGAAAATTCTAAAGTGAAGTTCATTAAGGTTACTTGTTTGGCTTCAGACATTAATTTCAGAATATACACAAGCACTCAGACACCAATCATTGTGAAAAGTTCTGTAGAACTGATTCTTGGAGTATATTGTGCTCAAAGTTTTTCTTCACATATGCTGATCTGTCCAACTACTTTGAACTTCCAGGGTAAGAACAACTGGGATGGTTATGGTGTCAAGAAATCGAAGTTTTCAGATCCAATGAAGACATTCCTAGAGAGGTTAGGTTCTACGATTAATTTTTATTGCTGTCAAGTTTGTCTAGAATTGCCACTGCCTAAATATGGTTTTCGGTACTTTTTGAGATTACATAAACAGTTGATTAACGAGGAGCATAGCTTATTCGTAGGATTATTGTTAGGCAGAACAAATTATGAATCTTTTCAGAGCAAATTATGAAAACATAATAAGTTCCATAGAACTGATTCTTGGAGTTTATTGTGCTCAAAGATTTTCTCCACGTATGCTGATCTGTCCAACTACTTTGAACTTCTAGGGTGAAAACATGGTGACCGTATCAAGAAAATGAAGTTGCGCGAGGAATTAAAGAAGAAGTTTAGAGAGGTTAGGTTCTACAATTAATTTTATAGCTGTCAAATTTGTCTCGAATTGCCACTGCCTAAATATGGTTTTCGATACTTTTGGAGATTAAATAAACAGTTGATTGAGGATGAGCATAGCTTATTTGTGGGATTATTGCTAGGCAGAACAATTTATGATTTATGAATGTCTTTCAGTTAAACATGGTCAATGCTGGTTACATATTCTGCATAAATATAGGCAAGGCATCAGTCATCCTGCCAAAATGGTTGATCACTTTGAATTTCTGACTGGTATTTGAAGGACCTTTGAAGTTTAGCATACAGCAGCATCTGTACCAGCCTGGAATACACCAGCGCAGGAAAATGGATACACCCTGTTAGACATGCCATGATAATCATACGACATTTACAGCATTTTCATAACTTTATTACCCTTTATGTTAAATGAGTATGATGACGTATGCAGGAGGTGGACATTGAGGAAGACATCACTGCTGTTTGTCCTGTAGGGTGGGAAGAACCCCAGTATGTTCGCATGTATCGCAGAGGACCCAGTGGAGTTGGAGACAGCTGAAACAGCAACTGATTTTATCGAGAAAGTCAAAAATGAAGAGCATACTGAAGCCTTTAGGGTAATTTTTAGATTTTGTGCAAGTCTTCTCGAATGCATAAACACATAGAGTGTCGAACATAAAACCTTGTGCATGTCTACGGAGAGTCAATTAGTTTGTCGTTAGGTTTTTGTCTTGAGTTTATCTAGTTGAAAGTTCTCTTTTGACTCTGGGATTCAACAATTCTTCCTTCCTCTCTCAGAAACTTGTTTCTGGATTTGTCATTTGTTGGTCGCATATCAGCGTATTAACTCTTTGTGACAGAATATGTCAGACCGAGTCATTTTTCTTTTTCCTTATTTCTGTTCATTTATTATTTTGTGGGATTTGCCGTCGGATTTTTAGAAGATGCACGAGATGGAAAGGAAATCAATCTTCGTTTCTCTCAGTAATTGTAATCTCCACCCTGTTACACATGGGCAGGCAAATGGATACGCCCTGTTACACATGCCATGATAATCATGACATTTACAGCATTTTCATAACTTCAGTTACCCTTTATATTAAACTAGAAATAACCGTGCCGTAACGGCACGGCATGAGGTTAACAGGGAGTTCTAACAAATATTTAGAGATAACTCGTGTCGTAAAGACACTGCTTTAGTAGGATATCTGAATGGTGTAATTTTATTTTTTTCTGGACTTTAAATTAAATCGTGTTCCTTTGCAAGATAGTTTTCTATTTTGTTTTAAACAAAAATAATGTTTATAAGTACATTGTAAAATTATTCATATACAATATCCAAAAACGAACACAAACTCATTTAAGTAATAGTGTGTATGCATATCTCACTTATGAGTTATGAATAAAAATAAACTAATAAATCTCATTTCCAATTAGATTCATCATGCCACCACTAAATCCAATTAATGTACGTATGATATATTATGATTTCATTTAATGTTTCTTTGAATATCTTGAGTTAAGAGGTGATGCAATAATTAAAGATTAATAAATTTTGATTCATAATGGGAGGGGTTACAGAAACGACGACCGACGAATGTCTTTCGCTGGGATGGTTGGATACAACGTTTGTCTCTTAAAATGTTATCCGACCGTCCAAGCTCACAAACCCATTCTGTTTTGTATTATAGATGCCATTGTTTCAAAGGAGGTTTTTAATATGATGACATCTGCACGAGATGGACATTGAAGAAGACATCCTCTTTGACAACCACATAGCCGCTTGGGCTAAATGGTTGGAAGATCGCCAGTGGGTTAACTTCTATCCCGAAGGGGACGCAGTGGAGTTGAGGCAGCTGAAACAGCAACTGATTTTATCAAGAAAGTCACAATTGAAGAGGATACTGAAGGTACTCAGTCTGTGCTAATCATTAGTTATTGTGCAAGTCTTCTCTTTTTTTTTTAATTAGAAAGCAGGGGAACCCCGAAGAAACAAAATGAAGTTACATAATAGAGTACTGACTACCGATAGCCACCGGACTGAGATTCATGTGAAACAAAAAGGAATCATCATTCCAACATTTAGATAATCCTTCCCTAATACTGACTGCCGCCAGACTTCTAGCAGTGTAGTTTTCAGAAACCGGAATTAAGCTAAGAGTTTTAATTCCTTTCATACATAAGCAAAAGATTAAACTTGTACCATCCTCCCATCTATTTGAGCTCTTTGTTGTCTTTGTAATTCTTTTCCTAGCCGCTTCCAGGAGTTTCAAGTTATCACCTTCAATGAGAGCCATCTGAAGATTTAAGTCGCGAATCCACCTGATTGTCAAAGAAGCCGCTCTTTCCTCTAAATCATCTCTGTCGGTTCCTGCGATATGGATGCACTTTCCTGCTGTGTAAGCACCTGTATGATCAGAGCAAGTTAGAGCTATACCTGACATATTAACATTTATATCCATAACAATCGCCACATTTATTTTCATCGTCAGAATGGCTGGGTTTGACATATACTCCGACTCAGCAATGTGTATCTCATTTAAGCTATCTAAGTGCCATCTACTTCTAGCATTGTCCTTGACTAAAGAAGTAATACTAAATCTAGTGACACCTATATTAGGCTCTATTTTTCTGAACACAAAATCACATCTGGTTTTCCATATAGCCCACATTACTGTCGCCATAATTTCTGGCCAGTTTATAATGCCTTTGTCCCTAGTATCTGTTCTTGTAAACCAGTTGGTAAACCAATCAATGAAGAGAACCTGGTT
This sequence comes from Papaver bracteatum, assembly GCA_023529315.1. Classification (NCBI taxonomy): domain Eukaryota; kingdom Viridiplantae; phylum Streptophyta; class Magnoliopsida; order Ranunculales; family Papaveraceae; genus Papaver; species Papaver bracteatum. Next base: position 36,828 of record JAJJWX010003865.1, on the reverse strand, counting down.
ATTCAAAACAAAAACATGATTAAACCCAATGCTAGCAAAAACACATTTAGTGAAATGACATTCCAAAAAAGGTGGTTTAGATTTTCTTCCTGATGCCCACACATAGGACACAAGTTGTTTATATACGGTAAGATTCTCGCAATCCTCCCATTGAGCGGCAGAATGTTATGAACACATTTCCATATAAAGGTTTTTATCCTTGGTATAGTGTTAAGACTCCACACTTTCCTCCACAAATCTGTGTCATTAACCTGTTCCAGCTGATCATTAGTAACAATCTGAGTATACAACGACTTAGTGCTAAATGTCTCATTAGCTTCCAGATTCCACACCAGCTTATCCTCCTGACCTTGAGAGATTTTGATGTTTCTGATTATATCCACCACCTCCTTTGGAAAACAAACTTTCAACACCTCCGTATTCCATATCCACCTGACCCCATTACACTTTATTAACTCAGCCACATAGGTAACACTCCTGCTCTGCGCATTCAAAGGCTTAAGATTTCCAGCTAACTCAGTGCACCACCAGTCCTCCCAGACTCTGATTTTCTTACCATTTCCCACCACCCAAGTAGAGTTGCATCTGATCTTCGTCATTTCTCTATTAATGTTTTTCCACCCCCAAGAAGCAGCTGCTGGGCAGGCTATTTCATTGTTAAGCAGACTATGATCTGGGTAATACTTGTTTTTCATTACCCTAGCTAATATAGTATCCGGATGCTGCATAAGTTTCCAAGTAACCTTAGCAAGCATTGCACTGTTGAAACTTCGAATATTAAGGAAACCCATTCCCCCCAAATCTTTAGGAATACAAACTTTACCCCACGCTTTTGGGTATATTCCTCTCGTAACAGAGATATCTTTACCCCAGAAAAAATCACGCTGAATGTTATCAATTTTTTTGGAAACATCAACAGGAATTCTAAAACAATTCATTTGGTACAAAGGAACAGAAGAAGTAGAAGACTGAATTAAAGTAGATTTCGCCGCACAAGAAAGATTTTTTTGGTTTCCAAATTAGAAGTTTTCTCTCAACTCTTTCAAACACACTTTGAAAGGAAATTACTTTCGAAGTATGTGTGAAAAGGGGAGACCCTAAATACTTATCATTTAACGAAATTCTACTACCTCCCAAAATATTCCTAACATTATCAATCGTGTTTTGGTGCGAATTAGGGCTAAAAAAGATACCTGACTTCTCAAAATTTATCAACTGACCTGAAGCATTGCTAAAATCAGTGAAAATTTTCAAAATATTTTCTCCTTCTGCACAAGTAGCTGAAGAGAACAACAAAAGATCGTCAGCAAACAAAAGATGAGATATTGGAGGGGCATTACCCCCCACTATTATCCCATGAAGAAGACCAGACTCTTCAGCATCTGAAATAGCACGAGATAAAACCTCCATGCACAGTATGAAAAGGTAAGGAGATAACGGATCTCCTTGCCTAAGCCCTCTAGATGGGACAAACTGATTTCCTGGGACACCATTCACTAGGACAGAAGAAGAAACAGTACTAATACATTGTTTCACAAGCTGACACCACTCCTCACCAAAACCAAATTTTTTCATGACCTCAATCAAAAAAATCCACTCGACCCTATCGAAGGCCTTCGACATGTCGATTTTTATTCCCATTAGGAACTCATTTCCCCTTTGAGTACGCATGGTATGGATGATTTCATGTGCCATCAACACATTATCAGAAATTTGCCTACCCGGCACAAAAGCCGCCTGATAAGGGGATATCAGTTTAGGCAATAGATTCTTCAACCTATTAGCAAGAGTTTTAGATATGAATTTATAGACTATATTACTCAAACTAATAGGTCTGTAATCAGCAGCACATTGTGGGAATTCTACCTTAGGTATAAGTGATATAAATGTCGCATTCAATTCTCTCAAAATGAACCCTGAAGTAAAGAAACTAGTTACCATGCTAAAGACATCATTTTTTACCACTTCCCAATTCTTTTGGAAGAATCTTGGCGTGAAGCCATCTGGACCCGGAGACGTGTCAGCCTTCATGGAAAAAACCACCTGTTTTAATTCATCCAAAGAGGGCGGACGAGAGAGCATAATATTGTCCGCCTGATTTACCACCTGGTGCACCATATTCAGATACTCGCTGCAGAGGCTAGGATTTGAAGTAGTTGCCACTTTACGAAAGTGATCCGTGATGACCGATATTACATTCTCATTTCCTTCGACCCAGTTTCCTTGACCATCTTTTATTGCTTCTATTCTGTTCCTTCTCCACCTATTCTGCGTTTTTTTGTGGAAGTACTTCGTATTTATGTCCCCCAATTGGACTTCTTTATCCCCACTCTTGTCCTTCCAGAAAATCTCCTCCGCCTTGAACCAATGTGCCAGCACTTCCTCATATTGCTTTATAACATGTGATCTATTGCTTATGTTGGGATTTGAAATTGCTTTGGCTAGATTGATCTTAGCTGTACTAATATTAACTCTAATATCTCCAAAAGTGTGCTTATTCCATAAACGAATGTTGTGTTTTGTGTAGCTCAATTTCTGAACAATTCTATAAGCATTACTACCAGTGACCTGGTTATCCCAAGATGATGAGATGACATCTAAGCAAGACTGTTCATTTAGCCAGACTCCCAGGACTTTGAAAGGTTTGTGTTTTGTGATTTGTTGGCTATTTGTATTAAGCATGATTGGAGAATGGTCTGAACCCAAAGCCAGGAGGTGTTTTATTGTTGCATTCTTGTTGTGCTTGCAGAAGTTAGAACTTGCCAAACCCCTGTCCAGTCTTGCCTCAATCAACCCCCTATCTTCCCTTCTGTTGGTCCACGTAAACTTGTAACCCACAAAACCTAAGTCTTCTAGATCAGCCATAGCTATCAGCCTTTTAATCTTATCAGCTTCAGAGATATTGAAGTAAGTTGAACCTCTTTTCTCGTGAACATTTAAGGTAAGGTTGAGATCCCCAAAAACAATCCATTCCCCTGTGACCACTTTCGCTAAATTAGCCATATACTTCCAGAATGCGAACTTCTGAGGCCAGTTTGACGGAGCATAAACACAAGATATGACACATTCCTTTTTAGTAGCATTATCGAACACATGGCAGTTAACAAAATTTTCACAATACAGACCCACATTTATGTTAATTCCTTCTTTCCAAGCCACAACTAATCCTCCCGAAAGACCCACCGGATCCACAATAAAAAAGGACTTATAGTTCATGCCTACAAAAATTCTACTCACATAATTATTTTTGTTCTTAGTTTCACTCAAGAAGACAATGTCAGGGTCATGGTAGTTAACCATATCCTTCAAATGCGATTGAGTATTCTCATTTCCTAGACCTTGACAGTTCCAACTAATGACTTTAAGATTCCCCACATAATACATAAAGTGATTATTGAACAGATGGAATTTGAAACAAACAATAAGATTATGCTTAGAATTATTGTAGTTACCCAAATGTAAGCTTATCAATAGAAAAAATATCAGTGAAGAGTATTTATGTTTATATCCGAAAGGTACCTGGTATCCATGGCTGGCGGGAATATTCTGGTGTGTATGTTGTGTATTAATCATCCCGTCAGTTGCTTGTTCCACCATAGTACTCTGAGACAGGATAGAGGATCCACCCATCAGAGCAATTGTAACATTCTCAGACAATTGCAATTCAAGATTAGCTTTTTCTGGTTGTATGGTTTTTTTGGTGGACTTTTGTAACTGACTTGTTGTTTTACCAATGTTGAACAAGCCTCCCTTCAGACTAGGAAGCTGTCCTTTCCACCCCATGTTACTGTTGTTCCACCGTTGCATTTTCAGATTGTTTGCCTCATTTTGAGATTCTTCCATATTAACTTTTCTCTTTGCTAGAGAATTTGTCTTAGTGCCATGCTCCTTTCCTATTTCAGCTCTCGGCTTCGATTGTGACCCTCCTTTTCTTTTTCCATTAGTATCTGTTTTCCTGACATATTTCCTCTTTACCTCAAAGTTTTTTGTAATGCTTTCCGGTACTCTTTCTGTATAGATTATTTGTTTCCCAGCAGAACCAGTAGTCATCTTGCAATCTTCTTTCTTGCCTCCCTTAGGCTCCTCCAAAATTTCTTCGTTTCTCCCCAAAATTGTTGCTCCCACCTCCACACCTATCTGTGCGTTTTCCACCATCAAAAAATCTTGACTTTGGGCAGCCTAGTTCCGTTTTTGCTGCTCCTTTTTTTTCTGTTCGATAACTTCATGCTGAGTGAAAACCGCTACACCTCCTTTTCCTTTATTTGCAACTCCACTTTTCAAAGATCGAGAATCTCTTTTTGGGGGTTCAACGTTCTGTTTTTCATGACCCCCTTCACTTTCCACCTCTTTGATTTGCATAATGTTTACACCCCCAGTACTTCCACCAACATCACTCCCCCTCTTCCAATTTGGATTCACCCACTTATTACTTCCCTCACATTGCTTTGGTGGATGATCAATAATATGACACACATTGCAAATGACCGGTAACTGGTCATATTAAAATTTGATAACCGTTTTCTCCTTGTCTTCAGTTACTGCCACCATTTGCCTTGCCAATTTCTTCTTTAGATCCACCATCACTTGGATCATTACATTTTTCTCTAACATATTTGTGCCAAAAGGATTGTCATGCTTTTGATACACCCCCGCCGGTTTAACCACTCTAGTAAGACCTTGAACTGAAATATACCCAATTGGAACATCCACTACTTGAAGCCAAAACAATTCTTAAGTAAGAGACAGAGAGTCATCTTTTGGAATACCTGTATGAGGAATAGTCTTCAGAGCAACCACATCACTCTTGACAAACCAAGGTTTTAAGTCTTTCACCTTATGAAAATCTGATTTGTTGTGGAATTTTAATATGTAAACATTAGTCAGAGCTTTGTGCTTGTATGGAGAGATTGTTGGTGTTGTTGTTAATTTCCAATTTCGTCTCACTTCATTAATGAATTCCCACTGTAGAACCCTTGTATTTGAAACAATCCTCCCCAACATGGTGAGATTCCAATCAATATCCGTGACCGGGATTATGATACTTTTCTCCATAAGAACCTATTCAATTTCAGTGTCTGGTAAAATAAGCTTTTCCTCCAACCGATTAGTGAGATTTGCCAAATCTTCTATAGTTGAATTCATTATTATCACTAAGATTCTTGTGTTAAATTGATAGAAATTAATTGAGCAATTCTTAGTGAAGTTCTGAGACTCCGCCTGAGGGTATAATTTGGGTATTGGTAGTTGAGAATGAATAGGAATATAATTACCAAATCCTTTACTTTTTCTGATTCTGACAAAGAGTATGGCTGATTTATATTGCATATCTTTAGTTTGTTTTAATTCTGAAGAGATAAGGTATTGATTTGTAGTTTGGGTAGGTTTGATTTGGGATTGATTGGTACCTAATTTCAGGTAAGGTATGGTATATGTGTTTTGACTCACTGAACCAGAAGAAACATGAAACTTCATGATGAGTGATGGTTGAATTAGAATGATCTTGACCAAAATTTTTTTGGAGCAGGTGGTGAAAGATCTGAATTCTAATTGAGTATTAGGTATTGAAAATTGTCTGTCAACATTACACAGCTCCACGGGTTGGGAAAATCCTGTTTCAGTGGCATAGTAGTTGGACATAAGCCTTAGGGTTGACACGGTCCGTGTGTCTGTGACATTCATCCCAATCAAATATTCCCGCCTTCCAAACGGGCCCGGTACCTGCACAGACCAAGAAAATTTCATGATTAATAAACTGAAGCCCTCTTGATAGAGTAACTCGGAATCAAACCAGATCGGGAGATACCGGTCAATTAAAGACTCATCGGAAGAACTGTTAAATTTTTTTAAGAACTTCAAATCAGAGTGAGAAATGCCATTGTTGGGCAGAGAAGCACTTTGTTATCCCATGAAAAGAAGAAAGATGTACAATAATAGTCTGGCCCCATGTTGTTACCCACTGATGACGATGAACAACTGTGCCGGTGACGATGAAGTTATCGATAATGGTTATGAGGTTGATGATGGGTCTAACTCTGTTGTTAACGGATTTGCTGTCATAGATGATGAAGTTGCAATTGGTGGAGCACAGTATATTGCTAATGAAGATACTCCCGCTTCTGAGCACGAGATTATCAATGTTGAAGCAATTTCTACCGACACCGGCGATGAGGATTAATATTATTCTATCCCTTTTCCTAACTTTGTAGTATTCTCGCTCTCTAATGTTTCCCTTATTAACTATTCTTGTTAAGCAAGTGGTAGTACTCACTATACCTCCTGATCTTCTCTTTGAGTTAGAGTTATTTTGAAAGAACTTAGACGAAATTGATGAAAATTTCCTTTTCCTAGTATTTTTATTGTCATTGACTTGAGCCATAACCAGAGAGACCTACAGAATTAGAAAACCTTTCAACCGGAAACATAGTAACCAGAATCTCAGTAACTTGAATAACTTGATGATCGAATCAGTTGTTGCTAGAATCAATTGTAGCCGGAATCACATGTACCCAGAATCAATTTCAACCGGAATCACAGTAACCAGAATCTCAGTCTCACTACTTCTCAACCAAAGTGTCTAGTCAATCGCTACAATATCCACCTAATTTCTTGTGCAAGTCTTCTCGAATGCTCAAACATTATATAGTGTTGTACAGAAATGTCGTGAGTGCTCCATGCGAGTCAATTGGTTTGTCGTTTTATAGTGGCTTATCATTTGTTGAGTTTCTTTGGTTATCAAAGTTGAAAGTTCTTTTTTGACTCTGGGACCCAACAATTCTTCTCTGCTCACTCATACACCTGTATCTGGATTTGTTATTTGTTGGTTGCATACGCTGAATAGGTCGGACCAGCGAGAGTCATTTACTTTTTCCTTATTTCTGTTCCTTTATTATTTTGTGGAATTTACATAGTTGGATCTTTTAGAAGATGCACAAGCTTAGGTCATTGAAGATGGCTACTACAAAACCTATTTAGAAAAAGAAGTGTCACCATGATAGGATATTGGGAATCGCTTACCCAGTGGGTATATTGTTTAGACTCTAGATTTTCAGTTGTTTTCAACTTCGTCTCTTTTTCTTTGCTTTTTTTCTGTATTTTATATACAAAACTAGTGACAAAACCCCTAGGTGAACAAACTAGTGATAAGAAAAAACCGGTGATATTATTTTTGACAAATAAAAATGGTTCAAAAGAAAGTGGCACAAAAACCCCAGGTCAAATAATAATGAATAAATTTAGTTTTAGTTTTTTTTTTAAAAAAAATCCAAATATACCCTTTTACCTTATCTTCTTCTTCTTCTTCTTCTTCTTCTCTCATTTATTTTTCTTTTTTTCTTCTTTCTTCGTCTCCTTCTTCGCACCACCATCACCGCCAGCAGCAACAAATATCCACGAACACCAGCAGCAACACCTCCTCGTCACAAGCAGCAATACCAACGTCACCATCAGCATCAATTTTGTCTTCTTTGGTTTTCTTCTCCGTAATAGTTGAGAAAGAGGGTTAAATCGATTCAACAAAGATTGGGTATTCATGTTTTGAGTTAAATCGATTTGTATCAATGATGATGGCGGTGGTGGAACTCCATATCATCATCTTCATCTATTGTTTAATTTGAAGAAATTTCACCTCAACCTCAACTATTATAAGAGGTGCGTGTTTCATTTTAGGGGTTTTTGTATCTAATTTTCAATTAGAATTTGATTTCTAAAGTTTTTTTTTTTAGATCTAGGTTTTGAATTTTGAAAATTGGTGTTGTTACTGATGTATATATCTTGATTAGGGTTCGTAGTGAATCTGTGTTTGAGATTTGATTCAGAAGCTGAGAGGAATTGATTTGTGCAGATTGGTGTTGCTCTGGTGAAATTAAAATGGGTTTTGTAGTCGAGTTCGAATTATAGAGAACTGGCAGTGAAATTGCTCGATTCTGGGGTGTATTAGATGAACAAGAATGCATTGAACCTAAAATGCAATTGTGAATGGTATGTTTGTTCTGGTGATTCATGTCAGGGATAGTTGTTTATGGCTAATGGCTGCAGTTATCAGTGTTGGTGCTGGGTAATTGTGTTGCAGGTAATAAAGCTGAAATGACAGAAGTTCAAGTTACAAGATGAATAGATGTATGCCTAGGTTGTGTGTTGTGAATTGCAGGAACACATGGAGTTGTAAATTGAATTGCATTGAGAGGAGGCAGTGATGTTGATCACAATTGCAGGGAGAACTGGAGATGTGAGACCGCAGTTCAGATGGAGGTTTGTGATGCTATGTAGAGGGGTGGTATCTGTGGTTGAGTTCAGAGCTGGATATGTTTATCTGTGGTGACTGAAGTTACAGCTGGTATTTGTGATGTTATGGAGCAGTTGGACTTCATGTTTGAGCGATTGCAGCTCAAACAAAGCTGTTTTTGGTAGTATATTGCAGATGCAGAGAAGCTGCAATATGAGATGGTTCTTGGCATGGATCAGAGGACGTAAAGAGATACCAAATGACAATGGTGGAATATTTTGCAGCTGGTATTGAAGCTTGAGTTCTTGGTTGAGCTTAAATTGCAGTGGAAAGAGGTGACTGAGTCGCAGTGGTGCTTTTGGTACTGAATATGAGTACAAGCAACAACTGGAGTTAAGAAACTGTTGATGTTGCATGCCACAGAACTACAGGTGTTTTGGTGATAATTCTGGCATTTCAGTAAACGCATAAGTTGTCTTGAAAGCCACCAATGTGGATAGAGTACAAGCATCAGGTGGAGTTAAGCTTCTTGTTCAGCCTTTATTACACTTGAAGAGGTTTTTACTGTGAATGTACCCAATTCTTACTTTATTTCTCATGCCCTTTTCATGTTCTTATACCATTTGTAAACTTCAGGAGTCCACGGAGTTGTTGGGTCCATATTTGGAAATTATTCTGCAGCACCTCTTGTGTGACTTTGGGAGATATCAGGTTTCTTGACGACTATTGCTTTTATCGAAATACTTTTGTTACAAAGAATTTAACTTCCAAATATTTTTGTGCAATGGAAATGTTCTAGCAAGAGTGTTATGTTATGCACATGATTTTGATGTTATTCTATTTGTGTTGTATTCTTACAGAAGTGAAATCTCCGGATTGTGTATGATGCCATCGGTACTCTAGCAGATGTTGTTGGGGAAGTACACTAGAAAGAGCTAAATCAGGTACTCTCTTTGTGAAGTACACCAGAAAGTTGTTTAAGTTTGTTTGTTCTCATATTTGGTATAGCTGGATAGTCATCAACTACTTATCCATCAAATTTATGTTGGTTCTGTGCTTGTGGTGCTGAGAGATGTTGTTGGAATTACAAGAGAAGCTGCAATATGTTGCGGATTTGTTTGAGCTGAGCTACAATACATAGAAAAATGATGAAACCTAATTAGGTTTCATCTAGTTTTGGTGAAACCAATTATGGTTTCATCATTTTTTTCTATTTGGTTTCATCATTTTGTTCTTATTTTGCCTAGTTTTTTTTGGTTTGGTTTCATCATTGAAGTCGTGTGTTGGTGAAATGACAAAATGTGGAAAAATGATGAAACCTAATTAGGTTTCATCTAGTTTTGGTGAAACCAATTTTGGTTTCATCTATTTTTTGGTGAAACCAATTTTGGTTCCATCATTTTTTCAGTTTGGTTACATCATTTTTCACGAGAAATTTTGGTTCCATCATTTTTTTCAGTTTGGTTTCATCATTTTTTCTCATTTTCAGTTTGGTTGCATCATTTTTTCTCATTTTTTTGAACATTGATCAATCAAATTAATTGTTTGTGGTGGCGGTCGGTGATAATGATGGTGTTTCTCGGTGACGGTGGTGGTCGTATGTGGTTGTGGTCGTTGGCTGCGATGGTGGTTGGCAGTGGTGGTGGTGACGGCGGCGGTTGGCAGTGGTGGTGGTGGTCGGCGGCGGTCGACGGTGGTGCAGTGATGGCGGCGGCGGTGGTTGCAGTGGTGGTGGCGGCGGTGCATTGCCGGTGGGGGTGCAGTGGCGATGGTGCTGCTGTGTTGCTGTTGGTGGTGTGAATATAATAAAAATTAAAGGTGAGGTTGATTTTTATTTTTGTTGGAGTGATTTAAATTAAAAGGGTAATATAGACAGTTTATGTTAAATGGGGTTTTTGTGAACATTTTGTTTTGTTGGGGTTTTTGTACATGTATAGTGACACCTTTGGGGTTATAACCCGCGCGCCGTTTTATATACACCAAACATTACCAAAGCATTGGCAAAAATACAAATAACACCCACACCCACACTTCTTACAAATAAGCGGATTACAAAATCATGAGGATGAGAATAAAGCTTACACTTTGAAAATATATCCGGACTGCAGAGTATATAAACTCATCCCGTGTCTGTAATCAAAACCTTTCATGAATTCAATCCATCCCTTCACAATGTAAACATCCGGCTTTCTCCATGGTATCAGACCTGAGAATTTCAATTCTCTGGGGTGATCGATTATGTGACCTAATTTTCTTCATCTCCATCATCACCACCACCATCACCATCTTCATCTTTACCTCCATCAATTCATCTTCTGCTGCTACTGTGATTTGATGTTGGATTATAAGAAATCATCTCAGATCTGTTTCTCTGGTATGATTTTCTTTTAGTTTTACTCCTTAAACAATTCATTTTCGTCAATTTCAATTTCGATTTTATTGCTCTTTCAATTTCGTCTTTTAAATTTTTTTCATCATGTAAGACTGAGGATCAGCTCAGCATTGATTTTATCTTTTCAGTTTGTTAGAGATAATGCCTCTCGTTATCATGTAAGACCGAGGATCAGCTCAGCATTGATTTTCCCTTTTAATTTTGTTTTCAATTTGGTCGTTGTTTCATCACAAGAGTCTGAGGATCTGCTCAGTTCTTTGATCTTTTAATTTTTCAGATCTTTTGATCTCAATCTTTCGTTTTCAGCACAAATATGTGTTTTTGCTCAACACTCATTTGCTTTGCTCCTTCGATCACCAATTCTTGTTTACTGTTGCTTTACAGAATTTGCCTATAATTGTTCTAGCAGGATGTTTGTTTTTCCGATCATACTCTTAATTTGTTTTTCTGATTTGTTCGTCTTTTCCATCCCTCCTTAATCTGATTACGATTCATTCTTGACATTCATTGTTTCCTTCTTGAATTCGTGGCAATACATTTGTGATCTTGTGGTTTTGGATTTTCTTTCTTTTGTGTTTCCTTGGAGTTCTTGGTTCTCTCTTTGTGTTTCTTGACTTTGTTCAATGCCAGCGAAAAAACTGCAGTGGATCTGGTTCATTTAGTGAGAGTAGGTTGAATCACTTTCTTCAGGTCTGGTTGGTTTTGATCCAAGCTAGAAGTATTATGGTGCTAATGGATCAGTTTCAGTGTTTGTTAATGAACGTATACAGCTGTGGTTCTAGGCCTGTTGCAGAGTTATATGGGATGCAGTTAGTGAGTATTTCTCACTTATCAAAATCTGTCTTCTATATCTAATTGCCAAGAATTACTAGTGTTGATTGTTATGTGTTGTATATAAATAAAGATTGCGCAGTGGAGGATGTTGCTTACTTTCACTTTGCTAAGTGGTGTGAGGTGTTGAGCATCGTTTGTTCATAAATAAAGGCAGAGACATACTATTTCTTGCTAGTTTTGTTTCCTTGTTCGTCTGTGACTAAAGCTACAAGCAGCTACAGTTCATCATCAATATATGGATATATGAGATCTTAGATGAGTGTGGTCAGTTTCAATAGTTGGTAATTCAAGGCTGAATTTTGCTATCAACATATGAGGTTTGCAATAAGCACAAGATTTGAAGGTTTGGAGATTTGGTGTTATTTGCTTCATCAGTTATCTGCTCCAACTGTTACTGTAAGTATCCTGCATTCTCAAAATGGTATTGTATCTTTACTATCCTGCTGCGAGTTCGAGCATATCATCAACAACTATTATTATCACTACTATATTCCTGCACCAACTTCAGCTAGAGAACTATGCATGTTGGTATGCTGCTTAGGAAATATTGTTGGTGCTGCCTTTCTATAGTAGTTCATTACCTCTGCTACAAGTTCCGCTTATTCTCTAGTTTATCAAGTACTACTGGACCTAAGCGCAGTGGTGTTCTTCAATCATGATGTATGACACAATTTGTTTGTTGGTTTTTCAAGACTGGATCTGCAAATTAGTTCTTATTTTTTCAGTAAGGTGGTGAGTTCCAACTGCTACAACTACTGGTTTGCAATTCTTAGTAAGGGGTGTATGAGATTTTTACTCGTATGACTGTGCGTATCGAAATTGAGATGGTCATGGTACTTGTAGTATAAGAGCTTATATTCTTATGGTTTTCAATGGTCAGCTTTTGTTTGTGTTGGAGCCTATTTTTTGAAGGAAGGAAGCTTCATATGAGCAAGATTTGAAGGAAGCTTTTTGCGACTCATTTTGCTTTCTGCTGGTTCATTATAAATTCTCGGTAGTTCTCCTTGGCTGTATGGTTTGCAAATCTTTCTGAGATTTGTTACTTAACTATCAACTACACCAACACTTTAAGTCCTATCAACTGCAACTGGACCTACTATTACAGCAGCTATTGTCATAAAATGTGTGGTTCGTCTATTGTACCAACAAATTCTGCTGCTTCATCACCTTCTTCGACTGTGAGGTGTTGTGGGATATTTCTTATGCTTGGTACATTCAAGACAAGATTTGCACTTATCCAACTATCACGACATTATATCCTGGCATTGCTCATGATTTCTTTCTTCACAGACAACAACTATCACAACAGCTACAGTTTGATTTGCAGTTTGTTATGTTACTTCGATTATGTCAACTTTTTCCTCACACTTCTCATCTGGGCCTGGCAGCTGCTTCCTATTCGTACATATGAGCTTCATTACAGGTCTGATTATATACTATTTCAAGCTATATCATGACTATTATGGTGCTGCTACTACTACTTGTCCAACCTCTACATCAACTTGCTTGTTCTATTTCTACTAAGAGTTGGGTCATGTCTGTAACTGTGAGAGAGTTGGATCATGTCTGTACACTCTCAAACATTACTTTTCTCAAAAAACCGAAACAATTTCATTGTTCAAAAAATTTAAACATGGAGTAACGAAATCACTGGATCCTCTCCGATTTAGTAGCTTCCCTGAATGCAGCCACATGAGATCATCAATTAGAGGATTAAATTAAGCTGTGAGCTTCGGTTCCATATCTCAAAAAGTTATTTCTACGATCGTTCTTCGTTTGGATTTTTTAATTAGATCTGGAGTTTTGCCGACTTGTTTCTGAGATTAATTCGTAATTGGATTTGATGTTATAAAGGGTTGATTAAAGATGGCCTTAACCGGAATTAGAGTTTAAAGTTTAAGTTCTGGGAATTCGGAAGTACAGGTTTCTGTATTTGTTTGGATTTCGTTTAAACAAAAGGTCAAGAAGAATTAAGAGGATTTAAAAGATGGGTCTGTTTGATTAAAGTTTTTGTTGGTGGAATTACATTCGATTTAGGGTGGTGTTGGTTTCAGGTTTTTGCTGCTTTAAGATCGGGTGTTTGGAGGTTGTTTCTTATAAGGTTTCATTCTCTGGAGTTGATGAAGCAGCAGTTCAAGGGGTCTACTTCCTGACATCATCAGATTTCACTCCCATCACTTCAGCTACGAACCCATTCATTTTCCTCTGTATTTTCTCGATCTAGATTTCTCTCAAGAACACGGTATCAAATGATGACGTGATCAGAGCCTTGATAGGCGATTTTTCTTCAGAGTTTTCAATGACAGGCATCCATGATGTCAATTCCAATCCTCTTCTAGTCTCAGACATAGGATTTGGGGATTTTCCATCTTTGGGGGTTAATGGAGTTTCACACCCTAACCCAATCTCAAATCCACATTCAAATCAATCGATGGTTTTGAATCAACCTCAACAAAGATTATCATATGCTGGATGTTTAGGCAACAACAAAGAAACCCTTTCAACCAAGCTTTCTTTTGCTAAAGCCGAGGACATCAATGGAGTAATCACAGCAGTTTTCAACTCAGGTGAACTAAAAACCCACCTTACTAATTGTGAAGATTATGTAGTAGGGTATTTTGTTGGGAAGAAACTTCAATTTCCATTTGTGAAATAAAAATTAAATACTCAGTGGAAATTGAAAGGAGATTTCTCCATGACTATTCATGGTAAACATGATTTTTTGTTCAAATTTGCTCAAGAAGAAGACAGGATTAAAGTGTTAGAATTGGGTTCAATTTTCATAGCTCAAAAACTATTTCTGATTCGTCCCTGGTCAATTGATCTTGAGAAAAACATTGATGCCATTACTTCAGTGCCGGTATGGATGAATCTCAGGCAGGTTCCTCTTTATGTTTGGAATGAAGTGGGGTTATCTAAGATTGAAAGCATTGTTGGAACTCCAATCATGACCGACATTCCAACAACGTCGAAGTTAAGGATGTCTTACGCGAGAGTTTTGGTTGAAGTTGCGGCGGATTGCGAGTTCCCGGAAGAGTTATATATTCTAATGGTTGATGTAAATCTGGTAGTGAAGGCAGAGTATCCTTGGAAACCCGATGATTGTTCTCATTGCAAGACTTTTGGGCATACTAATGTCAAATGCGGCTTAATTCCTAAGACTAACAAAAACTAGGGGCCGGTAAATCCAATTTTGGTTACGGAAGCTGTAGGCGATCAAATTTTTTTTGAATTGTTTGTTAACACAAGTGTTAGAGCTGAGGACAGAGTTGAGAAAATCCCTATGATAGTTGAAGAGGAGGCAACTAATGGAAGAAACCTAACAGATGTGTCTACTCAAGCTGAGAAAATCTCTTGTGAGGTTGTCACTCAACCTCAAGCTAGGGAATGGAAGTATGCAAGAAAGAAGAAAAATTCAGGTAAAATCAATCAAGCTCAGGTTTTTTGTATAAACAAGAATCCATTTGAGTCTTTATCTATTGATGCTGATGTTGTAATGAATGATCCAAATAAGAATATTAACAAAGCAACAAAAGAAGAACTGAAAGGCAAGGATATCTTATTTGGGGTAGATGAAGAGGATAATAGTCTACATCAAGGCAATAAGGATCAAATGATAGTGGAGAATCGGTTAGATTCAGATATACCTTGCTATGATTCGACAATTGCAGTTGCTATGTCTTGGGAGACATCCTTAGACTCGAGAGGAGGGGAACACCCAAATTTAGTTTCTACCGAAACAAATGGGTGCTCAACTCCAACTGTGACTTCTAATTCTGATGTGAAGGGGAATTCAGAGGCGAGTATTCCAGAAGATTTGAGTTGGATTACGGTTCGGAAAAATAAGAAGAAAAAATCCACTTCTTCTAGGCGGTTGACTCAAGATCATCAAGTCAAGTCTGCTACTCTCCCTGTTACTGATGCAGAAATAGATTTGCAAATCGCTTTCAACAAATTGATGGGTATCTCTGACCATCCTTTGATGAGATATATGTGTAAGAATATTTTGGAGAATTCTAAGTCTCAATCTGAGATGGAAGCACCTCCCATTGAGGATGATGATGGTTTGAGAGATTTCGACACCGACACCGACGATGATGAGCAAATTGATGCGGTAAAATGCTCGTTTCAAGATGAAAATAAGGATTTTGAAGATTGATTAGATTCCGTCACCCATTTCTCTTGGGTTCTGGTTTGTCAAGGGTCCTAAGTTTCTCTTTGGGAGCTTAGTTTGAAGTTTTTCTTTGGTGTGTTGAGTTTGCTCCTTCGTGGGCAGGTTGTTTTTTTCCTTTTTCTTTTTCCTTTTTTGTAACTCTGGTGTCACTCTTGGTGACATCTTTGTTTTTTAATTAAATTTGCCCTTCTTGCGTCAAAAAAAAAGACACCTTAAGATCGAGGGGAAGAAATAGAGTGTATGTGTGAGAGTTGGGTCATGCCTAACTGTACGTGTAGCACGTGAGAGTGTTGGTCTTATGTTTGAGTTGTACCAAGAGAGGAATGAGAGAGTATATAAACTCATCATGTGTTTGTAATCAAAACCTTTCATGAATTCAATCCATCCCTTCACAAATCACAATGTAAACATCCTATCGATAAACACAGAATAAAGTTTTCTTTCTTTGGACCATATATATTGATATTAATCTGTATAACAAATCCTTTACTTTTCACCCACATGCCCCATCTTAACATTCAATCTTGGTAAAGGGGCGACAACTTAATAAGACAGAAAAGGTCATTACAAGGTAATTCAAATGCCCCTTATCAAAGAAAATCTGGAAATGACTAATTAGCCTTTATTGTTAATAATTAAGATTAGTAATGATAATCAAGATTAGTGTTGATAATTAATTTTCACTTATTATAACTCTAACATCAGATTTTTAGAGTTATAAAAAAAAATAGAGGAGAAGAAAAAGAAACTTATGTGATATTTGTGAAACCCTAGATTTTGATTCACTCAACCAAAATGAGTGATTCCAGTGACCCGGTATACTTCTAAATTAGTTCCCATTATCTTTTTCTCGCTCCAAATTATCTAAAGTATATAACAAAATCAAAACTTTTGAATTTTCAGAAGAACTTACGGTTGCAATTTTGCTTGTTACCAACCGTAACTCTTACTTACGGTTCGTAAGTTATCGAATACCAACCGTAACTGGTTAAATTTGGGGAAGATCCAATCGTAAAACCAGTTAGAGTTGGTAACTAAATGCTCGATACCAACCGTAACTGAAGAAAATTCTCAGATATAAGAACATACGGTTGGTAATTGAACCGTATGTTCTTCAAAATCTCCAGTTACGGTTCGTAATCGAGTTATTACCAACCGTAACTCACATAAACCCAGAAATTTCAATTTCAATTTTCATACAAAACCCTAATTTTTGATACAAAATTAACTTAAATCCAACACGATAAACTAAACCCTAACTGGGTTTTTCCAAACATTTTTCAAATCGTCGATTAATCGAAGACGATGAAATTTTCAATTTTAATGGAGGTTACGGTTGATGGAGGAGAAGAGAAGATGAAGAAGATGAAAAAAAAAAACTGATTTGATTTTTTTTTATTCATTAGGTTTAAAAAAAAATTAATTTGATTTTAGTTGAAAAGGATAATCAAGTCAATCTACACCCCCTATAAGATACCCCCTAACCAATAAAAGGGACATTGCTATTACAATTGTCGCCCCTCTACCATTTCTTGCCAGCCCTTTACCAAGCTTGTTAACATTACCGTGAGCCGTCCAACGGAAAACTCGATCCCCTGGTAATGGTAGTCTTCATCAAACCAAGGGTATTTTCGTCAATATAAATCAAAATTCCTTACCCACTTCTTATTACTACTACTTTCTTCGACACACAGAAACCCTTCCTTACCACACTCCCTTCTTAGTACTACTTTCTTCAATTCTTCGGAAAAGCGAAAAAAAACCTTGGATTTTGTTTAATGGCTTCCCTTGCCAGTTTCTCGACTATTTCATCTTCTTCCGCAGCTCGTTTATCTTCTATTCGAAACTCTTCTTCAAATTCTTTCTTACTTACAAAATCATACCCTAATTCCATCAAACTGTTGTCTACTCCTCCTCGTCAGTGTTTCAATCATAAACGTTTAGTTCTCAAGGCGAAAGCTAATTCAGTTATTGATGCTCCAACCACTTCATCTATTAATGATGTTAGTGATTCTCCAAAGGTTTTACTTGAAGTTAAGGATCTAACTGCTAAAATTGCTGATTCAGGGATACAGATTCTTAAAGGTGTCAACTTGGTTATTTATGAAGGAGAGGTAATCTTCTTTTAACTCTTTCGTACTAAAATAATTTGGTTTTATTTTGCTTATTCTTAACCTAATTTGACAGTTTAAATTAGTTTTTTTTTTTTACAGTAGGCTTTACTTTGTTATTACATCCAATGGGCTAAGTTGTTTTATGTACAAATTAGTAATCCATTTGAGAAGTTTGATTCATCAATTACATAATAGTGACCATGTGATTCATATCTATTGATTAAGCCAGCATCAAAGTAGCCACTAGTATATAATGCTTTGTGTCCACTATTATTTACAGGTTCACTAGGTATTCAACCTTTAATCTTTGTATATTGCCATGCATAAGTGTACTCTTACACATTTACCACTAGTTGCCTATATCTTGGGTTCAAAAGCCTCGCCAAAAATAACAGGCTTAACTATACCAATCATAATTAAACAACATAGCAATCTCCTTTACTAAGCAAGCCTCAGAAAAGAAATCAAAAGCTTATAACAAAGAAAATCAAAAACTTATGGTTTTAAAAAGGAAATCGAGACATATACCTCTACATCTTGAGGTAAGTTGTTGCTTACCACTTTAATGAATGAAATTGTTTCGTCTACAATAGTGGAATCATAATCGAGCTGAACCTCTTTCAATGTTTCACTTACTCTGAAATGCATGGGGTTGATAACAACACGTACAAATGCTACTAACAACAACTTCCACGCCTAAATGTTAATTGTTGATTTGTTTGTTTGTTTGTTTATTTTTTTTGTGCTGCCGAATCTGGGAGACATAAAAAACTTAAACACCACTTACATCAAAATCCAATAACATTATTAGAATGTGGAGCAACAACAACCACCTTTTTATTTTCTTCTCCGAGCCTGGTTTTGTCTTTCATTGCTCATTATCCCCAACATCCCCAATCTCAATCCATTGAGAAAGAAATTAACGAAGCTCCTCCAAATTCGTTTCCTTTACCATTTTTTTTTTGGCTGCCTCTAGCTTAGTTCTTCTTCCACACTAAGTTAGAGCTTATAGAGGTTTGTCTCTATTCTCTTCCGTCTTCCCTTATATTAAGTTCCTGTTCTTGATTTTCTATTCTTCTCCAAGCCCATTTTTTCCTTGTGTAAACTCAGAAGTACTGCATAGTGTAATTGTTTTTGGTTTTTTACTGTGTTTTTTTGACTTTATCGTAATCTCTTAAATATAACTTTGAGTCTGAGAAGAGATGGGGAATAAATATATAATTTTACAAGTCATTATATAAATTCAGATGGAAACCTTACTTATAGGTTTTCTTTTGCTAGCATTACCGCTTAAATTTTCTTACACTTTATATTCTAGACATCACTTCAGTCACTTAGAAATTTACCTATATGGCTACTTTATTAATGGAAAATGACGTTGCTTTGTGTCATTAGCTACTATCATGGTCCATCTATCAAAATCTTGGCAATGTAAATCCCTTTCCATCCCACATGTTATTGTTTCATACCTGTTGTTTTTTCCGTATTAAACTGAGCAATTATGTTGCCGTGATGTAGTATATATAAAAACCAAAATATGTATTTGATCAGTATTTCTTAATACTCCCTATGTATCCAATTTGGTTAATCAACAATCTCTTCTTTTTTGAGGGGCCAAAAATCAAGAAATTTTAACATACATTGGACACGGCACTCAGCCCAAAGCCACCATCAAGGTCTTTACAGCAGGATGGCTGCGGATGTAGATATATTGGTTCAAGTTCAGCCACCAAAATTTTGTTGTTTGCTTAAAACCACATGTTACTCGAAAGTACCCGCTGTTATCACCCGTGAAATATCTAAAAGTCAGCAGGGAACACAACAGATACAGTTATCCAAAGTCAAATATGATTTCTTATAAACTACTCTGTAACTTTTCTCTTTTCTTATAAATAATAGCTCCACTTTGAGTGCCCTGACCAAATTGTTTTCACTTGCGTCTATATGTGCTCGGATAAAATTTTCACTCTGAATATCCATGCGATTGTACATTCAGCTTTTACATAATAAGTTGACCATATAAATTTGCTTATTAGTTGTTTATATAAATGGCTAGTGTGCTTGAACCACTTGTTGATTCGACCAGTGCAGTTCCAATGATACTCGCATATGGTATGTCCTCGTTAGTCCATTTCCTACAATCGGTGAATTGCTTCTGGCTCAATTAGATTCGCATCTGTACTATTACATGTTATAGAAATATTTTATCGAACTGCAAAATAATTCAATCCCGCTATTAATTACATGTTACATAGTTCATACTTGAACATTGTTTAAACGTATTAAACGTTTCAACTACTTTGTGATGGATGAAAATTTATTCAGTTAATTTAATTTGGGTTGGGATTTTTCGGCTTGTATACATTGTTTCTGTCCTTGACTTTTTGCCCAAATCTAATCTTTTCATACAAGTTTTCTTAATCTACAACTACAGGTAAGATTCTCATCTTTGATAACGTTTTCGAGCCTGAACCTACAAATCTCCAACATGCATATATCATCATCAAGACCTATAGACAGTCGTGTCACAACGAATTGAAAAGAAAACAGAAAGCTAGGGTTTTTCCTACGGGGTAGAGCCGAGGTTAGAGTATTCCGTCAAGGTTATATTAGTTGGGCCAAAGTACAATCTCTACCGTCCAACATTCCGGACGATCTCAACCGCTCTTTGACCCACATACATATACACCACCTTTTCTTAGAACATTGATAGTTATTTGTTTTAATGCAGCTGACCTTTTTGTGTGTAGTAGATCCATGCAATAATGGGAAAGAATGGTTCAGGGAAGAGCACATTTTCTAAGGTTGGTTATTTGGTCACCTCCGGACTTCTTATTTGAGTGGACATTGGTGAAATTATGCAATGAATGTTCTTGTTTTTCGGCTTTTTTCTTGTTTAAATAGGAATACCTTTCAGTTACTTTCTTGAAAAGCTGGTTAAAATTATTTTGTGTATGGTAGGTGCTTGTTGGTCATCCAGATTACGAAGTTACTGGAGGAACTGTATTGTTTAAAGGAGAAAACTTGTTGGATATGGAACCAGAAGAAAGGTCTCTTGCTGGCCTTTTTATGAGCTTTCAATCCCCGGTTGAGATTCCAGGTGTGAGCAACAATGACTTTCTCAATATGGCATACAATGCCCGGAGAAAAAAACTTGGTCTTCCAGAGCTTGGACCACTTGAGGTACATATGATTCCTAGGTCCTGAAATTAGCTTTATTCGTTAATATGGAAGCTGTGGGAGGTGCGTTAATATGGAAGCTGTGGGAGGTGCATATGCTTTGGCATATCATTGAATTTGGTGAAATGATACATGGTTAAGGCTGAGAGAATTCTGTGAAGGTTAATCTAACTGATCCTTTTTTATTCTTTTAACAGTTTTACGATTACGTATCTCGCCGGCTTAAAATAGTTAACATGGATACAAACTTCTTAAATCGAAATGTGAACGAAGGATTTAGTGGTGGTGAAAAGAAGCGCAATGAGATCTTGCAACTTGCGGTATCGACTTGGACAGCCTTTGATACGATGCTTCATATTTTATTTCATTTTTTTAGCAGTTTCACGACTATCAACATAGATATCCTATTTTGCCGGTCTTCTTATGCAATATTTTCTTATTTGTCAGGTTCTTGGAGCAAATTTGGCTATTTTAGATGAAATAGATTCTGGATTGGATGTTGATGCACTTCAGGATGTGGGGGAAGCAGTCAATGAGCTTCTGACTCCACAAAAGTCAGTTCTTATGGTCACACATTATCGACGACTGTTGGATATTATAAAGCCGAAATTTGTTCACATAATGGTAAGGCTCCTTGGTAACATGGTGTTAATGTTGCATCTTAAAGATTATGGTCATTGAGTTTAACAATCATATAACTACTTAATGTACATGGATATAGAACTACTTTTAGAAATCTTGAAAGCTGGTTTACGAAGCCACAACAATATGTCGATATTGAAGCATGAAATTCGTTGGATTCTTGGTCTTTCTGTTAACACTCTCGATAATGCTAGGAAATTCGTATCTAACTCTTTTGTTTCTTGGTCATTCAACATATTTTTGTAGTTTATTGGTCATTCAACATATTTTTGTAGAAATTAGTAGCTTCAAATTCATTGTACATGTTATTAGAAATTTAGGTGGCCGAGATGGAAAAAAAAAATCACACTGTGCTATTTGTGAAATATGTGTTATTATGTTATTGAACTAGTATAAAAATATGGTTTCAACTTATATATTTACTTAAGACTGAAGAACATGCATATTATACATGTCTCAGTTCCTAGAAGTTTCAAAAAGAGATGTTTTGAAGTCTCAATAAAACTGTAGAGATGATATTTTAAATATTCTGACAAGTTTTACCTTGCTACATCTTGTCTTCGGATTTTCTTTAGGAGGATGGCAAAATTGTGAAGACCGGTGATATCTCAATTGCAGTACAGCTTGAAAAGGAGGGTTACAAGGGAATATCCTCTTAAAGCCTTAATGGTATGTATTTCAGCTATTCTACATTCCGCGCGAGACTCTTTAATAAGCTAGCAGCTCTGCTGCCGTTAGTTCACCTTTCTAACCATCGGATTAAATTTAGTCTATTCTTTCCAGTTCAACTACAACTGATGAACTTATAACTTTTTAAACAGATCCTTTTGGGTTTTTTTATTTCATCCTACATCCTTATTGGGCCCCTATAGTTTCTAAACATTGAACAGTCGTGTCATTTGGAACTTCATGTTTTTTTTAAACTTTGTTTTCAACTGTTCGATTGTAGCATGTTGCTTTAGCTTTGAGTTTAAGTGATTAACAATCATCTATCTTACAAAAACAAACGTGTTTTGCCAAATCCGATGGGTATGCATGAGCCTTCCACAACGATCGACGGCTGAGAATGCACCCACTTTTTGACAGTATCAATTATCGGTACCAGTGAATAGGAATATATCACTATCGAAAAAAGGACCTCTATTGTACTCCCTAATCCAACGTATGTGAGTCATTCAGGCATAAATTCTACCGGGTCAAAGCTTATTTTTGCAACCATTAATTCATCCATTGTCCGTTTACTAATCAAAATCACCATTGAAAGGCATTAACCACCCCATTACGCCTCATTTATATCAATCCCAAGGTTTCTGAAACGCTCGATCAAATGTTCAAGGATATAAACTCTGCCTGTGTAGCCCACCATTTTCACTGGCAAGTGTTACATCTCTACGAAAAGAGTTATTGGCTATTGGCGGTGTTGTTGTTGTTTTGCTTTCTCTTACCGCTGTATTTTTTGTTTTGTTTTTTGCTTCTTTTTTTGATACCTTTGGTTTCACCATTTCATGAGTTGTTAACAATCCAACTGTGGTCTTTGGTCTGAATTAATCCTTCAATTCCAACAAATACGTTGTTCCATGTTTCCCCGCTCAAAAATGAATAGTATGTATTTTCCTATGTGGGATGAGATGAGATTTAGTGAATAAACTTTGATGTTCTTTTTGGTTGACAGGGAAAAATACCTGGTGTAGTAGAAAAGGGAAAAATCAATGATTCTATAGACAGGTTTGAGTTTTGAATCTATATTTGTCTTCTTAACTTTTTCCTTTATAATGAAACTTATTTTGGTTGGTTTAGTACATGGGTGCTTTAAATTCTATTATGAAACTGAGTTTCTATTATTTTCTATAGAAACTCTTTGTATAAAATAGATTTCATTGTTTGGTGAGGCAGTCAAGATAGCATCAAAGAAGGGAGCAAAATAGACATAACAGCTCCCAAATTCAATATGCAGTTGATAATCTAAGCAAGTGGGAAAAGATTGAATCTGAATTCTGGCAGCAAAAATCGGGTGATAATTGGATTAGAGATGCGGACAATAACACTGTGTACTTTCACTCTAAAACTAATAGAAGAAGATCGAAAAATTACATATCTGCTCTTAGAGATTCAAATGGTAAATGGTATCATAAAAGAGAAGATCTAGTTAGTCTACTTAGGGATCATTTCTCTTCTATAGCCACTACCACTAATCCTCAGTTACAAGATTTGTCTTTTGAGCTTATTCAGCCAATAGTTTCCCCAGTTGATAATGAACTGCTGATGATGTTACCAACAAGAGAATAAATTTATAATACTTTAAAAACCATGTCTAGCTGGAGCTCTCCGGGTTTGGATGGTTTTCTGTTGGGTTTTATCCATCTCGGTGGAGTCTTATAGGAGATGAGATAACTTCCATGGTCCATAATAACTTTACAACAAAGAAAAATCCAGATCACATCAATCAGACAATCACTTGTTTAATACCTAAATCTTTACGCCCTGCCACCCCAAATGATTACAGGCCAATAGGCCTATGTAACTGTTCTTATAAGATCATTTCAAAACTTATTTTCTTAAGGATGAAACCTTTGATGGAGAAGATAATTTCTCCCACTCAGGCAGCTTATGTCCCAAAAAGGCTGATCAATGATAATATCATTTTGGCCCATGAATTAATACATTCTATGAAAAGGTCAAAGAAGAAAACAGGTTTAGTGGCTCTCAAGTTAGACATGTCGAAAGCATTCGATAGAGTAAGGTGGAATTTCATTGATAAAATGCTACAACATTTAAGGTTCTGTGAAGACTGGCGAACACTGATCCAACAGTGCATTTCGACTACATCTATCTCAATTAGACTGAATGGGAGCATCTGCAATTCCCTACATTCCTACAAGAGGTTTAAGACAGGGAGACCCATTGTCTCCCTATCCGTTCATCTTGTCCATGGAATATCTGTCAAGATCCTTAGCATGCTGGAAATTCTAATATAATACAGGAAATTCGAGTTTCTCAGAATGCAATCCCGATAAATCATTTGCTTTTCGCAGATGATTGTTTATTATTTTTCCATGCCACTCAAGTCGGGTCTTGCTCAGATTTCTAAAATTCTTCAGAACTTTGGAATGTTGTCGGGGCAGGTAATTAACTTCTCTAAATCTGCAGCTTTTATTTGTGGTGATATTTCTCATGAACAGAAAATATCCATAATTGATCGTCTGGGAGTAAAACAGTTATGTAAAAATGATAAATATCTGGGTTTACCAATCCTTCTCGGAAAATCCAAAGTTAACTCCTCTTCAATCAATGATTCCTTTGAAAATAGATTCAATGGCTGGAGTGCAAAAACCCTGAATCAAGCAGCAAGAACCACTATGGTAAAGTCAGTTCTAAACTCTATCCCAGCTCATTTTATGAGTAATTTCAAATTACGAAAAAGTACCTTGAATCAGTTAGACATGCTTCAAAGGAAATTTTGGTGGGGACACAGAGAAAGGAATGGAATTAACTTTACTTCTTGGGATTCACTTTGTCATTCCAAGGAAGATGGAGGTCTAGCTTTTCGCAATCTTGAACTAGTACAATATGGCGTTAATTACCAAATTGGCATGGAGATTGTGTACAGAACCAAATAAGCCATGGGTTAAAAAAGTATGAAAGCTAAATACTCTCCAAACTGTGATTTCCTTCATCTGCAGGAAAAACATCAAAACTCTTTTTGGGTTTGGAAAGGGATTGAAATGGGTCTAGAAAATGTAAGAAAATACCATAGATGGGATGTTAGGGATGGAACTAAGATTTTAGTTTGGTATGACAAGTGGATTAGAGGTTTGGATTTTCCTCCAGTTCCCAAAGATACATTTAGGGAACCTGCTAGAATTGTTTATGTCTCTGACCTCATGTTTAACAATCCTAAGAGATGGAATACAACTTTAGTCAATGACCTTTTCCCGAATCACATAGCAGAGTTAATTCTTCAAATGGATTTGGTTCAGAATAAGAAGGATAGATTAATTTGGGAACCTGATAGAACGGGTAATTTCACAGTAAATTCAACATACAAAGCCTTAACTTATGAGGCTCACAGAAGATATCAGCAATCTCAGGTTATCCCAAAAACAGTATGGAGAAATCTTTGGAAGGCGATAGTTCCTCACATGGTGAAACTATTTATTTGGAAATGCTTAAAATATATTGTTCCGACTAAGAAAAATATCAGCTATAAAGCAAATATAGATACCAAATGCCCTCACTGTAATTTGTATGATGAATCATTGTGGCATCAGCTCATAAAATGTGACTATGCTAGATCAATATGGTTATCTATGAATATAAATGTAGCTACCATACAGGCACAACACATAGACATTTCTTCTTGGATTTCCAGTTGGTTTTCGTATAGTGGTCAAGCAAATGCGGATGGCAAGCAACTTTAATGTGCACAGCTTGGTACATTTGGAAAAATAGATGCATGAAGGTTTTTCAAAACAAGAATTTTAAATGTTGGTCCACCTGTAGTGCCATAAAAAGTCTGGTTCATCAATGCATGTCTGAGAATAAGTATCAGAAGAAAAAGGACCTTGTAAATACTGAACAACACTGGAGTCCGCCATATAATTATCTAAAAATGAATATTGATGCTTCTTTTGATCATATCACTAAAAACATTGGAGTTGGACTAATCTTAAGAGATCATGCAGGCACAGCCAGAGGCATCAGGGGCAGATACATCAATGGAGGAATAGATCCGGAGCATGCAGAATGCCTGGCCATGAAACTTGCTATCTTATGGGCCAAAGAATTGCAGCTTCAAAAAGTCATCTATGAAACAGACTGTATAAATGTAGTTAGCTCTATAAAAAAATGCCATTCATGTAGTTCACTGGATGAACCAAGGATATGTAGATGAAATAAGACATTTGCTATCTTCCTTTTCTTACTTTGATGTCAGTCATGTTAAAAGAACTTCAAACAATATAGCACGTGTAATAGCTAACAAAGCTAGAACTAACAAAGCATCTTTTGAATTTTGGTGTAACATCCCTGAAGTTTATGAAAATTTGATAAGGGATGAAAGGCTTGTTAGTAAGAAGTTATGTAATGTTTCTACTTAAACGAAGAAGTTATTGGTTTCGGAAAAAAAAAAAAACAAACTACCAAGTCGGTTTGTTCGCAACTTCCTCTCTTTTTCTTTGCTTTTTTTATTTTATATACACCAAACATTACCAGAGCATTCGCCAAAATACAAACAACACCCACACTTCTTACAAATAAGTCGATTACAAAATCATGATGGTGAAAAAAATAGTCTTATACTTCGAAACTATATCCGGACTGTAGAATCCTAGTACACACTCTAGATAACTCTAACTTCGTCCACTTTGGCCCCTTCTCATCAATTTCAAACTCTAATGCATAACAATTTTGTATCCCACCCTTAATATCAGACCCAATCGCTAACATCTTCTTTTGCCATGCCACAACATGAGTACCAATACAAACATCCGCAGGTAGCTCGATAAATTGTCGCCATTTGGGGCCATCTAAACACATCAAATAAGGGGAGCAACATTTGTACAGTGTCCCTTTTAAATCAAATACGCATGTTTTTGGGGGCATGCTACTCTCAAGTGTGTCCTCTTCGACAAAATCCCACTTCTCCGTATCAACATTAAAAGTTTCCGAAGAGTTTTGAAATTTCCCTTGCATCTCCGTTTGGTATCCGCCGATAACATGGAATTTGCCACCGTGGAACAAACCTTTACACTCATCTCTCTGTCTTGCCATATCAGGAAGCGGGTTCCATGAATCATCTAACACATCATATGCTAGAACCGATGTCAAGGCATTCTTATTATCGTCATGTCCACCGGCAACATAAACCTTGCGATTCATATCCGATGCACAAGCAAAGAACGATCTCTTGCCACCGGGGATATCAGCACCACGTCGCCATGTACCAGCGACAAGATCGTAAATGTAGACAGAACTCATCACTTGCCATGTTTTGGTATCCCAGCCTCCAATGACCACTAATTTCCGACCAACTCCCGCAAACTCGCAAAACAGTGGTAATCCATCGGAGGAGGTACCGGGTATAGGCGGTAACTTAACCCATTCATTCCTCCCTGGTTCGTAAAAGCTAAGCCGGGGAACTGGTGTACAAGGATTTAACGGGTTTTGCATTAAATCATCAATGATTGGATCACTTTCAGTTAAAGCTATTAGATTCTGAGTGAACCCCCTGAGCTTTCTCTGTTGATGAAATTTATTTGATTGGATTTCCTGCTTCCATTTTTTCGAAACGGATAGAAGCATCGAGAATTGAGTGTATGGAACTCGAATTAGACATTCTCTTCCAATCTCATTTGGTAAACCTGGAATTATCTCCATTCAATAAAAGGTACCTACAAATTTGTTTTTTACTTTTTGATTTGCAAATGAAATGAAACTATCTCCTTAAGTAAGTTCTGAAATAAAAGAAAACAAAAGAGAGGCTTGTGTCTGCGCTCTCGAGTTTGTTGATTCTTGAGAAAACTAGAGACTGGAGAAAATCGAATTGTAAAAAAGTGGAATTGAGAAGAAGACTTTGAACTTTGAAGTTTGTAGAATTAGAGAATGATTGGTTTTTTGTTAATGTGAAAGAGTATGAGATGCTGGAGCCCCGAGCCATAGATATATTTATAGATAGTTTTATAAACTATAGAAGAAGATTGTTTAATAAAAACAACTGTAAACTAATCGGTGCCCCAAAGTGCACGATTCTTGTACATTCTCTTCACCTCATCGTCATCATCATCGAGACAGTTAAGAAATCTGTATATATAACGCTTTCTTGAACGAAATTTATGTTCTGTCAATCTGTTTACACATGACATAAGAGAGTGGACTTTGAGTTTGAGAACATCATAAAGACAAATACATGTACGTCCAAGTTGCAAGTTCTTTTTATGTAAATGTAACTTCCGAATGTTCCAATGGCTAGATTCAAGTCACCCTTTTAATATGTCACTTGCGTATTTGCTAGTTGTAAACCGCCTTTACCATAACGTGACATGATCCAATTGTTAATTAAATTTGTTTAATAACCAATTTAACTATCCTACTCTCATCGTTTGGACTTTCGACCAGGGCTGTCAACGGGTACGGGTCCTCCCGGATAAGATAGTACATGGTTTAACCGGACCCGCATATTAAGCACGGTTCGGTCCGGCTCCATAATGTGTTGGCCGGAACCGGACCCCGTTTAAAGTTCCTGATACCCGTTCGCTAGATTAAAAAAACTATTAAAATCTTAATTTTTTCTTTTTTAACTTGAATATAAATTATTTTTATAAAAATTTATTATTATTTCTTTATTAATGTACTAAATAAAGATTAAGTTAAGAAAAAATCAAAAATAAAAAAAATCAAAAAACTAGCAAAATACCTATAATTTTGCTAAAAAAATGATCAAAAGGTTAAATAAACGGTACATGTTACCTCATGAATTTTCGACGGTATTACCCGTTTGGACCCGATTAATATTAATCCACCGGGTAATTACCCGTCTAGTCTAAGTTGTTAATGAGTCCAACTTTAGGACTTAACCTAGACCGATCAAGCGGTCCTGGTTCGGATAACTTGAATAGCACCTATCCATTGACAACCCTACTTTGGACTAATAGATGGTTGGAAACTTGAATCCTCCCAAGTCGTAATTCACATTTAAGGCTGCTGCATTTCAGTCCATCCTATGGTTAATTCTCTCATCTGTGCCATCTAGCTTATGTCATAATATTAAAAAAAATCATGTTCAAGACACTTGCAACAAAATGGTTGATGTTGTGGCAAATTTTAAATGTGAATCTAGTTGTTTTTCACACATTGACATGTTATGAGAAAATGGCGATCTAAGAATATAGCTATTCATATTCACATATGACATAAGTAAAATGGTTGATCTTGAGAAAATCACCAAAACAATAGCTTATTTATTTTATTACTACAAGTTGGATTTGTTTCATAAATTTTGTCGAAAATTAACTTCAATTCAAGGTTTGTCCAACTTCAAGTGCGAATGGCCGTTGTTGACTAGTTGAAATTTTGAGACGGAAAAGTCGGGCGACTTGGGGCGAAAAGTGAAGGCGACATTGACTTAGTTAAATTCGAAATTTCTTCGATTCTTCGTTTGATTTAGCTTTCTCCTTTGGATTTCAATTAAATTTTCATGTTCTTGAATTGATTCTATCCTATTTACATACTTCTTTTAATTTCCATTTTGGAGAAAGATTTTTAAGCATTAGATTTTTTTTTATATGACCTAATTTCTGGTTTTTTCGATTTCCCTAATTTTTCTTGATAAATCTTAGATTCGTAATATGTTTGCAAAGTTGAATTAGTTTACTGTGTTTTTTATTTCATATCTAATCAAACCTCTCTTGTGTTGCTTCTAATTTAATTCTTCTTTTCGTTTTATTTTAGGTCATGAGCTAATGGAGGTGTAGTCATAGAGTTTCAGGACATCATCATGAGATTCGTAAATCAACGGTGATTATTGGGTTGACGGGTTTTATTTAGCGTATGTGTATGGTTCACGCTTTTGGGTTTTCTTACGGTTTTTTGTTTCCGCTTCATCGAATGGTATGTTCGAGAATGATTAAGGGTTTTTGATAAGATTAAACAGTTGGAGATTCCACTGGAGTATTTGAGATCCTACCTAGCGTAAGGATTTGATGTTATTATTAGATAAGAGAGATTCTTAATGTATATCAGCTAAATTTTTTTGGGAATGAAATTTCTTATTTGGGTGATGCTTTTTAGTCTCATTATGTTCAGCTCTGTAACAAGATTAATAAGATTATGATGATTTACCTCTCCAGACGATTGCTTGTTGAAGTTATTTACTTGTATCAATGCATAAAAAGTTATGTTATTCTTTTAATCTTAATTAGTTGGAATTTTAAGTTGATTGCAAGAGATTAAAGTTAGCTTATGGAATCTATGCGGAAGGTTGGCTAACTCGAAGTTTTTCAACTCTTGGAAACTATCCTTCATCGATCTCGAGTCATTTGATCTTAAGAACTTGGAGGTTAATAAGATTGCTCGATTAATTCATGCCATTAATTGTCTTTTCTAAAAGAAAGTGTTGTCAATTCTTAATCGCAAGCATGCTACTTAATTACTCTCCTCTTTCAATTGATCTTCCGAGAGAAGTGTTTAGTCTCATGGGTGCTTCACTTTCATGCTATTAATTGTCACCTCTATATTAAAGTCATGTCTAAATCATTATACCTGTAGTGCTCCATGCTTAATATTACTTGTAATTGCATTAATTTTTTCTCGTGGAGGTTCTATTTATACTTCAACGAGAACACCCTCATCTACTTCACGGCTCTCTTTAGTCTCCTATCCTTGTTATTGTTAGTATCTTTTAGTAAGTGTTTTTGAAATGGCAATACCAGCTGCTCAAGTGAGAGTTTTAGACTTAGATGAAGATGTGGAAGAATTCCCATATAGGTTTGCTGCTCTGTTGTGTGATGATAGCCGTAGCTATCATAAAAATTCTGTCAAACACCATCTTAATAGGATCAGGCCTATAAATGCCCCTGATTTTAAGCTTACCAAGCCTTATATTCAAGGAATGCGTATACAAAATTTGTTTGTTGTTATGTTTAAGAAGATTCAGGATAGGGGTATTGCCTTTCTTGATAGGCCAACCTTATTATTTGAGAATCAACTTTTTGTTGTGCAACCATTAGGTGCTTTGGAGTCTATTTTCGACCTGAGTCGGGATGTCACTCTTGGCGGTCCCGGATGCATATCCATTCCGGATCCCAATCAGAGGGAAAGGTTTGAGAAGTTTTGATCAACTTGGAAAATTTGTTGCGGTGACTCTCGGTGGGAATTGGTATTAAGCCAGGTTGATGGTGCCCTTGAAGACATCTCTCACAAGGAAAGTTGTTTTTAATACTAATAAGAGAACTTACTATATGACTTCTTTTTTACCCTAAACTTCCTTTTCGTGCATACAATAAGTGCTTTGTCTTATGCGTGATGAGGCAAAATACAAGGAGATTCGATCGAGTTTTTTGTCGGGCTCTTGCTGACCCTCTCCTAGGGCTTATCGTGTTGTTGTTACTAATGTGAAGTACAGTATTTTTATTGGTGAAAGCTCAAAGTCAAGTGTCTACGCAAGTGATACTTGATTAGGGACCATTCTAAGCCTCGATTTCTCGGTCGTCTCTGACCTTTGGTAGCATCGGTAGCGAGGAGTCATCTTTCCCTCCTCTCTTTTTTTATGCACTTTACCTGTATTAATACGTTAACTAATTACTCTCCTCTTTATGAAAAGTTAGACAAGGCTTTCATGAATGATAAATGGGTCACATTTCTTCCTCAAGCTCGTGCCACCAACTTGGAGAATATTTTTTTGATCATGATCCTGTTTTTGGTTAAATGTTTTCATTGGGTAGGAAACTTAAATATTAAAATTGTAAATTCTTCAAATGTTGACAACTTAGTCCGGAATTTAAAGATGTTTTAAATGACTCTTGGTCAAAAAGGATTGTCGGGTTCTCCTACCTTTGTTGTTGTGAATAAGCTCAAGCGGTGAAATTTGATATGTGCAAAATGGAACATAAATTCTTTTGGGAATATTAAAACTACTATAGGTAGACTCAGTTACGAGTTAGAAAGGCTACAAGCTCTTCCTTATTCCCTCGGTAGTCGAGTATATTTTTGAATTATTGCAAGCAATTATATTGGTATGAAATTGAGTACGCACATAAATAGAAATAAAGGATAAATTACTTCCTCGGTATGATAGGACCACTCATTTCTTCCATAATACGTAGATATTATGAATATGTACAACACAATTCACACAATTAGAGATGAGTCAGCTATTTGGATAGAAGATAAGGAACAAGTTGTTGATTGCTCTCATGCGTTTTAAAAGATTTTTCTACTCTAGTCCTGGTAATAATGACATTGAGGCATCCTTAAGGTATGTTGACCCTATTATCAATGATGAAGTTAACTTCCATTGATTTCCATCCCCCTCGAGGAAATCGAGAGATACGGTTAATAGTCTTGCCTCTGGGATCTCTCGGGGACTGATGGATTGAAAGGAGTTTCTTCCCGGATAACGCTAGGATACGGGTGCAATCAAGGTGATTTCGCATGTTGATTTTTCCAAAATAGATTTATTCTAAAAAAACAATTTCTCTTTCATTTCCTTAATACCCAATATCAAAAATGCTTCTTCTCCTCATGGCCCGGGCCTATTAGCTTATCAAATTCGTTTACAAAATAATTTCTAAAATCTTAAGAATCCCTTGAAACCCCTTATGGATAGTTTAGTTTCGCCTTTTTACGGTATGCATTTTTGTGATCGTCAAATTCATGATAATATGGTCATTACTCATGCATTTCTTCAAAGAAAAAAAAAACTCTAAGAATGGCTATCTACCATTAAACGTCTTTTTAAACGCCGATAGATTGGAAGGTCTTTCATTCTTGTTTTTTAAAAATGTGTTACTCGATGAATGGTGTCGAATGATATCTCTCGGTGTATAAGTATTGCATCATATTAGTCTTGGTGAATGGTTCTCCCTGTGAAACCTTTTACCCTTATCGCGGTATAAGGCAAGGGGGATGTCTTTCACCTTACATCTTTATTCTTTGCATGTGGCAGGGAGAACCATTGTTACTAAACATGTGGTGTCTAGTTTAGAAGTTTACCATATGGCATGTTTCCCTCTTAAGGGACTTTTACTTCAAAAATTGACTCTATGAAGAGGGCATTCTTGTGGTCTAAAAAGAATCAGCGGTACGTATTTTAAATTCTTGGGGTGATATAGGTAAGTCCAAATTAAATGGTGGTTTAGGTTATTAAGAACACTTATGCTATGAATAGGTTTTTATCTGGCATAAGCTTGGTTGGCCCGAATTATGAAAAATCCTAATTTCTTAATTTCTCGTTTTATGAAAGATAAGTATTTTCCTAATCGAGCTTGTTGAGATTGACAAAGCGGCTAATTCTCTTCTTGGATGTGGAAAAGGTATTGTCAAAGGTACAATTTAGTAAAGCTAATTTTAGTGGTAAAAATTAATGATGGGGGTTTCTTCATTATTTGGTATACTAACTAGATTCCTGGGAATTTACATCCCCCGGTGCCTAGACATTCTTCTCATAGTGCTTATGTATTTGTTAATGAGCTTTTAGATGTTCATAATGGTTGTTGGAATGATAGTTTGCTTTCGACATTATTCTCGGCGAGAGGATGTTACTAGGATTAAGACTATTAAATTAAATCTTCTCCGGGGTGACTCCTTTATGTGGGAACACACTAGTAATGGTAATTTACCGTTAAATATGCATACGAGTTTATATGAATGACTTTTAAGCCGCACTCTTGATGTCTTTTGCTTTTGCGGAGGAAAGTATGGGCCATTATTGTTTTTCCCAAAACTAAGTTTTTCTTGTGGAATTTTTGCGTATGCTTCCGGTTAATTCTATGATTGAGTTTTATAACCACTAAAGTTGATGTTCTACGTCTCTATGTGGAGTGAGGAAGCTTGATTATGCATCTATTTATAGATTGTACAATGGTTAAACACATATGGTTTGGTCTTTCCTTACAACACTTGATCAACTTGGATTTGGATTGGATTGATGATTACTACAGTATTGGCGTGATTACGTTAGGTGCATCCCCTTATAATGTTTCTTGGCCTAACATTGGTGCCATAATCTTATGGTGTGTTTGGAAGTTCGGATGTGAAGTGATTTTCAAGAATGCCTCTTTGGATCGGAATAAGATCATTTTGGATACAAAGAGAATCATTAATACTTACATTTCTCCTTAGTCTCCATCGATTTCCTCCTGCCCATGGTTAACAAGATCCACTGTCTATTGATGTGGATCATTTTATGTTTATTGATGGCTATTTTAAAGATTATAATATACAGGTTTGAGTGTTATTTTGTATGACATTGCGGAAATGTAAGAAGCTCTCGTTCGAGACTATGGTTTGATGTCCGGTGCGAGTGAGTGCAGCGATGCTCTAATTTTGGCCATCTCTTGAGCGAGAAGAGATGCATCTTACCAAAGTCATCTTTGTCGATGACTATTTTAAAACTTGTGTAGCTCGAGTAATGGTGTCAACACTAATATTGTAGATAAGTAGTGATCTTTATTGAGCATTGTCGGAGTTTAATTCTAGTTCGGTGTTGTTTAAGATTATGTATATAAAGCGTGTTAAAAATCAACTAGCGGCGGGGCAGAAGCATGCGTCGGAAATTTAGGAAACTTGGTCTTAAAGGTCTTTGGGTCTGTATTCATTCTTTTTGAACTCTTTATTAGGAAGGAGAACCTAAAATGAAATATGTAACTCTATGCTTTCTTAATATATCGGTGTGTTTTTTAGAGAAAAAAAAGTTCAAATTTCACTTTTATCAACACAAATTAATTCAAATTCAAATTAAACCTTCAACTTTTTTTCCATTCAATTATTCATATTGCTATGACATAGTACTAGATGAACGATGTCGCGGTGAGTAAACCGACCGCAAAAGAATTGGCATAAAACTAAATTTTTGTATGATGGCTATAAATCGGTTTTAGAAAATTATACCTAAAATGGAAGTATCACTTTTCTGACGGATGGAGCACATCGTTGTATTAGTTGCGACGAAGAAAATTAGTTGATGCATAAACCAAAATATGGATGCATAATGTGGTATGCATCCTTAATTGGTGGTTTTCATAATGACTATGCATTCAATTTTAAAAATTGTCTTAAAAGGATAAACACATAGAATTTTTGCGTAAAAACTCTAAATTAGATATTGTTGTTTGTACTCATTGCGTAGATTTCTTTAAAATCTTTCCAACGAGATAAAATTTGTAAAAATTCAAGACATAGATTTTTAGATATATTATTTTCTAGTTTGTTTTCAATTATACCCTTTAGAAAAATAGGATACTCGAGTTATAGTAATTGGACTAAAGAGAGGAGGCGGTCGCGTCATTTCAAATGGGACACCAAATTTTGGTTACCAACGTGAAAAAAAGTCGATTGACACAAATATATAAATTCCGTTGGTACACTATATATGTTTGCCTCATGCCTTGCTCAAGGTAAATTTTCACGATTTTAGGTTTCTTAATTTTGTTGTACCATGCCAACTTCTAGAGTCGGTTGGAATAATTGGGATTACCAAAGCGAGATTGGTCAAATCAGGCGAGTTTACGAAATGGCGAGACCAATGGCACATTCATACCATAAAAAAAGAGAGAGAGAGAGAGAGAGAGTTCAACATTTTCGTTAAGTATAATTCTAGAACTTTGAATCATCAAAATTTGAAACTTTGTGATAGATTTATGGACTTTTATTTCCATCGACCATTTTGATTTGGATACGAGATGTTTGATGTATCTTTTGTATGCATTAGAGCAAGTCTTATGGTGGAATCCAACATATTCCAAGTGTGGAAATATTGTGGAATGTCAAGTCTAGTGGCTTCCAAGTTGGGGTATTCCACAGTTTTTCAAGCCATGTTCCATGATTTAGTGGATGGTAGTGGAATCCATGGAAACACTATTCAAAATAGCGTGCTAGAAGATGAAAAACACTAATAAAAACGCTAATCTAAATAGCGTAAAACACTATTTAGAATATCGTTTTTTAATAAATTTAAAGCATGATTGAAAATCTAATGGCTCGAAAAAAAAAAGCGCTAATCTTAATTGCGTAAAACGCAGTGCGAATAGAGTTTTTGACGTATTCTTATTAGCGTAAAAAACGCTATTTTGGTTAAGCGTTTTACGATTCCTGCACCTTGACCTTCCTAGACTATTTAATCTTTGAGATGGCGTGGAAGATGAAAGATGAAGTTCTTCCACCATAAGACTTTGCTCTTTAATTTCTTTTGGCTCTTTGTTTATTTGTTGTGTTCTTTGGGTGATCGTTTCCAAACTCGATATCTCTTTTTTGGGTCGGTTGTATTTATTGGGTTGAGGTACCCCTTAAGTACCTCTTTTTGACAAAAAAAGAAAAAAAATAATTAAAAGAAACTTTGTGGTAAAGATCAAGAGGAGGGAGGGATCCCCTCACTTTACTTTTATTATCGCATTATCTCACACGTTGGACGTGTTTTTATACAGACGAAAACCAATAGTAACGGAGTTGAAGCTAATATTTTGGAAATATGTTACTATTACATAGATATAAATTCCTAGAAAATGAGCGTATTAAGAGACGTATAATACTATCGTTGTAGTTGCGGGAATTCCCACACTAC